>VZTU01005821.1:256181-421524 GCA_013400835.1 Zapornia atra | reverse complement strand
CGGCGCGGACCCACGGAGGGCGACGGCAGCGCGGAGCATGGGGCCCGGCGGGAAGGAGCGGAGCTTTCGGCGTTAGAGTGAGCGCGGGAGACGCCGGCGGAGATTTGCCTTCCCTCCCCTGCTGCTGCCACCGCCATAGCCCCCGGGGAGAGACCTTGCGCGGTGCCGCCCGGCCCGACCCTGCTCGGATGCCGCCATGGGGAGCCGCTTCTCCAGCATCCCCGCGCTGCCCCGCAGCGGCCAGGGCCGCCTGCACCGCGCCCGCCACCACCACCTCAAAGGTACGGCTCGGTCGGCACCCCCGGCAGGACGGGCACCCCTGGCATCCCGAGCATCCCGGCAGGACGGGCACCCGGGTACCCCGGGGCAGCCGAAGCACCCGTGCAGCCTGTAGCGGGATGGGTGTTCTGGGCACTCCCGGGTGGGATGGGCACCCAGGCAGGACACAAACCCTGAGCACCCCAGGGGCTCCTAATTGGGATGGGACCCCTAGGCACCCATAGCACCCTGAGCGCTCCACGGGCGTTCCGGACACCTTGGGGCAGTCTGGGCTCCCTGGGCACCCCGGGGTGGGATGGCTTCGTGCCTGACACCCCATGCTCTCTGTCAGCGTGCGGCCCCCGGCCCTGCTCCCAGCTCTACCGCTTCTTCCCCGGCGGCGCCCTATGCGTGGCTGATGAGGCACAGGTCTCTCTGAGCAGTGGCACGCCGGAAAAGCAAGGGGCAACGTGTCAGAGGAGTTAGACCACCAAAGAGTCCCCAGGTGTTTCTCGGTGAATGAAATCTTTTCTTCGGCATCTTTTCTGGGTGCTCTAGGAACGTGTCTGTGTGCATGGGACTACCAGTCCTTTTTGGCGGAGGGCAGGGGGTGTTTGGGGCTCCTTGTCCAGCCTGTGAGGTTATTCTGTTCCTCATATGGTTGAAATCCCATTTCTGAAATCCTGGGGCACTGTTTGGTCCAAACTGAATGGGTATGGTTTCTGTAAGGTGAGCAGGAGTGACTGCCCAAGGTCTCCTCTGTCCCTGCCCTTTTTAAACCCCCTTTTGCTGCAAGCTGGGAAGGTGGTAGCAGAAAATGACCTGGCATTCTTAAAAGGGGTTTCCTTGGGCAGCAGTATGCACTGTATGTGTTCAGTGGGTATCTCTTCACTAAGCACATTTCGCAGCCAAAGGCACTGAGTGATGGTGGTAGAGGATGTCAGACATCTCTCTGTTAGCCAGGAATGAAGGAAGATGCTGCTCTCAGAGCCATTTCAGACGATCAAAACTTGTTGCAGCTTCCCCAGTGTGTTGCAGAATTTGCAGTCACCAGCATGGAGAATAGGGGGGTTGCTGTTCACCCACATTTTTTACTGAGCTTTTGGATACTTTTTTGCATGGAGTGGAAATGGTTAATGATGAGCTGGACAACTGGTTGTTACACTGTGATACTTGCACTATCCTTGGGTTACACCTCTCTGCTCCCTCCGCTGTACTTGGATGATTCGGAACAGCTGCGTGAACTGAGGGGTGATTATATCATGGCTTTTTTAATGGCCATGCAAGGAGACTGTGAATGCTTACTGCTCTGTCATGGACAAAGTCAGCCAGAAACTCAGCCCAGACAATGGCTGGGCTTAAAATTAGACTTGCAAGGAGGGGAATGCTGAACCCTAAATGGTGAGCCATCATCCTCTATCAATGCAAAGATGAAGGCACATGAGATGCTGTAGTAGTTGGTATGCAATTGTAAACTGCCAGGGAGGATTTGTTTCTTAAGAATCATGCTGTCAGCTGGAAATCTTTCTGGAGCAACCTTAAGCAGATAAGAATTTATAAACTGAAGCCAGAAGGGACACTGCCACTTAATCCATTATCAGTGGCTTACATGAGATTTTGAAAATGCTCCATATGAATCACCTGATTTTGGAGGTGTGCGGGGTGTGTGTTAATGACAGTTTCTTTCTTTCTCTAATTTCCATTTTAATTACATTTCTACCTGTGCTGAGGCAGCAAGCAGAAATGTTCTCAAGACTGTATTCTAGCAGAACACTGAGATAATTTTGGAGTAAAGAGTTAACAAGGCATTGCCTTTGTTGTAAAACCCAAGCAACTGCCAGGGACAATATGTGCCTTTTCTGTCTTTTTGAAACTGAACTGCCTTAGGTCCTACATTTAAATGCAGAATAAACAAGTCTGATTGCATCTGACAGGTTCCTGTAAAATGGTCTGGAGGCATAACGGTGAAAGTATGAATGTCACACAGTTTTGTTACATATCTGCCATTTAACATTTCGTAAAGTCTATTTTAATTGAAGGTCCCCAGTTGTTCTTCCCTCAGTGTCTGGCTCAGTGCTAGGGATACTGAACTTTGATAATCTGGCCACCACCTAGTGCTTCCCTTCTGCGACAACATCTTCCTAACCTGGTGCCAGGGGTGATTTAGGCTCATTCCTGCTAAAGAAGCAGCTATGATTGCACTGCATTTCCCATGGTAGCCTGGGGACTCTGAAGCTAGTCCCTGAACCTTGGAGATTTCTCTCTGCTGTATAAGAAAGATCTCTGTACATAATAGAGCTGTTGCCCACATCTACTGAAAATGTTGATACCTTTCTGTTGGCCGTGATAAAAATTATTACCTTTAGTTAAGTAAATCTTCTGAAAATTTACTAATTTTTACTAAATTTACTAAATCTTCTGTGATACTTTTGGTGGTATTGAAAGCACAGCACAGAAGTATCACTGAAGACCGGTGTGGCTGGCAGAATACTTGCTTTGCTTTTGCTGGTTGTGTGTCAGAAGTCAGGCACTCAACCTGATTCTCAGACTTTGGCTACAGTTTTAAAACCAGGTAGCTGAAATAAGCAGGTTTTACTGAAGGTGCCTGCAACAGTAAACCTGGAACCCTGGGCTGGTGATTTTAGAGTGGCTTTCAGAGTAGGACAGTACTTTAAAATCTATGTCCAGCCCTTTATAAATGGGCTTTACATTGCTGTTCACTAGAAACTGCTAGATGTGAACACTTTGGAAACAGTTATTCCAAAGCAGCATGTCTTGCCTGAATTGTTAATCTGGATTTTGGTGTCCCAGTTGTGGCTGCAGGCTTTAGCTGGTTTCGAGACAGTGAAGACTAAAGTCAGTGGATCGGATCAGATCAGATGCTCCAGTCCTGTTGGTGCTGTTAATCTTAAAGTCATGGCCAGTGGTTGGAAGGAGATTGTCACTTGGCAATATCATGATGGGGAGGTTGAGGTGATATTATTTTCAGCGTTCCTGTGAGTATTTCCCTTCCCATAACCCAGACATGGCTGTTTCTCAGGGGTGACAGAAGGTGATCCATTGTGTACTTCCCTAAAGCTGAGCAAAAGATTATCTGGTAACAATCTCCTGAATGATGCAGCCAGACAAACTCCAGGAAATTTCTGCTGTCCACCCTCTCTGAAATATGGTTTGTGGTAACTATCAGACAAGGTGTGTTTGGCTGTTTGGAGTAGAACTGAGTGGGAAAACTCGAGCCATGCCTAATCTCTGGGATTGAAATGAATAAGATCCACTTTTGCATCAGTGTGCTTTTTATTTACTAGTGCCAGGGCAGTCTGGATTGAACTGTTCCAGCCGAGGAAACTTATATTACTTCTCAAGACATACATCCCAGTTCAACCCATCTCCCTGCCCTGGGGTTCTTCCCAGATAGTCTATTCAATCTCTTCTCTAAGTTACTCTTCTTGCCTACTGTTACATCTTCTGTGTCTCTGTGACTGCTGCACTCCTCCCGTAGCTACCGCCGGATGTGTGTAACTCTTCCTCCTGTGATGTCTGGGCTGTGTACCATGTTAGGACTGGCATGTAGTGCCCAGACTTGGTGGTCCATGATGCTAGAAATGCAGTTTTTGCTAGCCCTCAGGCCAGAGGTGAGGCACAGGACCTGAATGCAATCTGTGCTCCATGGGCAAGTGGCTCTTTATCCTTACTTGTCTCCATGTCCTCAGCTTCAAGAAGGCTTAGCCATTTCTGTGGACAGCAGATCAATATTGCATTGTAAAAGCTAAGAAGTATTACTGTCTCCTCTCTTAAATCCTTTCCTCCAGCCTCCTACTCAGGTTTGCTGCTCTTTCTGGAGCCCTCTCTTGCCTTGGAAGATAGGTACAGCGAGTGACAGCGAGCAGGATTTCTTCCCATCAGTTTTCTCACGGGTTAATACACCTCTGATATTTATGCAAAAGAATGCATGTGCTACATTACAGAGACAGCCTGAGCTAGTCAGAGATCCTCTTTTCAGCAGTGGCTGATTACTCATGGGTTATTCTTTATTATTTGTTTTACAGTGGCATCTGGAGGCTCCCATCAAGATCTGAGTCATGTTGTGCTGGGTGCTTCCATGGTCCCCTGTACTTCCTGCTCATTCATACAGATAGCTCTTACTCATGTGCCTGGGTTATCTCTGGGATGATCTGGATTTTGTATCTCCAGAGTATCACATGAAGCAGGCTGGTACCTTTGCAGGACAGTTCTTAGTCCCTTCTTTTGCTAGGAAACCTGAAGTCAGCGGTCTGCTGAAGGTGTAACCTGGCCATTCTGGCTGCAAGTCCCCAGAAACACAGCCTGTTGTGCAGCACTTCTTACCAAGGAGGCAAGGGATTTGCTGCTTCTCCTGGCCCACAGGGGATGCCAGTCATAATTATACAGTCATTGACTTATTTTTGCAGTTGCTTTTCCAAACTTTATATCCTGCTGACCCATAAATACATTGGAGTTATTTCTCCTTTCACTGGTATTTTATGAGCTTCTGAAATACACGCAGAAGATGATAGTCATCTGGCTGGTTCAGGCATTTCAATAATTGTACGTTGTTGATAGGAAAGACTGTCCTGCTGCCAGCTCCATTTTGTGCACTTGCTAGATAAAACTAAGTGGGGAGTAAAAGGATGTCATCAGCTGATGATCACGGGGGATTAGAAGTTGGGGTGCAAGCAGTGCACCGAGGAGGACCCCAGTAGCGATACTGTAAGATAACCTCAGCTCCCATCACTGTCATGATCCATTCTTATAAGTACCATTTCATTTTCTTCCAGCCTTAGAGTCAGAATTTTGATCATTCAAGGCTCTGAAGGATGCCTCCTGCTTCCTGCCCTTCAGCTTTCATCCTGTCCTGGATGGTGCTTGTTTCCCTGTGACCTGTCAGCATGCCTGGGTTGTAGATATAAAGTTTTTTCTGCTGGTGGTTCTCAGGTTTATATGACCTCCCAAGCACTAGATTTTTTCCCAAGCTACTGAACTTTGATTTATTGCATTTAAACAGCCTAACATTGCCCAGTACTCCAAACACAGCAATTTATCGATCTTACTTTTTCTTTCCCATCACCCTTTTCACAAGGTGCTGAGGTGTCTGGGTGGGCAGGTAAGGCTCCAGCTTGTCAGAAATTTCCTGGGAAATCATGTGGTGCTTTGCCAACAGGTGATGCTCTGTATTTCTCAAGGACAAGAAAGGCTACATTTGAAAACTAGTAGGGATCAAAACATCAGTGGGTGATTGAGCTGAGAATGTTAGTCCAAGGCTCAGTAAAAGAGGAAAAAAACCACCCCAAAATAAATACTTGAAATTTAAGGAAGCCAAACAGGAGAAAATAGACCTTGATTAGATTGTTGTATGAGTCTGAATATTGTGGGTAATTCTGATTCTTCCCCTTCCACCATCTTAAACAAGATACAGGAGAACTGGAAAAGGTTCAGAGGAGGACAACATGGACAGTCAAAAGTCTGGATTGATTTAATATAAGGAATGAGTGAATAAACTAGAACTCCTATCTCTGGAAAAAGGGACAACCATAGTGGGAAGTCACTGGCATGTAGAGAAGGGGCAGACCTCCACTCTTCACTATGTCTTCCAGTACAAGAATTACAAGGACATGAAGCTGACAGATTCCAGCTCCTTTTGAACAAAAGGAGGTTGTAGCCACCTGCAGTGACTGGTAACTCTGTAAAGCTCATTAATAGTGGGTGTTAGGGATGCTAAAATCGGTCTAGTTTTGTAGGGGATTGGAGGAGGTCGTGCAAGAGGAATACTGTGAAGTGATATACTTTGCTACATACAAAGACCATGCACTCCTCCCTCTCATATGGACTTCCCAAGGGCATCTTCCTAAGGTGGATAAGGATAGTGCTGAAATGAAAACTGAAAACTTCTTCACACTGGAGACAGGTGGAGCTGGGTGTTTCAGACATTGCAGGGATGGATGGAGAGATAAAGCATGCTCTGATGTTGGCTGGACTCTGGCTGGATCCACCCTCTTTTTTCATAAACAACCCTGACTGGGTGTTTACAGAGTGGTTCATTGCCATGGCAGCATCAAAGTCACTCACAAAACATCTAGGCTTTATTTAGGGGACAGTAGGGATTGTGATGAGATCCCTGTGAAAACTCACACGGTGTCTTTCTTGGATGGGGCTGTTTCTCCTGCACCTTTCATAAGTAAAGGTGGTTTTACATTTGGTCTCTTCTGGAGTAAGAGGAAGCAGGTTCTCTTTGTTTATGTTCACTTCCAGGTGACAAGGGCCTAAGTAGCCCCTGCTTCATTTTGTTTCCTAGGCTACTGAAACAGCAGCTGTTGTGGATATCCCTGTATCTGGGAAGGTTCCTAATACAGAGGCTTTGAAGATTTCAGATTTGGCAGCTGTTCTTACCTACTGCTGCTAGGATAATTGCAGGAATCAGCTACTTCTGCATCAGTGAAATTGTTGCCTGTGGCAAGTACATAAGTACATGTTGTTTTACTTACGGTGCCTACCTTCACGCTGGCGACTTATTTCGAACTGGGGATCCACGTGTACTCTGACCCTGCCTTGAAATGTCAGGGCATCTGAGCAATCCAATCCTAAACTGTCCCGAGGAGTGGGGTCTGCACCGCCTGTGTTTCCGTATTGTCTCTATCCAGAAATGGTTGATCTAAGATTAACCTTAATCACAGCACTGTGCAGGTGCTAAGATCTGTGCCACAAACTGACAAATCCCAAAGTATTGGGAACAAGAGCTGAATTTTAACTGAACCTTTGGGTCTGGCAATGGTTAAATTTTCTGCTGCGACTGTGGTGTGTATACGTGAGCCTGAACTACCTTGTAACCTAGCTAACTTGGGTATTGCAACCTGTGTGGCTGGGGAGGAGGGCAGGTGTTTGGATGCTTACCCACACTAAGGTCTGGGTTGATGCAACTGTGCGGTTAAAATTGAGGTGGGATAGGTTTTCCTATCTATTAATTCTTAGGGATCTCCTGCTGATAGAAGTATGGTGTATGTAAGAATCTAGTTCATGTTTATGCTGCTGGTTATCTGGCCTTCCCGTTACAGGATTAAAATAGGATTGTGTTTTAAAGTTACAGGGTGGAGAGTGCCACGGTGGTATTATGTTTATACAATTCTCCATTAGTCCACCATGGTTCAACTCTTTGCTGAAGCATAGGGAAGGATTCTCAGCTCTCTGAAAACTGTCAGGTTAAGCCTCAGGCCTATTTATGCAAAACTCTGAAAAGTAAATGTTAATATTTCTCAGCCAGCCTCAGAGATAAAATACCATGCAGGGTTTTTTGCTTTAAAAAACAAAACACTTAATGCAGTAAGTATAAACTTTTTTTTTCTTTTGAAAGTCAGTGACAAGATTTTAGACAAAATAAATTCTGATGTACTGGCATTGCTTGCAGAGTATTTTTCCTCTGTTCCTTCATATTCAGTGTTTTGGTTTAATGCTGGTAATGCTGACACTTCATATTGCTGCATGTGTGGGTTTACACAGATGTGCCAGGGCATGTACTGGGATTTCTGACTGGTTTTGGCTCTACTAGGTTTTATGATATATCCAGAATACACCCTATGTCTAGCACTGGGACTTGAGAAGATTGGTAGGTCTCAATATTTTCCAATTGTATTAAAATCTTTTCAGCCAAGCAATGGCTGGGCAGCCCCATAACTAGCCAGTGTCAGTAACAAACTAGTGGGGTAGCAAAGAAGGATCCTGGATTCTGCAGAGACAAGGGGCCATGGGATGTTGAGCAGAGCTGGGAATCTGGGATCCTTTGTACCAGTGGAATTAGTCAGGTTGACTTTTGGGCTACTGTTTTTTTACTTGGAGAGCTGAATTGGAGCATGAGAGTCTTTACAAGCTGCCCTTGTCGGGACGTTTCTCTGCCTTCACCTTGTTTGAAAGCTGTGGCTGTAACCCTGACCCAGTCAGAAGAAATGTAATCATATTATGCTTGACTCATTCTAATTTCCACTGACTTCCCACATGTCAACATACGGTCTAAAAACCCCACTGATCATCTTTTATCCTCTGTTAGGCATGAGCTCTGCTTGATTTCCCTTTAACTGCTACTTGGATGGAGACGTGACTGTTCTGTGCTCTGTTGCTCATCAACGCCACCTAATGTAAAGATTTGTGTTACAGCCTTAACTTGCTCTTGCACAGGCTTTTGCCAGGTAAGCCAAGCAGCTGTGGATCCAGAGCTCATTTACCATCCAGATTCCATCAGGTTAATTGAAATCTCTTCCTTAAATGATACCTGTTTAATACGGCATTTAACTTTATTGGTATTACTCAGTATTTCTTCGGTTTGAGCAACTGGTGCCACTGCATTTTTAAATTATCTATCTATCTGTCATACAGGATCATTTTTGTTCATGGTGAATGCCATTTTTTGTACATAAAGTGTTTACTAGGTAGGGAAGAGATGGTTTCCTATAGAAATATTGAGTCACTGTAGAAGATTATACAAATAACCGTAAATTTTGCAAATAGAATCTGTGTATTACATGAGTCACCTAAATAGATATGATAGAAAATGGAAAAGAGAAAATGTATCTCACTGATTATGCTGCAGCATTTCAGCAAATACAGAAAGTAACTGAAATAATTTACTTTTTTATTAAAAAATGCAGTGAACATATTATAAAGGACCTGGGCATCCTTTGATGTTAGTACTGCATTCCCATCACTGTATATCACTTAGCATACCTGTTTTAACCCTTCAACAATTATATCCCTTAACAGGCATCAAATAAAATAAAGGTGTAGAAACTTCTCCCTACTTAAGTCCACGAATACCTTTTGGTTTAAAAGGTTTAGAGTTGAGATGCCAATTGAAAAGTACTGACAGCCGGGAGCTTTGCTCCTCTGCTTAAAAGCAGCTCTGCATTAGTTGTGGCAGAAAGTTCTCACCATCTGCTGGGTGCCTCTCGGCCTGTGGAGATTGTCTGGTGTTCAGCATGTTTCCTTTGGGCAGTTGTTCTCAGACCCTGTTGGCACGTACCGGAGGACTTAGCAGCGAGACTAAAGAGCAGCTTGAGGCTTCAACCAGAGGAGTCCTGCAGGTAGGACCTGTGGCAGTGAATGGCACAAGCTCTGGTTGCTCTTGCCCATGCTCTGTGTGTTTGGTGGCTGGAGCAGATATTGCCAGTCTCTGTTTGCCAGTCCAACACAAAGCCCAGGAGCAAATATTACGGAGCGATGGGTGGGAACAGAGACTGAGGGTAAACTCCCAGTTTGGAAATGTTAATGCTACATCCATTATTAATAGCCCCACAGTGGAAGAAAAAAATGCTCTGTTGCAAATGAAGCTGTGACACAGGGAAGTGGCAGGCAAAATTAAAATTTCATACTTGCTGTGGTCTTACAATAAAGGTTTTGTGATACACACCCAGAAATGCCGCTATAAATAGTCTCGTTATCTAATCTTCCAACTCGGAATATGACAGCAGATTACAAGTAGGAAAACAGTTCACTGTAGCTTTTAGCTATTTTCCCGCTGCTTCCCTTACTTCTGCTGGAGCATTATTGCTGTGCTCCTTGTAATTCATAAGGAGACAACATTATTCAGAAGTACAGAATGTCACTAGGAGGAGGGGAGTTCAGATAAAACCCAGAAGATTTATGACATGGTTTAGATAAGGCCATGTAGGAACTGAGACGAGGGGAGTAATGGTAATTCAGAGTCCAGCGGCATTTCTCAGGGTGTGGTGAGAACTTCTTGATGCCAACTCCTCTGGGTCAGATAAGGAGCAGAGCATGTTTTAATAAGGTGCTCTACATGCTTGATTGCAGCAGGAACCCTTTTTGCTAATGGATAACCTAGATGCATCATGCAGTATGCGCTCTGTCCACACGGGTCTAGGACCTGATCCAAGACCAACAGAAAGAGTCTGTAAAATTTCACAGAGGCATAGCTAGCACAGAGTAAAACACTTTTTCCTTTTGATCTTATTTCCCATGGGAGAAGGAGGACAATATCTTCTCCCCTCTCTTGTTTCTGACTCTTCCTTGGAGTCCTCCCCAGCCCATTTCACATGGGGTACCTGAAGTCAATGAGGAGGGCTGGGAAAGCTCCCCTTGAACAAGAGCAGCCAGAAAGTCCTTCTGCAGCCTTTATGTGTGGACATGAATAACCCTTTCCCACAGAGGTCTGCAGATGGCTTTCTAAAACTTCTTGAAGTTTTCTTGTGGCAGCCATGGGAAGAGACACGAGGGATTGCAGCTGTTGGAGATCTGAAACCCCTTGAGGCTTGAATCATCTTCTTTTCTATATGGGGAGAGTTAGGAAGACTTTGAGTATTTATTCAAATCCCAGCACTGCTTGCTTACTGCAGGGTGGCTTCCCCACCACACGGCTTGGAGGAGGCTCTCTACTGGCAGCATGTTGGCACATGTCCAAGCAGCTCAGCAGAGTGTGGTGGTATGGGGCATACACATGCTTTCCAGCCATGGTCAACTGCAGAAATCTTCTCTGCCTCTATCATACCTTCTCATGCTAAAACATGACCAAACGTGAGGAATTGAGCCTCTCTGCGTCTGTTGTGGGGAGGCAGGAAAGAGAGCTTGTCCAATCCCCTCGTCCCAAAACAGGCTGATGTCTAGGGAGGTAAAAGGAGTTATTTATATCTTTCATAACAATTCAGCAGAAGGCAGACAGTTTGTCTGTTGAACACAGTAGTCCCACATCCACTGATTCCCATAGAGTTCACGTGATCCGGTTTTGCCTCCTAGGGGAACACTGGGGCTCAAGCGCTTTCCCCTGTATTCCCAGTCCTTTGACAGTGCTGAGTAGGCATTCACCTCCACCTCCCCACAGCACCTCCTCCATGTTTGGCAAAGCTCTGGCAACATCCTTTTGAAAGCAGGTGATGGCATTCAGCTATGGCTGTCTCACTTGGTTGGGCACCTCTCTCTCTTGCAGCCCTCTAAAAAACATCCTGTAATATTACTAAAAGCAAAAGAGCCAAAGGACAGCCCTGACCCTGCCTGGCTGAACTGAGGCCCAATACTGCTCAAAAATTCTTTACCAGCCCAGATTCTGGTATTTCAGCTTAAATTCCCAGGCATGAGGAATTCCAAGCTCTGGCAGGCGAAATGCTTTATGGACATGGGCTTTCTTGTGCTGCCGCCTATTCAGCAGGAAGGAGTGTTACCTTCTCATGATTAGATTCTGCAGGCAGATCAAATTTGCTGTTGGAACAGAGGTTTTATATATAGTAAAATGCTCCCAGGTGTGCTTTTTAGTAGCGCTTCTGGGCTAAAGCAGGGATTTATTAATAAGAGGCACCCAAACCATATTATGCACTGAAACAGAGCTGGAACAGGGTGCTTTTACTCTGATTCAGGGAGCTGATTGAGTTCAGTGACAGATGCCAAGTATTTATATCCTTCCCTGAGTTTATCTGTTAAATTTGAAAGTGTTAACAGCAAGAGTTGTTTTTTTGGAATCAACATATTAAATAGTGATGGAGAGTTCCAGTTAGATATTGGTATTTTATTATGTGTGGTCATCCAAAGTGTACAGCTGAGACCATCCAAATAGAAAGCTGAGGGAATAATACATTGCTCTAGTTTTTCCACAGAATACTTGAGTTTGGGGAGCCTGCTGTTTTTGCTTGTGACACTGATTGATAACAAGAAGACTAAATAATAAATTTCATTTATTCTATATATACAACTGCATATAATATATTGCTACTCAATTATAATATTTCCTGTAAAGTTCCCACAGTTGTCCATGTTTCTACATTAACATGGAAGTAGGGGGGTGTGTGCGTGTGTGTGCGGTGTATTTTAGTTTTATGTATGTTTTTTAGCATATTGACAAATGTCCAAACCCTAGAGAACTGTTACTTGCCTTGGAAATGGTTGCAAACATACCTCTTGGATCCTTTTGTTCACTCTCCCTCCTACCAGCAGCCTTTTGTGCTGCTTTGGTGGTTTATCTGAAACTTCATCCAAAATAAGCCCCAACATTTATTTTTTGTTTATAGCTTGCTCATAGCTCTTAATAGTTTTAAATTCTTTTGACTTTATTATCACCTCCTTAATGAGTGTTTTACCCTATTAGTCATTATTTAGCCTTTTAGTCTTTCCATGGGCCATTTCAAAGCCCTTGAATGGTGACTCTGCAGCTGAATAAAGACTCGGGGTGAGGATGAACAGCTGAACCATAAACTTCAGGCAAATTGTTGCTCTTCCAGTGCCTCTGAGCCATCTTGTGCCTCAAAAATTAATGCTTCTTACAAATTGCCTTCTGCCGTGCTCCACCAAATACTAAGATGCCATAATTATTTATGACAGTTGAAATATCCTGAAATATTTGAATAAAAGCCAAACACACAGGGAAAACCAGTCCTGTGGAGGAAGATTATAGTAAGAAAGAAAAGATGGCTTGCTTTGTCTGCAGGTCACATTGAAAGGCAAGCTAGAAATGCGTGAAAGAGATGGAGACCTAGATGTACTAGATTTAAGGGGGAACTCCATAGCTGCTGCCATTGGACTATTTTCAGGTGTTTGGATGAGTGAATGACCCAAATACAGTCTAAGCCTGTGACTTTTTCATTTTAATAGCAATGCAAATACAGTAGGTGAAGGCTAAGAGCGCTGCATCTAATTTAGCAGTGTTGCTTTAGCAACATCGTGCGGGGATGCAAATAGTCTCCTTGGTAACACTTCCTAAGTGTCATTAGCTAAGCGATGGTTATAAACACGGAAGCAGATCAGAATGAGAGACGTGCTCTTGTGCTGTGCCTTTTTATAGCCCCAGACATCACGATTAGCAGGATGGTGAAAGGAGAGAGGAAAGCTGTTGTGAGGAGCGTAGCGCTTGTTAACGTTTGATGTGTTGTGCTCTGGAAAACCGCACCATTAGTGATGGGGGTTTCTAACTTGCTTTAATTAAGGTTTTAAATAAAGGGTGTTGTCCCTGCCCACTGATGGCACTTGTCAGAGACATACATTAAGTGTCCTCCCACTTCTCTGGGGGATGCGGATTGCAGATGTTAACCCTTCTGCTCTCTATGCCAATGGCATACTGGTGTCTTGGTAAGTTTTGAATCTATAGGTTAGGAAGGGGAGAGGGAAGGAGACCCCAGAGGTCAGCATGAGTGTGACCATGCTGTCCTCACCTTGGAAAGGATGTGAAGGTTGAGGTGGTGGTGGAGGATCTGCTTCTGGGCTGGGATCAGTACAGGATCTGCTCCTTGTCTGCTAAGCTTCCTCTCTCCCAGTATGACAGCTAGTGGATTACTTCTCCAGAACCAGATTTGGGGTTCTCCATTGAATTCTGAAGACCCCTTCCTCGAGATCAGCAACACAGTAGGGACGAAGGTGAGAAATGGGGTCACTTAGTGCAGTTGTTTCTGCTCTTGGAATTGTTGTGTAGAAAAAAGTCATGAATTGAAGCAGCTTTTCTAGCTCTCATGAGAACTCATTTATTGTTTTTTTTTCCCCCTAAAGCCTCAGCTGCTGGACTGAAGGGATTACATGAGAATCCTAGCTTTTGTTTAAAACCCCTCAGCTTTATATACTTCTCTGTTACAGAGAAAAGCTGCCAGGTATAAAAGGAATATGACCTAATGGCTCAAAAATCAGCATGTGTACAAAAGAACCACCAACGCTTTTGTTTTCAACTGATCTTTATTTTAATCCCACTGATCGATGCCTGAGGATCTTATCCAAGGCATCTGAATGCCTGATAATGTCAACTGGAGCACATGAAAGCAGAAGGAGCCAAGTCTGTAAGAGCATCAAAATAGGTTTATTCTGATTTGGGATCAAAGTCTGAAAGAGCAGATGGTTTTATTTTATCATGGGCTTGACCCTGCTTTGGTAGAGGCAGACAATTGGTCACTTCTGCATCTATTTATTTATTTATTTTAAAGAAGTCTTCTGAACCAAAGATAAGCTAGACCCTTGCAGTCTAATCAATGACCTTTGAGGTCAACACACAAGTCCAATGACTGTAGACTGGCCAGTCCAAGGGTCCCTTTTTTACTTCAGCAGTCTGTAGAGCCTTGCAGTTTAGATACCTGGCAAAAGCCTGACTGTAATTTCTCTTATTCTAATGCAAAAGGGAACTCTAATGTCAATAGTCTCTCTATACAAGGAGACCTCAATTTAAAAAAAAAAGCCAACCATCCCCCACAGCCCTTTTTTGCTCCCAAATCTTCTTGGAATTCATCCATCTTTATATCGCTCATATCTTATGGCCTCCGTTGTAAATGTCAGTGCTAATTAATGAGACCTTGGCCCTCTGTGTAGTTAGGATGAGTAACAATGCAACGTTTGTTTGTGAGGTAGGTGCCCTTACATCTCCCCTTCCCAGGGGAATGCCCCGGGGCTGTCAGCCTTGTGCACAATGAGCTGCAAGGGGCAAAGTCTCAAACAACACTCTATCTCTCCAGTGTCAAAAGCACGCAGGTGAAACTCACCTGAGCTGAGAGAAGTGTTCCTGAAACCTCTTAGAGATTAAAATGGAAAGCCTGGGATCCCCTGGCTGAATTGCCCCCATCCCTGTACTGGGCTCCTGAGCTTTCACGGGAAGGCTTGGTGAGTTTTCTGCTCTGTGAAGAAGACACTGCAGCCGTAGGGCCCCAGGATGCCATTCCAGCCCTAAGGCAAAACAGTGCTGCCTTGCTTGTGCAGCATAACAGCTTTCATGCAGTGGGTCTTGGGGTTGATTTGAAGGTGAAGTTTGTCTCTGCATCCAAATTGTTCTGCAGTGGAGGGACTGAGCAGCTGTTCCTCACCACTATGGCCCATGGCTGAGTAAATCATGGGGATTTGGACAAATGACTCTGCCAAATGGGCGCTCAGCCCTCAACCTGCCCTTTCCTCTGCTGAATGCACAATAGTTTCCCTCCTGGAAAGCCACGTTTCTGTCTTTCTGCCACATGTCATTTGGATACTGAGTTCTTAAACATTTATGGGCATCATTTTTTTAAACCAGCTTGGGATAGGAAAATGATCTTTCTCCCTGATATTCTTGGCATGTTTCTGCCTCAGAGAGATGTGGTGAAGCTTATGCTTTCTGGGGAGAATCAGAGGGCAAGATTAGTAAGTGAGGTTTCTTTGAGGTCTCCAAGTAACAGTGGCGGGGGGGGGGGGGGGTGGGCAAGAACTGAGACACTGAGACCTAAATCACAGTCTTGTGACGAGGGACCAGTGAGTCTTGTCAGGGAGCAGGTGGTGCTGTGGTCATGTGTATGGACACTGCTGGTGGACATGACAGAAACCCTCAAGTCCCAGGAAGTGCCCTGGTGCCACCTCTGCTGTCATTGCTTGGCACACATGTCTCTGGGGCTCTTCACTGAGCTCTATCTTTGGAAAACCAAATGTGAAACCATCCGGGATGATTTAGGCCTGATTCTGACTTGGTCAAGCTGAAGACCTGGCTGACATTTTATTCCAGAAAACACCTTAAAATGCAAAGCATGTCATATGTGATGTTAGCAGACTTTCTTGTTGGTCACAGCCCAGGGTGGAGCTTATCCTGAGACTCAGTTTCCATTACAGTAGGACCATATCAGCTCATCTGAATATGTGCAGTCTTTGTTTCACCTGCAGGGATTTCACAGGGGTACATTGGCCCTGCCCACTCCTTGGGGTGGTCAAAACAGCCACGTTATAGCCTTGACCTGAGCCAGCTCAGGCATTTCTACACTTGCATCGTCTGCACGATGCCGGTTCATTGCCTGCATTCAGCAGAAAGAGCAATGCTTCTGTATTCCCAGCCCTGCTTCCTGTAGCACCTGGGTTCTCCTAGGAGATCTCCTGTTCACACATGGAGTCAGTCCCACTTCTCAGGGCTGATGGGAGTGCAGGGCCCCTTGGTGAGGCTGTGTGCCAGAAATCCCCCAACCTCACCTTGCACACCTGAGACCAGAGGGCTCCTGCTGTTGTGCAGTTACAAACTCCCTTTAAATCAGTGTTTCAACACAAGCCAGGCAGCTCTGGCTTTTCTGAGACCTTCTGTTATTTATTTTTTGTGCATCCATAGTGGGAATTTGGAGTTTCACGTGCCACTGTGGCTTCCTTCCCCACAAGGAAATCCCTACTTTTCTCTCTTGATGATGCAGTTTTGCAATGCAGCCTCAGTTAGAGGTGGAAGAGCAGGGTTGGATTGCACTGTGGCTCTGATGAGGGATGCTCTGTCCGTCTGGGGCAGACAGTGCTCCTGAGCTCCTGACCTTCCTTGCTCCCATCCCCTGTACACTGACATCTCCCTGTCTGTCAGCCAGGCTCTCTCTGCCATCTATCCAGGGCCAGATGCTGCCCCTTGCCCACCTCCCAGCAATCGAGGTGGTCTGTAGATGGGGACTGAAGTGTGTCCCTGCAATAGAAGGGCATTCCAGTGCCCAACTCAGCAAATGAGACCCCTCTTTCTATCCCCTTCCCCATCCTGACCTCGGGTTCTCCTGTCGCTGCTCGTTTCTGTGAATACGCTCCTTTTTGCATTTCTTCATAGCAGAATAGAAGATCTCACAGCCAAAAACCCTTCCCAAGCAGCGGGGGCAGCTGCAGGGTGACTCTCCCTTTGACACAGAAGCTCCTCATTCAGTATTCACCTCTGACAACAGACAACTTTTGGCTACTCTCTTCTTGCTCAGACGTGGCTGTTATCTGTCACTCGCTGGGCACTTCCTCTGCAGCTGGGAGCTGCTTTCATGCTCGTGCAGTCATCTGCTGTGTCTCCAACAGGCAGCCCTCTCTCCTGTTTTTGTATTTTTAGTGGCCTTCCTTATGCAATAACATCAATTATCTTTTTTTTTTTGATAAGCATCTTCTTAGCAGAATATTAATGTATATAATTAAGATAGTATTTAGCTCTGGAATCACACTGTTCATCCCAAAATTGGCTTAATTACACAGCTGCTCTTCTAGAATGAGGCTGTGTTTGTTTAAAAGCTTAAATATGGAGATAGGAGCAAAATTTCTCCCCCCAAGGAGAAGAACCTCCATTTCAGATTTCCAGTTATGTTGTAAACAGTGGCTTCTCTATTTTAAGGAGGGGAAGAAGTCAAGGGAACGGCACTGCTGGTTTTTGGTTCAATCCTCTACATAGGGAGTGAGACACAAATCCCTTTGATTTTTTTCCCCCCCCCTGCATTATTTGAGGTAAAAAAGCTTGAGGATCTTGCATTCCTTGGGTTGGTTCACATATGGTTCCTCTGGTTTTCTTCTCTCTCTGACATCTTGAAACTCAGGCGTCTCTAACAGCTAGATGAAATCTGTTGGATAAGGCACCTGCTTTTCACAAGCTTCTAGTTTGCGAACCATAAAACTAGCTTTAGCAGCAGCCTTAACCTCTCCATGATACAACAACATGGGAGAAAAATGCCTCCAGACATCTCTGCAGGATTATTTCAGCTTTCTGCGAGGCAGCTAAGAAGTTATGTTCAATTTTGCTGTCAATTCTTCCGCTTTAAATGTTGCTGCTGTAAACTATCGGTCCCTCTTGTGAGTACATTTGTGTTTGGAACTATGCAGTAAATCAGATTATAGCTGCCCTTTATTAACTCTGATGCACAGGATTTCAGCAGTAGAGGTTTGATTCAGAGAAAATGAATGGGGATAGTTAAAGTCAAATATAAATAGAGCTTATTAAAAAACAAACAAACCAGCCTCTGTTTCATTATGTGACTCTTAACTGCACCACGAGAATAGAAGTAGCTCTCATTAAAGTCCCCTGGCAGCCTTGTTCTCTTCATCTTCTGAAAACTCACTCACGAGCTCCTAGGAGCTCTTGGGGATGTGAAACCAATCTGCACCTTGCGCTGGGAGAGAAAGGAAGAAAGCAAACAGAAGATGCCTCTGTGTGTATGACAATAAAATGAGCGTAGCCCTGCCAGCACATCTGCATCCTGCTGAGCTCCCGATTGCATCTGTGCAGAGTATGACGGCTCCCCTGCACCTAAGACCCCACTCCTATGTTCTCAGCAGTGCCTGTCCTCGCATGGACAGCTAAGCCATAGGAGGACCCTCATTTATCCTTTGCCCAATGCCTTGGTTGGAGTTCATGCTGTGGGTGCTGGCGCTGCTGTGGAGCTAGCTCCACATTTCCCTCTCCCACACACTTCTGTGAGGGGGTGGTACCTGGGGACGGGCTGCATGGCAGGGTCAGGATCACTGGAACATCCCCTCCATGCAGTCCAACCACCAGAGCAAAGCCCAGCATTGCCTGTAAAATGAGTATAAGGAATAATGCTTATTCCTGAGCACAGTCTGTGAGGAGCCTCTGCCCTTTCATCATCCCCACTGCAAGAAGAGCTCAGAGTCTGATTTACACACTCACGGTCCCCGTGTAGGTGGGTTTATTCATTTCTGGTGGGTTTTTAAGTACATATGTTTTGGGGGAAGGGAGAAAGTAAAAAAAGCAATGATGTACTCGGAGCATGGAAAAAATCCAGCTCCAGTAACAAAATATAGTGTATAGCAGTCTGTGTTGAAGAAAAGAAGATTGCAGAACGGGACCCAAAGCTTCCAGTTCACTAATATGCAATCAACTATTAACTTTAATGAGGCTTCAGCTATTGTCTTAATGAATGCTTACCGTCATGAGATCTCAAGCATGTAGGTACAGTGAATGAGAAAAGAGTCTGAGAAAGAATACTGGGCAGTGTTTGAAAGGAAGACCTGTAGTGTTGGAAAAGGAAGCTACTTTCAAAGCAGAGTTAAAGTATATTTTCTTTTGAAAAGCATCTAATAAAGAAAAGACTGTGTCAGTCTCATTATTGCTAGTGTAACAGCACAAGTGAGAGATTAATAGTCTGCTTAAGTGAATAAAATTGTAGTATCTCTTGAGCAAATCCATTCCCACATGAACAGGGGAGCTCAAAAACAAATTTCAGCTTTATGCTATTTACAGTTGCACTCCTGGAACTCATGTGGAACCTGCAAGGGACCTGGCTGTACCAGTCGCACTTTTCTCCTGTTTTTCCCCTGTTAGAAGCACCAGTTCAGTCCCACTGTTATCACCAGTTCAATCCTGACGTTAGTAGCACTAGGAACACGAGGTCATGGAGTCCTTGGTATTTTAAAGCAATGTATCATCTACTCCTGCTCCCAGCAAGCTTACCTGGCGTGATGCCTGACTGCCTGCCACAAGGGCTCCCATCGTTCCAACTTTCCACAGAAAACCATTCCAAAGTTTTAATTAGTTTTAATTCATGATCGCAGAGCAATTTGGTGTGTGCAGATGGAAATCAGTAGAGAAGTGTTAGTTCATCGCACTTCAGTATTTTTTATGTATACATATGTTTTACAGAAAGAGTTGCAGCTTACTCAGAACCTGGACTGGACTGTGCCTGACTGTTTAATTACTGTTTACACTGAAGTAATTTGCAAAGTGTTAATTTCCGAAATCAATGCACTCCAGTCCAATAAATATTTAATGCTTCCATCTGCCATTTTTAGTTTAGTTACCAACCCTGCTCGATGAAGTCTATGAAACAGTTGTCTGCTGTTGACATAAAGTAGGGTTTTGAGATCCAGCTTGCATGGAAACATAGAAAAAAGCTGGTTTCATGAACCCAGTTATATTCTCTTTTCTAGATTACATATGGATAAGGAGAGCATTGCATATGGAGACAGGTTTATAGCAGGCAGGCCCGTGTAAAGTTGCATCTGAATTTTATGAGGGGAAACACATCAGGTCTTCCCTAGTGAGACTACGACTGCGGATCCTGTGTCTGAATTTTGGGAGGCATCTAGTTGGAGTGGGCTGTATCTTTACCAGTGGAAAAAGCCCAGTAAAGTGGAGGGCATGACGGCTGTTTCATAGACCAAAGAGGTAGAGAAGCCCCCTGCCCGCTCAGGCAGGAGGGAGCGTGTGGGGCTGTGCGGGCAGCCAGGACTCACGTGAGTTATGGTGGGATGTCACTTCGCTTTTTGCAGGACTGGGAGCAGCAAAACTTGCCTCCCTCTGGCTGCGTGGCAGACTATTTAATTACTGATATTCACGGAGGGTTTGGAGCTCTCTGGATGGGAATGCCCTGTGCCAATGCAAATGTCACTGCTTGCAGTACAACACGGGGGCCTCGATGATTAGTTCTGTTTTACTGTTTTTCTAGTATAATTATGTTTAATTCATGTGTTGTTTCATCAAAGTGTCTGTCACTCAGGGCTTGGCCTCGTCTTCTTAAATAGCTGGATATAAAATTACAATGTGTTCCTCCAGTGAGACTGTATTTCCAGAACATCATGACAGCTTTATTATGACACAGGGCTTTCTATTTAGCTGAACACTGAATTATCCTTTTTAAAAATCACAATCTCTTGCTGTTGGATCATTAGGCTTATGCCATATTCCCTACAGGGTTACCCTAAATCAACATAATAAGGATCTTGTGTGCTGGCCTTTAAGCGTTCTTGCTGGGTCAGGGTGGGTCAGCAGTTGCGCGGAAGGCAAACTGCAAAGCTCTAAGCAAAGCAGGGCTTGTTTCCCAGCAGCTGATGTTCCCTCTTGGAGTCCTTCTGTGGCATCTCTTTGAGTCCTGCCTAGTGAAAGCTTCCAGGCATCATTCAGAAAGCAGTCAACTAGTGGGAACATCCCCTCATGTCCCCGTGGTGCCTAAAGCTCCCGTCAGAACCTGGAGGAGAGCTGCTGCCAGTAACACCACAGTTTAAATACCAGGCACCGAACCACCAGTGTGGGCTGCTGCGAGATGGGCGGAAGCCTGTGGCTGTAAATATGAACCTGTACTTCAGATAATGGTTTTAGCAGTGCATTCAAATCATTGCCCAGAGCTATTCCCCACCATACTCTGGCATGTAAAAAAAATGGCCTAAGACTAATGGGACCCTAATGAAATTGTTTCCTGTGGCTTTATGCGTGCAGCTGGATGAAGTAACTCCAGATAATGCACCAGGGATATGCAACAGCAAAGTTCTTCTCAATGCACTTGATGAAGTTGCTGCTGTAGTGGATGGCAGGCTTTTGGGATGGGTAGATGTGTCAGTCAAATTGTAATGAGGCCTGGATTAAAAAAATTGCTGGATTATGGAATAAGCTTTTGAATTGCTACTGTAATGGGCTACCTTTGTGTAACCAGGTACTACAGTCTCTTTTTGGCTTTCATGTGGGTGGTGATGTGCCAGGAGGAAAAGAGAAGCATGGGAATTATGTTGGAAGCACAATTGGCAGGATTGCTTAGGTACAAGTCCCAGCCCCCCCCCTTTTTTTTTTTTAAGATGGCTTTTAAATTTTGTGGGGCAGGTGCTGAATGGCTGCTCTATGGATTGATTTGCCAGCATCTAACCTCAGGAAATCCCAGTGGCTGGAAATAAATATGAAATTCATCAGTCCTTTTGGCAAATGGCTGTGCCTCTACTGCCAGAAAAGTGGTGTCCCAGGCAGTTTTCTTGCTGCTTTCTTCTGGTTTCCCAAGGGAGCCAAGGACATGGCAACCAAGTGAAGTGCAGGGTAGCAGGAACCAGTTCACTGTTTCTTACTCTTGATTTGGACATGTGTGTGTGATGGTGGGGCAGTCCTAAAGAGTATGAGGCCATTTCTGTCCCCATCATCTCCTTTGCAGCAATCTCTGCAGAACAGAATCTGAACACTGCAGAAGTCTGTTTGTTAATGTAAGACAGCATGGTCTACTAATCACAGCAGGGCTTAGTGGAGATAAATCCCTCTACTTGATGTTCCAAGCTCTCCCACGCAGATACCAAGGCATTTCACCTCTTTGTGCCTTGCAGCGCCTGTGTGTAGGGATAAAGGAGAGAGAGACTTATTATTGTTGTTGTGGTCTAATTCTAACCAGAACCAAGTGGCAGGAAAGAGCTGACAGTTCTTGGTTCCTGTGGCCATCACTTAAACCCAAATTAGTGACTCTGCGTGGGTTGAAATGAGGTTTGAGCTGACCAGTGTTGGGTCTGCTGCAGGCCTCTGTTTCTTCCCCAGCAACTTGTAGCCCCATGAGATAATCCATCTCTTTTGACCAAAAAGCAATTCCTCTTGTCTTATTTTGAAAGGCTTTTTTTTATTTGGGTCAGGTCCACAAATGGGCTTGCTGTGCCATGCGATGTGTCCTGAGGCAAGGGATGGGGGGGGAGGATGGTCTGGCCATGTAGAGAAGCCAAGTCATCCCTGTGCAAAGATTGTCTCATGTGGCTTTGCTGAAAATTAAACTTGATCGGAGGGACTGTACTGAAGACTGAAGGCATATTTGAACTCAGGGTGTGATTTGTTATTTGTCCAGTTTGTTGCCTTGATCTGATGAGCTTTTGTGCAATTTAGGGGTGTTTCTCCTCCTGATGGTACCTGTTCTGCTCTCTGATGTCACTTTCAAAGCAGGACCTTTCTGGAGATGACTGTATGTGCACTGATTTGCAACCTTCTGAAGGCCAGTTTTCCAGGGCTGTTATTTTCACTTTTGAATAAATAGTCCAACTGTGCATAATTAATTCAGCAGCTGAAGCCAATGAGGCAGCCTTGTGGTACTACTTCCATCCATGTATCTCCACCACAGGAACCAGTCTCCTGTCTTGCAAGACTGCTCAGTTTGTGGAAGAGCTTGTGGGCCTCTTGCAAGACATAGTACATTGGTCTCTTCATCATCTCACCACAGAGGCCTGATTGTGCCTCCTCTGCAAGCTGCGATCAAGGAACTTGCTTCCGAAGACCATATTAGTATTCTGCAAGGAAAACTTCATTGAGTCAGCTCAGAAGACTAGTGTGTCAGCTGTTGTAGGAAATAAAATGGCTGCTGGAAAAAGTAAGCATTTTTTAAAAAACACCAAACCCAAACTTATGTTCTGCATCGAATTTTTTTAGGTTCAGGGTTCAGAAAATAAGTTGGCTTGAAATGATGGGGGCTGGTTCAGGAGAGGAACGCTGGGAGAGCCAGCAGCCCCCCAAACCTGCAGGGTGAGAGCCTCGGACACAACTTGATGTCTGTCGTCTCCTGCGGGGTGAGCAGCACAGAAGCAGCCTTGTAAAAGAGATAAGCAACCTCAAGCTGGGGAATAACAGCACTCCCATAATACTGCATTTCCTGGGTATTAGAGTAATTCTGTGATACGGGAATTTAATAGCACACAGCTGGCTGATAACCGTTTTGGTAAATAATAATAAAAGAGCTGTGACAGTTCAGCTCTAGCTTGACTAATGTAGTGATAGTATCTATCTTGAAGAGAAAAATGCAGTAGCACAGAAAGTTCCTCTCTTCTATTTGTCAGGTGTACAGATGTCATTGGGTGACATTCAGGCCCATGTTAGGGACCAGCACACGCACACACCTTTGGGTCTGGTTTAGGCCTTCTTAAAATACCCCATTTCTATGTCCTGAACCTTTGTGCTTGATGCATTTCTTGCATTGTATGAAAAAGACAGCCCCCTTCCCACATTTAATGCGGGGATTGCTGCTCTCTAACAGGCAGGAAGGAGTGAGAGAGCAAACCAGACAGCCTGTTTCTCCTTTACTGCGTTAATAGCATCTGCTAGCGTTAAGAGACCTCTGCAGTCCTGGGCAGCAGCATTGGCTGCGTTTTTCCTTCTTAATGACCAAGAGGAGCCAGAGATAGGTGATAAACTTGGCTAAACATCAAGTGCTGAATGAAAGAGCTTAGATCTGATCAGGTTAGAAGGGCAGGTTCATTGCTGCCTTCCTCTGCTTCCCCAGGCATACCTTATGGCATTAAGAGCTTATTTTGCTTTGGGTGGTGTTAATTGGAGTTAATTGGAATAGGCTGATGAGTCATCTCCTTCCATTTGCATATTAGTGCCACCTTGCACTCTTCCTCCTTTTCCATTCAGTCTGGGAGCAGAGGGGTGAGAAGGTTGTTTGGCAGTATCTGCATGGTAGAGGTGGGTGTTGAAGCTCTGAGACTTGGTTTCCCTCAGCTGTGGTAACTGCTGGGAGATGCTGTCTTCTGCTAACACATTTACTTTGTGTTTGCCTCTTCTGGTTGCAGCTAAGGTACCCTGCATCCTTCTTTCCTGGGCAGATGCTGATGTTCTTGTGTGACCAGCTTGGCAGAGGTCTGCTCTGAGCAACAAGGAGATGTTGGGAGCTCTGCTTTTAACTGCAAGCATGCAGTTCCTAAATGGTAGTTCAGATGAATTGTTTGGTGTATTTTAATTTAAATAATGCTTCTTAGGACAAATAATAGGCTATATAGGCCAACCCTGCTCCCATTTACTTGGATGGGAACAGGCTCTGGCTTTCAAAATGGTAATAACCAGTGTTGTTGGAGCTTATCTTATAGTAAGCCCGAAGTCCCATCTAGGATTACGGTCCATCTGTTCTGTGTGGTAAGAAATATGCAGGCTCTGCCTCAGACCATGTGCATCCTTTTTAAAATGGTTTCCTATGGATCTCTATGACTTGCCTGTCAAGCTTTAGTTAGCCCTGTGTCAAAAGAAGCAGTTTTAAGTGCCCAGAAGTTCAGCCTCCTTCTTCTGTCTCTTTGCTTGCTGTTTTTAAAGAAAACTAAATTAATTCAAATGGCCACTTAAGTAAGGTAATGTTATTTCCAGCTTTCTAAGAAAGTGTTGGAAAGGGAAAGCACAAACCTTTGTGAGATTTGGCAGCTCTCTTGGAAACTCTATCCCCGTGTGAGTGCATTAAAAATAATGCTCTCTGGCAGCTCTTTTGGAGCCTGGAAACTAAAAGTTAGTAACCAACTCTGTATCATGGATTTCTTACATCTTCATTAAATCAGGAATCATGAATCTCTCAGACTTACTACTCAAACTCATAGAGGAAAGCAGCTGGTCACACTTAATTTTAATGGCATTTCAATATTACATTGTTCTTCCTCTCATCCCAAACCCTGCACTGAGATTTGTGCATCTGTATGATAACACAGAATGAACCTCACTAAGTCTCTCTGACGGGCGATTCCTGTGTGTAAGTTTGCTTGGAGCTTCTCGGCTGATGCCTGCTGCTATATTGTCTCTTCAGCTGGGACTTCATCCAAGTTTGTAAGTGGAGATGAGGCTCAGCCTCTGAGTTTGGATGCTGCTCTTGAGTTTTTCTGGAGTGCCAACTGGCTGAGTGTTGGGTACCAACTGTACCAACTCCGCTAATAAATTGCGCTGTCTTGGGTGATAAAAATCAGTTCCTAAATCTAGGATACCAAAGAAAGTGGTAGCTGATACTCAGTGAGGAATTGGATTCTCCCACCTCTGAGTTGTTACTAATCAGAGATGCATGCTGCTGGAAACATCTTTATTTTTCTGTGTGTCTCTTTCCTTTATTGCATAAAGGTTTATCCAGTCAACATGTATCACAGTGCAAGAGTATTAGTAACCTAAGCTTGGTGATATTTGGCATTCTGGTGCTTGACTAGAGGGAGGATCTACAACTTAAAAGGGGTTGGAGTAATAAAACCCCAAGTGTAGCCTGTGCTTTGGAAAAAACAATAGTTGATAACCCTGAGGGTGTTGGATTTTTCACTTAGCAGTGAAATGAGATCCTCATTTGTGTATAATTGTGCTGGTGCTTTGTGTCTGGGACTGTGGATCCTGTTCATCTTCAGTGTGATGTGTGACCTGAAGAACCTCTTTGCGAAGGACGATAAGAGGTGGCGACAGCAACAGCTGTCTTTACAAGGTATCTCTTGGATTCCCCTAAGTGTAAGAAAAAGGCTGGCTTCTTTACCTTCATGACTCACAGAAGAGCCTTGCATAATTAAAAAAACCAACCCCAAAGACAAAGCCAATCTGTAAGATAATCGTTCTTTTCCACCACTCTTCTATTTTATTTCTAGTGCTCTGGTTTTGCATGCAAGTGGGTTGGGAAGCCCAGGGCCACCCTGCATCAAGTAGAGCTGTCATGTTGGTCTTGCTTCAGCAGACTTCAGCAAGGAAAGTAATGCAGCTAAAGCCGGGACTGGGTTCTTTCTTCACTGTAACTCTCCTGACTTTGTAGACCAGCCAGAGGAGTGAGTTAGCGTCTGGAGTCTGAGATGAACTCTCTTTTAATCTGTGCTGTACAGAAAGGCTGATGAATGGNTTTTTTTTTTTTTTTGGTCAGGAGGCCAATGTGGGGGATATTTATTTTTTTTAAATTTCAAATGTGGGGGAAATGA
Organism: Zapornia atra; assembly: GCA_013400835.1. NCBI lineage: Eukaryota > Metazoa > Chordata > Aves > Gruiformes > Rallidae > Zapornia > Zapornia atra. The sequence goes on along the minus strand of VZTU01005821.1, from coordinate 395,205 downwards.
AACTATCTGGAGGTGAATGAGTCACTTCTATGAGTCACCATTAGTGGGAAGAGGGGATTTAATATTTGTGAATCAGAATCAAAAAGTACAGTCTGTTCCCTGCTTGGTGTGAGAGAGGAAATAATGGACAGTTTATAAAAGCTATTTTCTCCCCAGAAGAAGAATAAGAATCAGGTTTTAGACTTTTCAGCATCTTGGAGTGAATGGCTGCTGCTCCTCCTGGCACTGTGGTCCCTGGGTCAGCTGTACCCGAAGGTGTTCATTGCCTTGTGGGTTTTTCCAAACCTTGGGACTTCTGTCCCACATGGCAGGTTTCTTGGTGCTACCTTGGGCATACCTCCCCACCACCTGTCACTCATTTTCTTTTCTATAATATTTGGCCATTGCCAGTAGCTTAAAATTTATGAAGAGCCAGACTTTGTGCCTTCAGCAGCCCATTTTCTTCCCCACAGAAAGATGTATAAATGCAGGCGAGTGCCACAGGCAGCAGGAGGGGGTGGCAAGCAAACTGTGAGGCAGTAAGTCATACCCTGGCTATGCTAATAACATTCAAATGCTGGGTTTGTGCTGCAAGAGAGTGTAATCACCCAAAATCTCATGAGAGGAAGGGTGTACAGCCTTGGGGATAAAAGCACTGGAGTGGGACCGCTACCTGCAGCTTAGGAGGGCTCAGTCCTGGGTGGTTTGCGCTCAAAGCGGGCAGGACCCTCTGCATGCAGTGCATGTTCTGTGGCTTCTCTCTCCAAGGAGCGTGGGTTGGGAGGAGGAGGATGATGATGTGTGGGGCTTTCCCCCCATGTCCGCCAGCTGTCACTGTTGCTGCGCACACCCGGGGCGTTTGGGCCGGCTGTGATTTACAGCTGAGCCTTTCAACACTGACACCCCTCCAGGCTGGACCGGGGCCCCGTGGATGGACACCATGAAATGCATAAGATGATGCTTGCTACCACAAAAAACTGGGGATGTTTGGCTCATCCACAATGTGAGAATATTTAGCCTCAACTTAACAACCTGTTCCTGAAGCTACAACTTTATTGCCTATTAAAAGGCTCTGTAAGAGCTCCAGAGATAATTTTAGTGCATACACATTTCCCCCCTTCTGGGTGTTACCATTTTAGAGTTGGGTTTTTTTTTTTGGAGGGGTTGTTACAGCACTAAAACTCCCTCACACTGCTGCTCTGATTAAACAATAGTTTGTAAAACTGGGAGGAAGGAGGGGGTAGTAATAGTAAATTAGGAGTAGTGGTCACAGCAGGACCTGGCAGGCTTTAGCAGTGTGCATACACAGAAATGGATATCCACACAGCTATCGCTGTGTGCATGGGCACTCAGCTTCTTCCACATCATACTCTGTGTGAATTTTCCTGGTTTAGTTGAATTAATGAGAACTGCTTGCGCTTGTAAAGTGAAGGAGACAGAGTTTTACCTCCCCAGTGGGAAACAGCTCAGAGATGGAGGAATTCCTGTGTGCGCTTGCTGAGGGCTACGCTGAAACTACTTGTAGAAGCAGTTAGCAACTCTTATTGCACTTTTACCCTCTGAGCTGGCAAACACAAAATTCAATTGGCACTCATCAAGCTAAGACAAAAGTTGTCTGAAATTAGCCTGACATTTCCCCTGTGGTTTAAGAGACCATATACCTTTATTGTAATTAAGTTTTATTGGAGTTTAGATATCCCAGAACTCGATACCTGAGAGGACTGTCTCAGCATAGTATTACTTGAATTAACTATTGATGTATTTTGTGGAGATTATACAGCAGCAAAAACCCCCACCGCACCATGTTTTACATGTAACCTTGTTTTGGGTTTGAGGTCCTGATACTTACTGATCCAGATCCTGCTGCGAGAGAGACAGATGTAAACTGGAAGTCATGCCACCCCTCAGTAGTGCTGCTTTAGACCTGCATCAAAGAACAGCATCTGACCTTTACAATTTAATTCTGGTAAAAGCAAGCACTAATCTACACAAATTTCTCCATTTTGATTAGATCCTGCCTCACACAGACCTAATGCAAAGGAGAAAGTGAGCTCCTGGCAGAGACGGATGGATAGTCCCAGCCTCATGCTCATACTCTTTGTGTTGTCTCATTTCAAACCTGTGTTTTCTTGTTGGCTGTCTCTCTCAGTGTTAAGAAAATAGATGTTCTTCAATAGTTCTCTCTAGTCCTGACCAGATTGGAAGTGCTGACTGCAAAGAGGAAAAACTTGTGGGAACGTGTGGCTGTGCACAGCCGGGGCTGTGTGGGGAACCTCCAGGGAAGGGGGGGCTTTCTGCATACGAGCTACCATGTCAGCCAGACCCCTCTGTGCTGGGTGCCTGCTGGGAAGGGGTGGGGTGGGGTGTGAATGCATCTTTCCCATCAGCATTTCTGTTTTCAGTTTGTCAGGGTAGAGGCCTGATTTGCAGCCCAGTGAGTCGCTGCACTCGAAGCCGTGCCTGTGCTGCCTGCATCACCCTGTCTGTACCATGGGTTTGGGAATGCAAAGGGGGAGAGTTATGGTCAAAAGGCCTGTTTGTTTCTGTAAGGTATTTACATACACGGTTCAAATAAACACAACCAGAACTGAAGTGTCCTGGCGTGTGCTTTGAAAATATTGATGGACGTGAGGATGTGGAAGGAGGCTGATAAGGAGTTCGGTCCCTTCTGAGCTCTCTTGCTGCTTCTCCTGCCTGTGGCTGGGTGCTGCTGCTCAGTGTTCCTCCAGACCTTTTGATTGCTTTCTACTGATGTAGTGACTTCTGTCTGGATCTCCAGGGAGCTGGCAGTAACAGAGTAGTGGCTGTGCTCCTTGCTCAGCAGTAGCAGTGGAGTCGGTCCTTATCTGGGATGCCTCCCTGCTTTGTTGGGTACAACAGTCCTCTGGCTGCTGTGGTTCCAGCATTTACCACCTGGGGTGGGGAGCTGGCCACCCACTGTGCTGGGTTTTGGGAAGAACAAGGCTTCTTAATAGCTTAATTATGGGGAAATAATGTATTAATGGGATTGATGTGACTTAGTCTTGATTTATGCAAGATAATCTGGTGATGGTTTTTTCTAAGTGTTGGTGAATGATGGGGTTTGTGACCTTCTTGACTTCTGTAGCACCTTCCCTTGTTTCTCTACTGTCTCTCCCTGTTTAGCCATAAGCATTGCATTAAAATTCTGTTGCTGAATAAATGTCACATCCAGTGCAGTATTTGTCTTTTTTCTGTATTTCCTTGCCATATTGAGGCTTATCTTGTTTATCAAGTTTGAGTAAACAGCCTGTGGCTGCGCAGAGATGGGGAAGAGCAGAGGAAGGGTTAAACAGGTGAAACCCAGACACTGCCAGCTGGGATGTGAGCATATGTCAGGCAGAGGTGAATTTAGTTTACCTAGGCTGAACCTGAGTAAATAAACTCTGCTGAGAGGTGGTAATATCAGGTTGAGCTCAGCTCTGCACAAAGTGGGCATACAGCTTCCACATGGCTCATGGACAGAAACTGCATCTGTTCAAGCTGCTCACGGACAGAAGCTGCATCTGATCTGTTTTAGGTGCAGCCTAAAAGCACCTAATGCAAGCATTGCTGTAGTAGTTAGCAGTCCTGATAGTTAGGAAGACTACTGAAACAATTTCCCTCATTAAATCAAGCGGTCAGCTCATATTTACATCCATGACAGCAGTTAAAAGATACAGGATACGTGGTGTAAGTTTGCTGCAAAGCAGTGAAACTTCTGTGATCTGATATTCATATAGATAAGCTTTAAAAAAAAAAAAGAAAAAAATCTGACCTGTACTGGTAGAAATAATGGGGAAATACAAATGAAGAACTGCTGTGGGGCCACACATCAAGCCTGGTCCACATCTGCAGAAACTGGAGGGAGATGGTGTGGCTGCACTGAAGCATGCCTTGGGGCTGGCACGTGTTTACTCCTGACTGAATCCATCCCAAAGACTCTTAAGGAAAAGGAGATAACCCGGCAGTGGGTTCACTGTGGTGTGGTTTCCAAAAGAGGCCGCTGGCCGCAGGACTCTCCTTCATCTGCACTCTGGAAGCAAACAACCAATTTTTCATTTTTAGTGGTTAATTCTGAAAATATGAAGGTCTGTTTAGTCTTGTCTCCCTAACATAAACCAGCCAGAACAAGGCAGCTTGAGGGGAGTTTGCAACAAGTTCCCTTATTTGGAATAACAGTCAGTGTTGTAATGTGGCGGCCGTGGGACTCTCCCACCCCGGTGGTGGGGCTCAGGGGGTCAGGCTGCTCTTAAGGTGTTGCAGGGCTGTGCTGGGGGAGCAGCAGTGGTAATGGACATGTTTGAGGAAGCGTGACAGACAGGATTCTGTCCTGAGCGCTGGGTTGCGCCCAGTTTGTAGGAGCAGGTTGAGATGGGAGCCTGGAAAGAGGAAACGTAAGATTTATGCTGATTCAGAGCTTTTCATGTAACTTCTATGGCTGTCACTTTTGTTTTCCTCCTGCGGGGCACAGTGCCATCCCACAAACTCTTCCAGGAGGAGTTGCTGTCCCTTTACAGTGGGCAGGTGCCCCATTTGCAGGATCCTTGTGCCGTGGCCCTGAACAGGCTGGTGTGGTGGCCGGATGGTTGTGGGCCCGCCCAGCACTTCCCTGTTGCTGCCCTCCTCTCCATCGCCATCCTCTCCCTACCGCTCATGGTGATTATGGACCTGCAGAAGGATGCACAGAGCAGCCCTTTTGCACATTAAATTGTCCTTAATGTGGTGTCTTTTTTCTCTACCATCATCAGGTTTTCAGTAACCTGCTAATCATGTAAACTTGTAAGCCCTTCAAACTTACAACTTTCTGTGGTCTGAAATTGCATCCTTCTACCCTCGGCAAAGGGGGGAATGAGTTGTCTGAGCTCCTGCTGAAGGTGTGCTGAGAATTAGGGTTTGTAAGATGGGCTCCCCTCAAACTGTGGTGTTTCTGTATGTTTGAGGTCTGGTGGCTACCTTTGTCAAAAGTGCAGAAAAAAGCAAACAACAAACCACAAGGATTTCACTTCTGTATTTTGCTTTTGAGGTAAATTATTGTCCCTTATACCGAAATATTTATTTGCACGCTCTTCTAATGCTATCCTTGTCCCTTCATTGGTGGTACAAGAGCTGCCTTTTGCTCAGCTGCTACTGGTGAGAGTGCTCTTTCTTTCTTCCATCTCTTCAACTGTTAAAATATCTTTTTGTTCTCTGTGCTGGAATTGCATTGCAAGCTACTATTGCATGGCAGATGCTAAACACGCTTAGAATATGATGATGCTTGGAGTCTTGAAAGACTGTTTTTAAAATTTGTTCAGTAAAGCACTAATGGCAAGTTCAGATCCCAGACAATTTGTGTCCTCCCAAGAGTTTTTGCAGCATCAGTAATCTTTCTTTTAATTCAGCTGTCTTTATTAAACTTGTTCATAAATTTGGAAGGTAAATCTGCTTCTATAGGTAGATATTTATCATTTCAGAGTCTACGAACCAAATTTCCATAAATGGAGTTTTAAACACTGTCTAAATTATTTCCATGCCATCTGAAATGTTTCACAGACCATTTTCATGTCCTAATGATGATTGTAAGACAATGGAAATCTGCATTGCCACAAAGAAATGTTCCCTTTTCACACAGCATTTTTCTTTTAAGGAGTCACTATAATAAATTGTGTTCCTGTTCAAGGTGCTTTATAAATTCTGGATCGAGTTCAGCAATCCACCCCTATTTAACAAAGCATATAAGTGCATATTTGAATTATACCTGCTACAAAAGACTGAGTCCAAGTTCACTTTTTGGGGATGGGAGAAGACCCAGAAGAACCTTCTCCCTGGCTCTTGAGCTTACTAGGGTTCTCGAGGTGTTACTGTGAATGCTGTAGCTGCCTATCCAGGGTTTCAGCCACACTGCCACTCTAAGATTTCTTCTGGAGTGAAGTAAGATGGGTTGAGGGAAGCTCATCTGAGACACTGTTCAGCACTTGTTAAGTCAGTTAGTTTTGTCAAATTGCTTCAATTAGCTCATGTTCTGTGTTTGGAGAATGGAGCAATATGGCAGTTGCCCTGGCTTTGGGGACAGGGGTAGTGAGGTGTTTGTAGGAGCAACCCAGTCCTGCTCAGGCTGCCTGGTCCAACACCGTTTTGGAGCAGCCAAGCTCTTTACTTTCACTGCTTACTCAGATGGGTGGGTTGAGCTTTTATAAATTTGCTTTTTTTTTTTTAATCTTTCCATTACTAACACTCTCTCTTAATTGACAGTCAGAACCACAAGAGTTTATTCCCCCTTTCCGCCCACCTTTTGCTTTAAAACTCCCACTTCCAGAGCGAGCAGTAATCACAGATGCCTTCAGATTGCTTGTGCTCTTTGTAACACAGAGCCTGACATCTGGCATATTTTGAAGTTACTTTATTGAATCTTGATCGTTCCTGTAAATAGACTGCTTGTGTGTCATACCTTAATGGCAGTAAATAGATGTATCTCTTCCGGCACAGACTGAAGAGGAGGTCCTCTTCTGGGCAGCCCTATGATGGCTGCAGGCAGGAGGACTGATGCTCCCCTGGCTGAATCTGTGAAACAGGGACTGTTTCTGTGTGAACAGGAGCGTGTACGTGTATTCCTGACTGCATTGGTGTCAAGATGCTGGTAGGAATGGATCATAAGATGGATAAAGAATATAGATGGAAGAAACAACATGCTGTTAAGAGTTGAGAACTGAGTCAGTTTGGGGGAAGCCTTGTTTTGTTACTGGGTGTGGATGGGCGTGAAGCTGAAAGTATCTCTTCCAGATTTAAAAGCTTTTATTCCCTCCCCTGCCCCCAAACAAAAATTCCTTGCTAGCATAGTATGAAACCCTATAGTTTCTAGTATAAATGAGGTGTTTGAGCCTTATTTTTACAAATTGGGGGATATTTGCAAAGCTTCCTGCATTGTTTTATACTTGAAAAACCCAAAAACTTCCAGTGTGAAGGTACAGAAGTACAGCATGAAATTCAAAGACAGTCAATGGAATAGAAACCAGAATGAGCTTGGGTTTTAATGCAGAGGTAAAGTCAACATCTTACTCCACGTGGCAATCTTGTGAATTGGTGCTGTTGTGTTTAAGATGTCATTTCCTGCCTCCCTATAGTGAAAAGTGGCCCTAAAAATCATTAACAGAGGATATTTTCACAGCTTTCTGCTCAGGTGAAAGTATCGTTCCTAACTTACAGGTTGGGGACAAGGTAAAGGGAGGTGAAAATATTTGTCAGGGATCCTGGAGGAAGGTTAGTAGGGGCAGGAATTGATCCCAGGTATCCTAAAATCTCTTCTGACTTTTTGACTCTGGTGGAAGCAACTTTTCTGCACTCGCTACGGGGAATGACAGAGGAAAAAAGTAAAATTTGTTACTTTTGGTATAAGCACAATTCCTTTTCAATACTTTGTGTTCGTGCGTGACTTGTGACAAAGGAAGACTGAGATTTGTTATGAAGGGCTATAATACACATTGGAGGGGGAGGAATGAAATATTTCACTTAATCTCTATAGCATATTCCATATTTTCCTTGCTTTGGTTACATTTTTGCGAGGCGAACTATGAATTCCCTGGCCTATTATTAATTTATTGTTACTGGAACATAATAGCGTAGAATGCAGTTCATCCAGGAAAAAGCTTCAGCAGGGAGTGAGTCACTGATGGTAATAAACTTCCGTCCCTCTCAATAGACCATAGGACCATTTAGAAAAATGTTTTTGCCATGATTCTTGATTGCTTGTGTTTTGTACAGCAGCTGGTAGAGATAAAACTGAACGGAGCTGGGCAGACTCCCTGTCTCCCCGCTATTACTATAGCATGTTTCTGAATCATACACAAAAAATGGTTTTGGTATGTAAGAAGGACTTCAGAAAAGCAACTCTGACTAGAAAACAGCCAGCGCTGCAGTGAGGATATGTTCCCAAAGCATGATATTGAGTGTGATACCTACCATTTCTATAGATTGTGCTTGGGGAGTTAGCAATGCAGCACCGTGCAGAGCTGAGCGCCCTGGTGTTAGCCTTCCATGAGATGTGTTATATCTCCTAGGAGCCCCGGGGCCTTCAGGAGCCAAACCTGCTGGGTCAGACAGCGTTTTGCAGTTGCTTGGGTTAAGATGCAGCTTTACACATTGCTTTCTGTAGCCTCCATCTTGTTTGCTGTGCAAGATCTCAGCTGCAGAGGCTGGTTTTGTGTTTGATGGAGCTGTGTTGCATGTTCCTGGCTCTGCCGGATCCTGGTACCGAGGAGCAAGTGCCCCATTTGGGTCCAGGGGAGTGTAATGTATTTCTGGCCATGATCTTTTGCCTTCCCTGTGAAGAGGCTGTACAGTTAGTGACTGGATAGATAATAAACACTTTTTGAGAATCTTGACTCTATTGAAAATGGCACTGCTGGATTATGAAGAGCCTAAGTGTTCCTTGGCCAGAGAACAGTTTCTGTGGTGTGGGTCTTCAGTGTGTAGTGACAAGCACTATATATATACTATTAATATACATATATATAATATATATAAAATAAATATCATATGAAAAACATTATTCTATTAAAATGCTTTAAATATAATTTCTAAGCTTCTTCCTTCAGAGTCCTTTCAAAGCTCCTGGTCTTCCAGGGTTACTACTGCAGCCAGAGGGCAGGGTGCATTGTGATGTTGCTTTCCAGACCTGTGTTGTTATCAAGAACCGAACGTATAACCGTGGGGGCCAGATTCAGTGCAGCTCATTAGATGATGTATTATGGATCTGCAACAAGCTGTGCCCATCATGTTAATGTGCCGAGTCATGTAAACATCATGACTGAAGGTTTTGCAGCGCAGCCCTGAGTGAGCGGGAGGGGGTCGGTGTAGCTGTCATGTGGACTGCAGAGCTGTGGCTGGCCGACACTTTTAAAGTAGCTCAGTGCAAATGGGAAGCTGAATCACACAAACAGTAAATGAACCCAGCTTTGCCTGAATAACGCTTTTATTTCTAGTTTATCATATGATGGCTTTAGCTGACAGATTTTATGATTCTAGCAAGCGCAATTGCTGTTATCCTTCAGGGCGTGTTTTCATTGTAAAGCCTGCAATTGGGTGACTCTTTTTTTGAGTGCTGTGGTGTTATCTGTAACACTGCCTATTGGAGTGCTAATAGAAGCTTTTTCCCTTTTCTTTCAGTAGAGTAACAAGCCATATTTTTTTGGCAGGAGATAATAAAGTATTATGAACTCTTCCATCATTTTTATCAGTGTTTAACAGATTTCTAAATCTTCCTTCATTAGAAACCTCAGTAGACTTCACACAGACACAAAAATATTTCACTTTGCGTTCCTCCCAAGCGTAACACTGCTTCTGGAGTGGTGCACAGCAGCAGCGCTGCAGGTAGGGGTATGCAGCATCCCCTGGGAGAATGGCGTACAGAGTCAGGCTGTGCAGGCTCCTGGGCTGTCTTGTCTCCTAAAGCTGATGGTCCTGTCCTGCTCAAGTATCTTTGGGTTTATATCTCCTCTGCCAAAAGAAAGAAGGTTTTGGTTTTTTGACACGCTATGCCACTGTCATGAGACTGGTGAAACTTAAAAACAAATACCCACTTCCTCCCCACCTTCAACCAACAAAGGTTTTTCAGTATTATACGTAAAGCTCCTAGTCTACCATTAGGACTTGGAACATTCTACTGGTGCCCTTGTTATTTACTAGAAGACGCAGTCTGTATCTCATACGGGTCAATGTTGTAGGTAGACTTCCTGCCTTGCAGTTCAGAAGGTACCCTTCTAAATATTTGACCCTACCTGCTTGCTAGGGTTTCAGGCTCCCTCATGCTTCCTGTGCTCACAATCCTTGTTATGTCTGTTCGTGTATGCAGGAAAGCCGATTTCACACACATGAGGGGTATTTGCATTCAGAAAATGGATGTTCTGTGTGCACCACTACTTGTCCTCTCAAGTGCTTCCTCAGTTGTAGAAATGCTTGATGTATGTCCACAAAACTCTGCTCAGATGTATCTCTCTCTGTTGATGCAATCCTCATAGACATGTGAATTCTACCTCCAGTGCACAACTGGGTGTTCTGGCATTTTTAAAATGCGAACTCCAAAAGCAGACGACTTGGAGGTGTTTTGTGCTGTGCCACTGTAAGGGATCTTGTCAACTCATTGGAGCAGATGAGGCTGGTGAGGTTGCAGAGGTGAGAGCAGAGCTGGAGCAGAAGCACTGGCATCAGCCCAGTGCTGTGCACTGTGGGCAGTGATGTTTCTTACTGCTGCTGCAGCTCACTGAGACAGGAATCACTTGGGAGCTGCTCTGTACCTTGCTTGCGTATCAGGCCCATCGTATTGCCTGTTATTCCTCTCTTGCTATGACCTGGAGTATAACTTGATGCCGCCTTGTCTAAGCCAAGCAGCGGGGCAGTGGCATCCCCCTGGGCTGTCTCCATTTCTTGAAACCTGCTCAGTGAGTGCCTGGCTGTGGTGCCTGCTGTATACGGTTTGCATGGCAAGGTTTTGGTAGCAGGGGGGCTATAGGGGTGGCTTCTGTGAGAAGCTGCTAGAGGGTTCTCCCATGTCTGAGAGAGCCAGTGCCATCTGGCTGTAAGACCTGCTGCTGGCAGAGGCAAAGCCTGTCAATGATGGTCATAGCACATCTGGGATCTGGCATAACATAGTTAAGAAGGGGAAAAAACCCCCCACAATTACAGCCAGAGAAAGATGTGAGCGTTTGAGAGGAACAGCTTTGCAGATGCTCAGGTCAGTGATGAAGGACAGGCAGGAGGTGCTCCAAATGCTGGAGCAGAGATTCCCCTGTAGAGAAGACCATGGTGAGACAAACTCCTCCCGCAGCCCATGGAGGATGATGGTGGAGCAGATATCTGCCTGCAGCCCCTGGGAGAAGTAGAGAAATTGGGAGAAAAGTTAAGTCTGGGAAGGAGAGAGGAGTGGGGGAAGATGACTTTGAGATTAGATTTTAATTCTCAGTACTCAACTCTGATCTGATTGGCAAAGAAATTAAATTGGTTTTCCCAAAACAGGTCTGTTTTGCCAGTGATTTTAATTGGTGATTGATCTCTCCTTGTCCCTACCTTGACCTATGAGCCTTTTGTTATATTTTTCTCTACTGTGTCTAGCTGAAGAGTGGCGTCCAGCCAGGGTCAACCCACCACATCTGCCTAAAATGCCATTAACTTTAATGGAGCAATCCTGATTTGGTTTTGCATAAACGAGATTCAAATTGGGTTGCAGCACACAGATTTTGAGATAGTGAGTGCAATACATCCTGTCTGTAAGTCTTCAATGTTGTAGGTACCGAAGTTGGACAGCCAAGAGGGTGACCCGGAGACCTGACTGTCAGGTCCTCTGCTGAAAGGGAACGGGAGCTGTGCAATCACAGCATGTCTGACAGTCGGGGAAGTGTGTTTTAGGTGCACAAATGCCATGTTTTGACTAGCACCCAGAAGGTGTTTATTCCCTGGCTAGGACTGACTTCATTTGTTTTATCATTAATTGTTTAATTTCTACACTGGGACAGGCCAGCACAGTATAAACAGAAGAATAATCCAAGTCACTGCAATTGTATTTCAACTGGTTTGAGTTCATAAAGCAGAAGAAAAATTATGATGTGTGCTCCTGTTTTACGTTTACCTACAGAGGTCTTTGAGTGGCAGGAGAGCACACAGTGAGCTGCAGGATGGGCTGTGTGCGCTCTGTGCTGGTGCTGCTGATACACAGTTCGTTGTGCGGGTTGTGTAAGGTATTCTCCAATATGTGCGTTTAACCATGAGACAACCAGGCTGAAGGCAAGGGGAGGAAAAGGCATAAGGCAAAAGAAGGCAGAACATGTATTTTTTTTGGACATGTGGATAACCACTGCACTGTTCTGTGGGCACAGAGCATCCAGTGTATAGGTGTGAGTTGCAAGTGCAGGGATACCGTCTTTCCCCTGGGTACATGCTGCATCTGATTCAGGGGTTAGCACAGACTCCTGACCAGCTGCAACAGGTTTGAAGGAAGCCCAGAAAATTCAGTGCCAGTTCTGGATAGGCTAATAAATCTTAAAAACCTCGAAAGCTGCATGGGGAATCTGTAAAGAAAATAAATGTGGAGTGCTGCAGGGAAGGATGGCTGGATGCTGGCTCTTTGCCGTCCCCAGGTCTTGCTGGCTGCTGTGTTCAGCTGCCCTCGTAACCCATCAGTCATCCCTGTTCCTGGGGGTTGTTGTCCTTCCCCAGTCCCTGCTGACTGCTCTTGCAGGTTCTCTCCTTTCCCAACCTGCACAAACTCCCGTGACTGCTGCTTGGTCACCCAAGTTCAGCACATAGCACTGCTGTTGGGTAATAGTGAATCTCCACAGTGCCAAATCTAACAGTGGCTGCATTGCTTGAGAGGGGCAGAAGTCCAAGGCCCATCTTTCTAGAAACATTGTTCATGGCAGTGTTGTGGAAACACTGGGGGGGCTTTTGCTAAAGCCATGTTGCCTGTGGTATGTTGAAAGAGCAGTCTCTGCTCTGGTTGGGCTCCTCTGCTCTGGTTGGGCTCCTCTGCTCTGGTTGGGCTCCTCTGCTCTGGTTGGGCTCCTCTGCTCCAGACCCACAGAAGGGATTTTCTGGGTAGACATCACTAACTTTTGTAGTCAGATCAAAATTTCTGCATTCCACAAAATATAAGGAAAATTAGTGCTGTCCTATTTAATTCTAGATACTTTAAAAAATGTGGGTGTGTGCTGCCTGGCTTTGGTTTTTGCCTGTGTAATTACTGGACATTTGGGCCATAAACTCTACTGGACATCCCAATCAAAAATTAGCAGGGAAGAAACTTTCTCCTAAATTTCTTGTGTAGTTAACCTAAGCCCAGTGTGTTTGCTTCCCAACAGAAATGGGATGCCTTTCTGATAGAGGAGTTACTTTGATTGATTCTTATCTAATACAGATAATTTTGTAGCACTTTCCTCTCTTCAACAACTGGTATGGCTTTGCTGTAACCTTTTCTTTTCCCCTCTCATTTCCTACTTCTATGATTATCTGATGGCTGCAGCAGTCGGTGATCTATCTGCAATTGGTTCCCATTCTTGTACGTATTTTTGTCCTTTTGAGCTAACACACAGTAATTGCTGTTATTTTCACTGAGAATTAAGCAAGTAGCCATCATCACTTGTTCTCATTTGCTGCCTATTCTTCAGAATAACACCAGATGCTGAGATATAGTCAGTGCTTAACACTGAACTCCATCGTGACCTTGTGGAGAATGCTGACAGTCTGTGAAAGGAGTTTGTGTTCTCAACAGCTTCCCAGTGGATATGTCTCTGGATTTACCCAGGTGACCTCAAGTTGTGTTGTGGGTTCAGGATAGCAGGTGTCCACTGAAGAGGCAGAGAAGTGATCTGTTAATGCTTTGTCCCAGAGGTCTTTTGATCAAGGGCAGTCATACAAGACGGGTGAATAGTGAGAAGTTTGTATAGATACTGTGGAGAGGAGCTTCTTTTGGGTATCTCTGTTTATCTGCATTCAGAGTGAAGGTGTGTTAAGCAGATTTGTGAAAAGGTGTTGCTCAGTTAACACTGACTAACAAGTTAGTTTGTCCCTGTGCTCGTGACATTAAACCTTAAGGAGGAGATAAGATGAAGTTACTGCTTGCTAGCTAAAGCTGGGTCCTCCCCTGTGATGGGCACCTCTCTCCAACAGTGCTCTCAGTTCTGTCTATTAGTGTTGTGTAATACACATTAAAATCATTGCTGCCTTGTAAATATTCTGTTAGAATACATTTTAAAAGGCTGTTTAAAGCTGCACCCTGAAATGTTTTCTTCATGGTAATTAGAGGCGGCCAGGGAAAGGCGCTTCAGCTTAATGGCTTGTGAATTCAAATTGTAGCAAAGCTGTTTCCTAACAAGTGTTTCTGTAATTTTCAGGAGCAAAGACCAGTGAAAAATTAAAATATTCACCATGTTGGAAAACATCCATCTTCAATCTTCGGTCTGTGGAATGTGAAATACAATGTATGACCGAATGGGACTTTATCTTGTGTGGGAGATTTGTTAGCTGGATGAAATAGATTTGCCCTGCCTCAGTTGGCTTCAGAAATAATTCTGCTTATGAAATAAATATTTTGACAGATCTTCCCCTCATAAGAATGGATTGAACTGGAAATTGCTGTATTGGGTGTATAGTATTTCAGGTGTAGTCATCATAAATCATACGTGGTCATAGAGATTGCAGTCATCCCAATCATTGTGTAATCATCCTGGTCCTCTGCAATGACTCAGTTTTTCATGCTGCTCTCTTTCACACCTATATATCAAATTTACTTTTCTTTACTGTTTGTTAATATTCTTCAAACGGGTAGGATTTCCTTCTTCGTAGAATTTATTTATTGAAGGGTATTCAAAGTATAACCACTTTGTACCCTTGGAGTCTGCTCTCCCTCTGCTGTCTTCTGCCAGCTTTCCCGGCACCTCTTGCTTATTAATTTATTCTTCCTAGTGATTACATTTCCCAATCAGTGTGTTCTCCCATTTCACTTAGTGCCCTGTGGCCCCTTTTAGGGGGGTGTGACTGGACATGCATCTGTCCATCGAGTGATCCTATGGATACCTCAGCTAACTTCCTCACAGAGGAAGGAGGAGTGTGTGCATTCTGTGGAGTGTAATTAATGGAAAATATAAATGTCAGCATGGCAGCTAGTTTCTTCCTGCCAGCTCAGCCACTTAAATCTTTTAATGGACCTGACTGTTGAAACATTCACGGTTTTCTATCAGCTTTTAAAACAATTCCTGACTATTAAATTGTTTAATAATTCAATCAAATTTCTTTCACCCACTTTTTCATATAATTTTGGATTTTAGCTCGTTATATTTATTTTATGAAGCAAGTCTATTTTTTTTCTGAGCAGACTTTTTTCTTTAATTGTCCCTTTTCTGACATCTGGTAAAATATCTCCATCATCAGTCATATTTTTCCATTAATTCTTTTTCCCAGCTAATTTTGCCTGTAATTGCTTTCATTTTTGTGAGTTGGGTCTCTTTATCATAAGTATTATTCTGTAATTACTGTTTTGAACTTACTATATTTCATATGCCAAATGCAATCAAGTTGAGGAATTAGAGCACCTGGCTGCTACTATTTTTATTCTTTAACTCCTCTTTCTGTGTGTGGATGAGATCTGATGTGGTGTTTCTGCCCTTGCTGGAGATCTTGGAAGGTGAACGTTCAAATTACAGCTTAACTTCAATTAAACACTTGGGCCTTACAAGACGTGGGTAGGAGCTCCTTGCTGATGGCATTGCTGAGTCAGGTGCTGGCTGCTATGGCTCTGTGTTCTCAGGGTGGGACCCTCCCTGTTGTCCTTACTGGATCTTCTCCTGCAAAAGTATTTTCTCTGTCTTCTCCCCAAATGACTTTCCAAGCTGACAGCACCCGAGACGCTCACTGTGGTGAGCCAAGTGCTTTCCCACTGCTCTACCAGGAGTGCAAACAATGCCGTGTGTGCTGCACCTGATGGCATCAGGGGAGCTCTGGAATAGCTGGTGCAAAGAGATAGCCAGTAAGGTATTTTGTTTTGCCTCTTCTGGAGAGTCTTAAAATATTTGATTTGTTTCAAGTAGCCTACTTGTAATCATCTCTCTGTATTGGTTATCCACTGTGTCATAATTAAGATGCCACTTAGGACAGGCTTTTGATACAGTGATGTTTTTGAAATGAATATTGCTAACAAACCTTCCCACAGGAATATATTCACCTACATGATGAGAGAAGCTACAGCTTTATACTGCACGTTTCAGCTGGCTGAGAGCTTGGACATCACCAATTAGTGTGGCTCACTTGCTGGGGGGTAATTAGTTAAGTAAACTGGTTATGTGCCTTCAATCCTTTAACTGGATCAATGACTTAACCTAGCACAGCAATTCCTAATTACTTTATGAAACTTTGCACAGATCCTGGACTCTATCCAGTCCAAGAGGCTGCTGCTTTTTCATTAGTGGTTATCTAGGAAAGCAGCTAAGAGCAGCCTTTAGAATTGGTGTCAAGAGTGACGTTAAAGGAATATTTATTCTTATTTTAGGGGCAATAAATCATTTTAAAAGCAACAAACTGGCCAGAGAAAAATATCTCAATCGATCAAATGCCTGCAGCACCCCTCTGCCTGTGATATTGATCTTACTCTGAACAGCTAAGCTCTACAGCAGATATGAAGTATGACTGCTGGATACTTCAATGAGATGATTTTTTTTTTTGGGAAACTAATTTTAAGTGACCATAAAACTTGATAACTAACAACTGTATCAGTAACTGTGTTTGGAAAGAAGGTTATCTGGAAAATGCTTGCTTGTGTGGCTTTTTTTTAGTGGCTTAATGTCAGAGGCAGGCTAAAGTTCATACTGTTGTTGGGAGTCATTTAATTTGAGTGAATCTCCAGAAAGGTATGGTATCTGTCAGCTGACCAGACCTGCAAGCACTATACTTGCTAGAACCTTGAAACAATCTGGACGATAAAATTTGAGAAGTGGTAGGGAATTGTCAGATGTGACTCAGTAGAGACAACAGCACAATGCTGTTCTTGAAAAGAACAGCAGTGCAATGGGGATCTGGGAGGCAAATTCAGCATGAACTGCTGTAATCCTGCTGCGAAGAATGAAATTTTATTATAAATAAGAATTTCCCTTGAAAATTTTAAGTTCTGGGAGCTGCTCTGGGGTGGTCGTTTCTGAGTGATGGGGGGGCTGAGCTTGGATAACATGTTCAGTTTTGGCCAGCACACTTTGAGGAGGCTGTAGAAAGACATCATAGAGCCCAGAGAATCTAAACAAGAGCAATGAGGCAGTAGGAGCTGTTTCCAATGAGAAAATTGGAGGCAGAAGTGGATTAATTTCCCTTGAGAAGGTGAAGGGAGGTAAAGTCTTCCTTGGAGAAGGCTGTGAGAAAGCGCAGAGCAATCCCCTGTCCTTCAGCAGCAGGGAAGGGGAAACCACCTTCTATAGACTATTTTAGCCAAATATTTCTGAAAAATCTTCTAGAGGTTAGGCTAGACAAGTGCTGGGAATGGTTACAACAGGAGAAGCCTGTTTTGAGGGAGGCTTTAGTAACAAGTCAGACAACATCCACCAGGTCCAGCTTCTCACTATATATGCCCTGTATGTGCTGCAGCTTGCACTGTCCCTGCTTCCTCACATCCATCCACACACACACACACTGTACACCCAAGCCAGTCCCACTGGCAATGACAGCCTAAGTCCTGGCAAAGAAATTCCATGCAATAGATATAGTCCCGTGGCATTATTGGGATGAGCAAGGGTACGGTGGTTTAATCCTGACCTGGTGGGACCACCTTGGGAGAGAAAGGGTGCTCAATCCTGTGGAAGAGTATTATATTATAGGATTAGGATTGATTTGCTTAGGGGTCAAATGGGCAATCCTGGATTTCTTTTATGAATCTACAGCTGAAATTTGAATTGAAACTCTAGTTATAAAATCTAAAAAGTCGAAAAGCCTCCATCTGTAAAATCCACAAAAGTAATTTATAGATCATCTATTCCCAGTGGAAAAGAGGAAAAATCAAGGTGGCTGGTCTGCATGTACCTTAGTGTTGAAGAAGCTAAAAAAAGTAGGCAGGTTTTAGGTCTTGCCTTACTGAATTTCTACTTCTTTCTTCCCCCTGTTAGGCATACCATTTTATATCTTTGTATGCCTGAAGTTTTTTCTGTTTCTGATAGAAGAACTAAATTTGGGATATCACTTGAGAGCTGAACTCTAAAGTTTAACTGCTAAATAATTGGTTGAATTTTTGCAAGTTTTTAACACTGCACTGTTCTCTTAAATCTTCACTGAAGCCTCAGGAGTTTGCTTGCTCAGTGATACCCAGACTGCTGTGAATATCCAGCCTCTAAAATCCAGGCCTATTTGTTTATTTGCTCTGAGAAGTGCTGTTTAAAGTATTGTGGGATGGATGAAGTTAACGGCTGAGCGTTCCAAATACACCTGCTCTGGTGCTCACCCTCCACATGTATCCAACCCTCTGGTCTTCTGAAGCTTCTGTGTTACGTTGCAGGGTCCTGTAATGCAAGAAGTCAGGACTGAGCAGAAATGAGCTTTGTGAGAGCAGTTAAGAGCAACTTGCGCTGGAGCAGCAGATGTGACTGTTGTTTTCTGCAAGTAGATGATTCCCTAATCCTCTTAAGGACAGCCTGGGTAAAATCCCCTTTGTGACATTAGGCACAGCTCTGGGCCAGGTGGCCTTAGCTTCTGTCACCAGCTTTGTGAGCTGCTTTGCTCCAGAACTCTCTGTGCTGCAGTTGAAAAGCCACAGTAAAAGCAGCTGAGCTGCCAGGCACACAGGAGGAGCCCCAGGTAACAGCCAGCATCTTGATATGGCGGGACCTGCTGAGTGCAGCTATATGCTCCTGTGTGGTTTTAGGTCCTTGTAGCCTACAGGCATTGCAGAGATGCTGAGTGCCTTCTTAGCAGTAATGCATGTAAGAGGGTAGTGGAAGAGCAGGCAAAAATAAAAAGGGTTGGCAGAGTGAGGTGAGGGACAAATGAGTTATTATGGGAAAAGCTTAATGGAGTGAGCTGACCTGGCACAAGGAATATTTTGTAATTCCCTCTGCCTTTCTGGAGGGAAAACCACTCCTTTCACTAAAGTATCTGGCCTGTGCTGTTGCTGAGGAAGGTTCTTATGAGTGGTTGGATTGTCAGGAGGTGGGATGGTGGCCTGACACTTGCCATTGCTTTTCAGCCTTTGAAATATCATCCAAGGTCACAATGTGAATCATGGAATGTGCCCCCATCTCTGTAAAGTCTGAAATAAGAACTTGGAAACTGGGACATTTCCCCCACTTTCCTTGATATTCCTTATAGAAGTCAGTAGTGACCCTTTAGAAAGTATTATTACCCATTGTTTCATGCTTAATAAAACATGCCCTTGTCAGAAGTCAGATTCCAAGCTCTGTCCCATTGCTTCCCTTCTTCAGTGCCCTTCAGTACCCTCTTCCCTCCCATGAACCATACTGCATCTTGAACATTCAAAAATCTTCACCAAAATCTGCATCTTCCAAGCCTATTCTTACGAGGACTGATGAAGGACAGGTATGAATGTCATATGCCACTTTCATATTTGTAGCATATCACTGAAATTACTGTGAAGACAAATGGCTTTGAGATTATTGTTTTCCTTTCCGTTTGGTAGATACCACTATTTTTGTCCTTGTTTTAACTAGCTAAAGAAGTCTGGTAAGCCAAAATTCATCATTGGAATGACATAAAATGCATTGTGGGAGCATGTCAGGGCTGCTAAATTCTCTAGATTTTGGTGAAGATAATTTTGGAGGGTGCAATCCTGAGGTTCTCACTTGGACAAATATCCCACTGACTCATCCAAGACTACCATGTTAAAATCATCAAGAGAAGATTATGAAAGGATCTGAGACTTTATGCGGTATGTTTCTGTAATGCATTTTGTGTGTGTCCAAAGCAATTGGTATTAACTTCATTTTAATGTTTTCTGGTTTATTTTTAATTCCTTCACCACTCTTGTTCATCTGCTGTAAAAAAGACCCTTCCTGGCATGACAGAGGAGGCAAAAATTTCTGGCCTGGCTTCCTCTGTAGAAGGTGGTGATGGCAGGGTCTAGGGTGCTGGTACTAACAACTTAAAGGGGGAGAAGATAACATTTTAGTCCAATTAAACACAGCAGCTTTTCTGTGGCGACATGCACCACCCTCACTTGGTCCTTGTGATGCAAGATTCAATTGATAAAGCAGCTGGGACACTGGAAGAATTTCTAGGCTGGAAGTTCATCTTGCTGTTAGTCAACTACTGATTCTCTTCTACAGATTGCATATGAATAGTGTGTAAGATGTATCTGTTCACAAAACTTTTTGATAAATTGTGATTTGCTTGCTTTAAACTCAAAGAAATGCATGCATTTCAAAAGAGCTTCCTCCTTAATTGTGTCCTAACAGCCTGCTGGAAGTCCAGTGTCTGCCATGGAAGTCCAGCTCCATGGTTCAATCATTCAAGCAGGAGCAAACTGAAGGTTTGCTTCTCTGTTCAGCATCTTTCCTCAATGAAACTACTGTTTACAGAAAGAGATTCTGTGAAGGAAAAGAGTCTGGGGTCTGAGCTTTCAGATGCTGAAACAAGCAGCTGACTTGAAGTTTGGTCACCCTAGGAGCTTGTCCTGGTTCAGCCCCTGCCTCTGAGGAACTTCAGTCTTCCTGGGCTTGATGAGTTTCATGAATAGGTAAAAAGAAGATGATGAAAAAAAATTAAGGTAGTGTTTGCATCAGATTGGCTTTTAACAAGCTATAAGCCATGGGACTGTTGCAGCATTGCATATTTCTTGCTTCAGTGGGGCTATTCCACATTTCCAACGATGTGAAGATGATCTGAATCTGTCCTCTTGGCTGCTCCACTTCAACAATTGATTCTAAATCAGCCTTGCTATCCAAACACATAGAATTAAAGATTTGTTACTAATTATGTAGCTGCAATTCCTGACCATTTTTCTTCCTAGTTTAGTCAAAATCTTTCTGACATTTAGCAGATTGACATTCTCTTAGCATCTCCACAACAATCTGTCCAGTTTGTTTAAGAAGGCAGCATTTTTGGAAGAAACTGCAGCATCTCTGCTGGAAACTCAAGTACCTGGCAAGAGATGCTCAAGATACTTGTTGAGCTGGCCAAGTTCAGCTGCTATACATAGCAATTGCAATGGGCAGTGGTGTGACCTTATGTGTCTTCCACTGTCTAAGGTTCACCTTTTGCTTTCTGCTAGAAGGATTGGGATAAAGCAACAAGAAATTACAGACCACAGCAAGAACCCTGTTGCCCTGTATGGTCCATTCTCTGCTGTGGTGACTGCTCTCTTTGAGAGGTGATCGATGCCAGCATGACACATTGGTCGTATTTCTCCTCATTCTTGTGGTGAGGATGATAACTGCGTGCTGGTCAGATATTGTCACCATCAACACTCAGGGAATATTTGACTTACCTCAGGGAAGGTATAAAGTGCTGGCTGATGGTTACTGTTCCCAGAGATCTGGAGAAGACTGGAGCAGGCAGAAAGATTTCCATAGTAAAGTCATCATTTTATGACTTTAAGAGTCTACTTAGTTAAGAGGTAAACTACATTATGGACATGGGACCTGTGTCCTCTGAAACCAAGTAACTACAGAAAGGCAGTCATCACTCTGAAAATAAACATGATGGTCAAACAATTTACCCCCTATTTGCAGGCTCCCAACTCCACCTGGGGCCAGCCTTTCTCCAACCACCCAGGCTGCTCTCTCCGCCAGTGTCTCTGCTCTGAGAGCCTCCTTGCACTCTTTTTTGCTACCCGAATAGCTTCGCTCTATGCTCAATTTTTGTTTCCATTATTTAGTGGTGAAATGGTCTGTCAAAGAGTCTTAACAACTATGAAAACACTTTGAAGTGTATAAAAATACTTTAGAGGCATCATCTATTGTTTTCTGTTTCAGGCATCACTCTTCCAGGTGTTTACACCCCATCAGTTTCACACTTCAAATCATGCAGACCTCCACTGATGCCTGTGCGGATTAAGATGGGGATGAATACATGATGTATGCTCAGAGTGAGGGCCAGCTTTTTCTGTTTGTTTGGTTGTTCTTTACTGCAGTTGTTGGGTGGCTGCAGGCACTGTTCCATCTTGTTGGGAAGATCTATTATCTTGCAGGATCAGATGTGCTCATCATAAGCAAAAGTGGATTGCATGTCTGGTTTGGTTTTTTTTTTAACATAACTTACTGCTCAGCAACAATAATTTTCTGTTTTACCTGGGGACAGGTACTGAATTCCAGGTTAGCCGTAATGAACTATGCACTATTTTTGCTACAGTCCATTTGTAGAACATAGTGATGACTTTGGATGTCACCAACTGATCAACATAGGTTACTTGGAGTTCAGCTTTTTAGCAGATACTTAGCTTATCTGCACTTGTCCCTATTAGAAGATCACTGTTTATTCTCATTTTGAGCTCCATTATTTGAATAGCTTTTTACACATGGCTCATTATAAATTATACATTGGGTGTTTCCATTTGGCCTGGATTCCTCTCTCTTTAAAAGCTTATTCCGGGATATGTTCACTATCTGTTTTATATTCAAGTGGCCTTTTATAACCTTGGTGAGAATTTGCATGTAATTTAAAGCCTTGAGTCCAGTTACAGTTTACAGCTCATTTTCATTTACAGCACAAGCATAGACTTTGTTCTGCTGTAGATACAGCAGTTCAGTGTTGAAAAGTGGTGAAGACTTGGTTGCAGACTCAACTTACTGACAAACTGATCACTTTGTTAATTTTAGAATGACAGCAGAGAAAATGAGGGCTGTGCTGAGCTAGAGCATCAGTGATAACATAGAAGTAATGCCTCTCAGCAAAATATTTAGTGATGGATCCCCACTTGTCAAAACTTTGGGGTAAAAAAGGCTGGAATAGATAAAGAAGTATTTTCCCTCTTTCCCAGGGCTCTTTGACCTAATCTAAAAGATAGCTTCTCTTTTGCTCTTGGTTGGAGAAGGCACATGACTTCCTTAGGCATTGCTTACTCTGCCTGCTGCTTTTCTAAGAGGCTATCTATTAAGTGGTACATTGGCAGAAGCTTATACTCTTTTATATAGCACTTGTCATTTGAAGATCTCCAAATCTGTACAAAGTGGAGGAAATTTATCATCTCTATTTTGTAAATTTAGAACCTAAGACGCTCAAGGTCAGAAACCATTGCCAGCACTGTCATGCTTAAAAGAGCATTGCCAGCTCTTTTAAGTCATGGCTTCTGATCTTGCTAAAAAACTAGAGCACAAGTGGAGAAAGGAAAACAGTTCTTCAAACCACAATTATAATTTACATCTGAACCTATCTTCTGTTGCAGTTAAGTTGCCAGGCTCCCACAGTCTCTTATTTACCCATGCAATACAACAATATAAAGCTGTTTGCACAGCGTAACTCAAAACATCGCTTCACATGCAGTGGCAGTAAACCACTGCATAGTTTAGGAGTGCCTGAGCATGCTCTGGGTAGGGTTTGGTTGTGTGGGCCACTTGTCTGGTATTGCAGCTTCAGCTATGGAGCTGGATCCAATGGAATGGGCATTGTCTACCCCTAACTGTGGACAGAGCCTGGCAAAATGTGCCTTCATCCTGCTTCTATCCAAGATGTTGCTGAAATGCCAGCAGTATAATAACATATTTTTAGATGCAAAGGCAGCGAACTTGTAAGAAGCAAATGGAAAATCCTCATGTGTGGCAGCATCCAGTGAACCTGCTTCCTCGAGTCACATGTTATTTGACTCACTGATAGGAAGCAGGGAAGCGCTTGCAGCCCCCCAGATTTGGAACCAAGGACAAGAGAAAAATAGTTCTTTGTGCAGAAGAGTTGCAGAGACTTTGTCTTCTGTATGTAACTGGCTTGGAGAACATTACTGAACACTTAAAAATACCAGATGCTGGCTTGCTGTGTGAGGCAGCACCTTTGTGGGAAAGATACTCTAGTCTTAATTTCTACTAGTCCACTATTGGAGAAAAGGGAATTATTTTTTTTCTCCCTTGTCTCCTTTCTGTAGATTCCAACTCATCTCTGCTAGAGGTGGCTGGAGCTTCAACATAATGCAAACATTTCAGTTATATCTATATTCTTAAATTGGTCCCCATCACTGTCATCAAACATGTGCTCCCTAGGGAAGACCATTTGCTTCAGTATTTGGATTTGGAAATTCTACTGACGTAAATAGCCACATTGGAGTGCACTTTCCAATCTCTGCATATCTTTGGGCTACGTATTAGGAATAAAAATTGAAAGTATTTCCAGTGAATTCTCCTAGGTGCAAAGTCACTTGAATTCTCATCCCTTTTAGCCATTCTTGTTACCAGTCATTTGTACAGTGACACAACGAGATGGTGTTCACTGCTTCCACGTTCACCCCGGTGTGTCATCTGGTGGGCTTGGGGGCAGCAGCTTAATGGGATCCCGTTGTTAAAATAAGTAAGTCATCTCTGGAATCGAAGGCACCTTGATCTGATTGGAGATGGTGGGGGTTTTTTTGATGGAATAATGCAAAAAACTATCCTGTGTCACACTGATATAAATGACAAATTAAAAAATCCTTGGCTTGAAGATACTGCAGGGACCTGGTGCATCCAGCCCCTCTAAGAACAGAGGGGAGTCTGAGAGAAACCCTGCCTCTTGCTTTCTTTCTACGACAGTGCTGGGACTATAATTTTCTAATTCTGAAATAGGAACCGGTTGAAGGCTGAAGACCATTTGTGCAAGCTGCTGCTGAAGTGAGGTGATAAAAACTCCTGAAAGGTCTGTTAGTCTAAAGCAAAGTGAAGGGGTCCGCTGTGCTTTGCTGCAAGATGTCTCAGCAGGCTTTTTGTGTTCAAGATAGTTTGCAGATGGGCTGGACATTCTATTGTGTTGTCTTTTCTGGTTTATGGCATGTAACTTCAAAGTTTTTCTTTCAGGTTTGGTTCATTTTTTTTAGGTTTGGGGATCCCTGCTCCCATGCTTTCAGTTTTGCTTGCTCAGGAGTGGTCCTGATACAGGGCACACAGTAAGACTAAAAATTAAATCTTGATAATCTGAGGGGATAAAGGATTTTTGAGTAGAATGCTTTGAAACTTTCTTCGATTAATATCTACTTAACGTTCAAAATCCAATGGGCAGTTTAGATTCCTGACTAAACATTTCTTGAATTTCCTTTGATTTATCCTCATTACAAACGGGCCTGGTGATTGTCAGGATCATTCCAGCAGCACAACCAACAATGGACAGAATTTATGCTCCTATCTAAGCTCAACACCGGAATGGACACTAAAGCAAACCTTTCTGTATTATCCAGACCGTTGAAAACCTTTAGACTGATTGAGAACAGAATGCTGTTCATGGTCCCACCTTCAGTGGGGACCTTTAGTGAGCATTTTACAACTTATCTGTAAAATCTCTTTGAAGAAGTTTATTATTCATGTCCTACTTGGGGTCTCAGCTCACCTGATAGATGTGTAGGTATCTTGAAGGCTTTGAAGGACTGATACAGCGTAAGAAAAATCACATTCTGCTTGGGCTGGATCAGAAAGTATACTTACATATAGTTTTTCTTCTGCAGCCTTTCTTGTCTCAAGGTAGATGCTGTAAACAATACTGAACAAATTTAGGATGAAGCTAAGCCAAAGCTGTGTGTTTTGGCACTGTAACTGTAGTTTTTTTCTTAATTGCTTCTAACTGCAGAACCGTGTATATATTTGTAAGGTGCTGAGTACCTTGGTCTCTTAAGTTGTAAAGCGTTTAACACCTGTGGGATTTAACAAAACACATGGCTGTTTTTCTCACTTGCACATGTTCTTCTCAGTTGTATGAAAGTGTGAAAAATAACTCATGGTTCAGGGGATGGCCTAGGTCTATTGAAGTTGTGGAAACAGAGCAGGTGCTCCCCATCAGTGACTTACAACTTCTCTGTCTAACTTCTCACTGCTCATTTCCCAAATGAAGCTCCTGGACTAGAAGCTCTGGGGCTTTCTGTAATGGAGGTACCCACTACAGAGGCACAGAGACCAGCCAACAAACTCGCCTTAAAAGTAAAGTAAAATTGCTCTTTGTGTTTGGGTGTTTTGGTTGGTTTGGTGGGGTTTTTTGGGGTTTTTTTTTTGGGTTGGGTTTTTTTTTGTTGCTTTATCTAAATGCACTGCTTAGTAGGTTACAGCAGCCCCAGGATTTGATGCACAAGGAGAAGCTGGTCTCCTGGACACACCAAAGTAGCACCCTACAGCCTCTCCCTGACCCCAAGCCTTCCCATGCTATTGGTGTAGTCACTTAGTTTCCCTCGTGTAATTACAAGATTTTCAAGCAAGATAGGTAAGAGTATCACTGGTCTGGGCAGTGCTGAGGGGTAGGAGACATCATTGTGCTGGACTTCCTGCATCCTCCACTTAGGCAAGTGGGTATTTCCTGTGGTCTCTGCTTGGCAGGGTGAGAGCTGACTGTCCTTGGGGCATCTTCCAAATGTCTGAGGTGTCAAATGCCAGCAATGGAAGGAAGTGTGTTAGTCATACTAACACCTAACTTGGTCTTTATGTTTACATACCAAAGAGCTGCATGTTTTGCTTCTGTAGACCACATACATTGCATATACAGCAGTTATTTATGTCTCTCTATTCCTCCCATAAGGATCCCACCCCTTTCATCCTGTATTTTGGAAGCTCCCCGCATCCCTGGTTTACCACAAGGATTATAGGGACTTATGAACAACATTACCCTTCCACTCTGTGCTCAGGGCTCTTTGTATCCCATGTGCCAGTTCCCACAGGCCAATGGTTTGTGTGGCCCCTTTCCCTTCTCTGTGGGAGAAGTCATGTAACGTGCAATTTTCCTATAAATGTTCTAGGGATCAGGGACAGAAGTGAGATGAAGAATCGTCTTGGCTGCCACTACCTGTCACTTCATCTGCATGTAATTACATATGCAGCAGCTGTAGTGTCTGCAAGTTGTATGCAAACAGATCTGTTTATCTGTTTTACCCCTTTTTTTCCTGATTTTTTTTTCTTTTCCCTAACCATCCACCCCCACCCCTGTTGCTAACACTCTGCCTCATGGCACCTGGAAGACTTCCTTGCATTTTGCAAGGGATCCAGCAGAATGTTCCAAAGTTGGATTCAAAGAGAGCAAACTGATCGCTTGTGATCTGAGCAGAATAACTTAATCTTCTCATTATTCTGAGCCAGGAAAACTTTTATCTATGTGCTGTCCTTCCAAGTGCCTCTGACAGGCTGGGGCCCTTGGGAGATGCTCTGCTGCGGTTTACAGCAACCTCTCTCCACTGATGGGCAGCTGAGGGAGGGATCTGTTTTGCTGTTACTCTGCTGTGGCAGAGAGCTGCCTACAGGCGCAGAGGGGACTGTAGCATTGAGCAATGCAACTCATGTCCACCCTGGATCATAAAACAATTTAGAGGTGTGTTCAGTTTCATTGTTGCTTTTTTATAGCACTTGGCAAACAGGCTGTTCCACAAATGGGCAAGGGCAGTCCACTCAGACGAGGGAACGTGTAAGGAGCAGCAAGCACTCTGGTGGCGATTGCTGCCCGATTGCCACCCATCATGTTTGGAGGAGAAAGCCCTTCTCTCCATGGCTTTTCTTTGGTTCCCATTTAGACAGAGCAGTGGTAGGGATGACCTTGTGTATCTTCATCCCATTCGCAGCTATGGTGAGCAAAGGCTGTTTTGGGGATGGGAGGAAAGTGGATATGTGAGGGGACTGTGCTCCATGGAGAGAGGAGTAATGAATGACTGGTGATATCCTGGTCTCCATCCACAGCCTTTGCCAGATTGTGGCCACCAGAGCAGGCTCTGTCCTGTCAGAGAGACATTTTGTTCTTATGCCTCAAAGCGAGAAAGCGCATTAGTCATATTTTGCCAACAGCTGATGCTGTAAACACAAGGAAATGAGTACACTGCAGTTTAAGAAGGTGCTATGGATGTATTATCTTTTGTGGACTGGGCAGAGGGCAAACCCTGTAACTCTAACTAAGGGTTACAGCTGTTTGTTTTTTGGTTTCTTTTCAAGATTTCATTGCTGTTGACAGTCAGTCATCCTCCCACATCCCTCTGGATGCTGAAAATAGTATGTGCTGGGTAAAGGTGTTGCATGGGTGACCTCTGGGAAAAGAGGTTTTGCTTTTGATCCAGTTTCATTTTCTCATCACAGGTGAGAAAAATTGCCCTTGAAATTGCTTCTTTGTTGAGACCATGAGCAGAGAAGCCCAGGATGGTGGTGGCTGGACAGATGGTTACCCACAGAAGGTGGCCTGTGGGAAGGGTCCCTGTGGGCTACAGGTGCACCTCAGGCTGGGTCCACTGTGTGTAGGGATCAGTTTGAGTTTTCTCATTCCCTGTTCCTGAAGTACCTTTGCTAAATCTGGGATGTTTATGTGTGTGCTATGAAGTTTGTCTGCTCCTGGTTGAACAATTAATAGCTTCTGACCTGTTAATAATGAGTTTTCATTCACTGCTCACCTTCCTGGCACCTGACTGGACTCTTAATGATAGTGACTCTACTTACTGGTTGGGTGACTGTTGCTGTCTGGTTTGGGATGGGAAATATACTTTCTCCAGACACTCCTATTAGCACAGTTTTGCATGTCTGTGTATTTATCAGTGGTGAAAGCAACTTACATCTGCATATGGTGGGTTTACATTTACCATTAGTGTTTCAGAGCCATGCAAATGTCTAAGATCTGGTTGAGGGAGAACTGTGATATCGTGGCCATGTTGTAAGGCTTGGAAAACGAGGAGAAGCATTCATGCTGCTTTATTTTTGCATCTTTTAACTTTAAAATATGTTTAAAACTTTTTCACTTAATACTATAAATACTGTTTGGATGTGAAGAAATAGCAGAAGAACTTGCTCCAGCAGGGAAGCTTCCTGTACACAAACAGCAATCAGAAAAGATGCTGAACTTAAACCACAAGAGATTTGCAATTATTGACATTTCTTTAGGGCTGGTAATGAAGAACTTGCCAAGTGTCACAGCTGGTCCATCACCAGCAGTGGGCCATTAAAATGTTGTTTGCTGCTTGGCTTGCATCCCTTGTGGAAGGAGGGGCAGAGGAGCAGGCAGCTCTCAAGCACTGTGGTCCCAGTTCTGTGCACCTGGCCCTGGTAGCCTCTCCCATCTCACCTGGGGTCTGACTCACTGCTGGGTTGGGATGGCAGTCTGAGGTCCTCCATGGGTTCGGGGTCTGACACACTCATGGGTCTTGCTGGCCATGTTTAGGGATCAGCATTCATCCAGTATTCTCTTCCTCTTCCACACCTTGCCTGGTGTCAGAGCTCTCTGTCTCTGTGCTGCCTCTTCATATTACTCTTTGTTTATTTAAAAAGGAGGAAGAAAGCCAGGTGGTGTCAGGCTCCATTCCACATGCTGCCAATTCACCCTCTTACAGCCTTACTCTGTAATTTTTTGTATGTGATTAAAGGGGAATCATTCTATGCACTGCTCCATTTTTTTTTCAGAACTTTCTAACAAGGTTTTGCAACAGCTGAAGAACCCCCCTGCCATTTTCTTCTTTTGAAGATGAAACCTCCAAATTTAATTATTTTGACTAAAAAACATGAACACCTGACGTACTAGGTAAAAAACAGATGGCAGAGGCTTGAGGGATAGTGTGCACACACAAAACATCTGCTATGCAGATAGCATTTAGAAAATTATGATATCTGAGCCTGTTGCATTCTGAGGGCTCCAAATTGTGGAAATGTCTCTTAACAAACATGATCCCAGAATGGGACCTAACCCTTGATTTGACTGACTGCCCTGAAATGCTAGACCTGCATCTAGTTGTGGTGGCTTGATAATGCTCTGATACTTACCCAAAAGTTAATTGTTTGAGGTTACTGGGAGATGATCTGCTGAAGAACCTACAACCTTGAAGACCTTGGCCACTCCATACGTTAGGGGCACCTGCAAGGACAGTCTGTGAGTAGCAGTATGGATCTGTCACACAGGAGTTTTAATTGTTCAGTTATGGGTAAATTAGCAATTTAATTATGTAATTAGGTTTTCATGGTCCATTCAATCTTGATGACTCTGTAGGGACTGTGCTGTGATGGAGCTGTGATGGTGTAACTGTCATGTAGATAAAAGTCCTTAGATGCTGCCAGTAAAATGTCACTGGAACAAGTGACTTTGGGGGAGAAGGTGATGCATCTTTCATACTATCCTGATCTGTCTTTACCATGGGAATCTTGAAAACATTGTGTTTGTTTGGGAGCTTGTCTTCCTCTTCCTGGGGGGGAGGGGGGGGGGTCGGTTGTCCCTGCTATCAGCAGAGATCAGCCAGCCACTGTGTCCCTCCTGCAGATGCACAGGAGAGGAGCTGCAGGGCAGACCCCATGCTCCTGCCTGTGGCTGAAGCTTCATTTACCAGTGCTCATTACTGATGCTGATATGGTGAGTTTGTGCTGGGCACAGGATGATTTCTTCACATCTCTGCAGTATGTCTTTCTGCTGGGAGGTTACCACTATGTGATAATGTTTGGGTCAGCCTCCATGCTAAGTGCCTGTTTGGCCTTTTTCTTTAGCTAAACGTGCTGGTAAGTGAAATATCAATGAAGATATAGGAGATAACTTTAAAGTATGGCAACCAATGTACAGCCTTGCAATTCTTGGTTTTGAAATGCTTCTAAACCAAACTAGGAATATGGAAAAAATAGATATGTGTAATGACTAGCTCACTGCTGAGTATCTTCTTGGCTCTGTCTCTGGGGGGCTGCTAAAATACCTGATGGAGAGAGAGAGATGAAGATTTCTATAGGTGCTTTCCTTCTGCAGTCATTAGGTGTTTCCAGTGCATCTGCAGAACTGCGGCCTGAGGAGTGATGCATCTGATGCTTTCAGTGTCTTGGGGCTTGCCCTGTGCGTGTGCCAGACAGACCACCACTGCAGCCAGCCACGAGGGGTGAAAGGCTGGGAAAACCCACAGGAGGTACAGCCTAGCTTGTGCTCAGGGTTTTTTAAAATGAGCATAGGCAAAGCTTTGCTCAGTAGGAATCTGTGCACCTAGCACACACTGAGCAAAATATTCACTTTTTAAACTGATGGGAGAGGGGACATGGCGACACACATTTCCAAGCATCTGCCATGCTGTCAGGGGTTTAATATTTGCAAGTCTGGCTGGGAAAGAGATTGGTGCCTCTCTTGCTGAGCTCTTTATAAAATCTGACCTCCTTGTTTGCCAACTTGATGGAGCCAAGAGCTTTCTGAAACATGTCACCCCCTCCCACCTCCCTTGTTTCTTCATTTATTTCTTGTTCCTCTTCTTGCTTTTGGGCTGCTGTGTAGGTTTCTCTCTGGTTCCTCATGCTGTTGTTCTGCTGTCTGCTGCCTGCACGACTAATCTGCTGAGTATCCCTGGGTTGTGATGTGATAGTCCAAGTCCTGTTTCTCTGTTCTGCCTTGTTATCTTCATTATATGTTCTGTGCCCAGAGAGATATTAATTTCTGAATACAGTGCTTTGCTTTCCACAGTGACTGCTCAGCGGCCATCTCATTATGATCTTAAAGATATAAGGCCAGATGCTTTCATTTATACCAGATAAGGATTTGGCCTCTGTGGCTTACATGATCAGTTCCCAAACATTAATAATTTACAGAAATACTTTCTTTTACTTTCCAAGAAGTTTGAGGGCTACTTCGACAAGAAATTATTTACAACAAATTTTATCCAAATTATTTTCTAGTCTTTAGAATGCATCTTAATCTCTATGTTGTAATCTTTTTTCCTCTCACATGTTCTCTTGTTTGGTGTCTTTATAGATTTAGCATGACTATCTAAATGGAAAATCTCTCTCTAAATATGACTCAGCATAAGCAGCTTTTGCAGGCTTCAAAACTCTGCAGATCATGGCACACTTGTACTGTGAAAATGGAAGTTTAAAGTCATCCACTGCCTATGGTATGTTATTTATCCATCTCATAGGCTATGAACTACATCAATCTGTATGAGTCTAACATAGCCAATGTCAGATGTTGTTTCCATTTCTGCTTTTGTTTTGCTTCACTGGCAAAATTCTTATTGATTTTAGTGGTGGCAGATTAAGCCCTGCATATGTTTCATTTCCATGAGCCAGCAAAAATATCTTGTGCCCATCTCCTTTAAATATTTCTGTATGTCTTTACACAACTCTCCTACTCAAATTTCAATGTCTTCCAAGTCTCTCTCCTCAGCTCAAGTTGTCTAAATCCTGACAAGTATTGGCTCAGAGTGTGGTCTCATCCAGATGAGTGTCCATCCCAGCTGTGTGATAGACATACCGCTTCTCTTTGCTCAAAGGGGAAATAGGGTATTGAATAAAGATGATTTTCTGTGTCGCCTGAATTTTGAGGTCAGACTGTCAGGTGTTTCACAGACTTGCCAAACAGTAAATAGCTAAATAGTATCAACAATAAACAATTGTTGGTGGGTAAAGAAGTACAAACAGCTGATCTTCAGGTTTGCCTGAACAATATCCAGAAGGAAGGACCAGAAAGGAAGCTCTGGTCTCTAAGCATCCATGGGCAGATGACTCCTTGTCCTCCTCAACAAGAACAGCTGACTCATAGGGGAGCTACTAGGGTCACTGTGGTATAGGTTGCCCACATCTCGTACACATTCTCTTTAAACCTCTGCCTTGACAAGTGGCATTGGGGTTTGCCTTGAGGCAAAAACTTATGCCTGGGAAGATCACAGACTCCTAAGATGTGGATCTTTGAATAGACTTCTAACCGTTAAAAGGACCTTCATCCAAAATAACGTCATGTCCATGTCACGTACAGACCTGTTCTGCTAACACTGAACATGCAGAGATACTAATCTTTTCATGCCTATGTCTAATGCTCCTATCTTAAGCTAGACAGATAGGAAAAGATTTATACTTCTAAACCACTCTATATTAATGAAAAACATTCTTCTTTAGTGTCCTCCAAACACATTCTGCAGCTTCAGGGGAAATAGTCTCTGAAGTGGGAGTGAGACCACAGTCAGACCATGAATGAGATCTTGGAAATGTCAGTGGACTGTGTATGCTGTGGATGAGTTAGAAGTGAGTCACAGCACAATTTGATGAAGATTTGATTAAAGTTCGGGAGCACTGAGTATCATCTGTTTCTCTTTGGAGGTGAAGGCTGCATGAGAGTCAAGTGGGAATTCCCCTGGGAAGAACAACAGTCTCCTATATGCAAGGACATGCTGATGACACCAAAGCTTTGATTTTGACTCCTGAAGTCACAAGGCAGGAGAAGATGTGTGATAATGTCTGCTTCTGCCCTGATAGGTCAGAACCATTGGCAAAGAGTGTGGTGGCCAATTCACTTTGAGAGGCAAGAAAATTTGTTTTCAACAGAGCAGTCTACCTGGATGCTTGGTGTGAGCCTGGTTAAAGATGGCATATGCATTGTGAAGTCTCTGTTGCTATGATGTTGATGATGGGTGTATCATCTGTGTGGCTACAAAAAGCTAAAGTGACAAAAGTTACTGTAGTTGACATGTTACTGCACAGGTAAAAATGCTTTTGTGCTGATAAAACATCTCCAGGACATAAGAACAACCGAGTTAAGATGACTTGATGGGAGAGGAAGTGATGCTCTGTTTGGGCTGATGTTGTATATGATGTGATTGCTGATTTTCACCAGCCCTGGGGGATGGCTCACAGGTCACCTTAAGAAAGCAAAGCAAATAGCCACACAGAATGGCTTAGAGTTTGAGTCATTCTGTGGAACATACACTTTGGTCCTAAAAACCAATTTTTATACCTCATTGAAACTCAACTTTTTTGGTTCTAATTCTGTGTAGGAATAACAGACATTATTTTTAGCCCCTCATGCTGAAGAGAGTTCAGATGTATTTTATCTGCTCAGTGACCAGTTGTGCTGGGGTCAGATTCTGCCTGTTGTTAGGAATATGCGCATTTAACAAAATCTTGTGTTCATATCTAAGTTAACCCTTTCTTGTTTGTCTGGTAGGTGATATTTTACCTATAATGTTCCTGTAGTGAAGGTCTTTTTCTCTGTTCTACCATAACCAAATAATAGTTTGGGAGACTAAGAGAAAGAAGGGTGGGAAGAAGCAGTCATCTAAATAAAACATATGTCGAATGGGAAAAAAATCAGTCATCCTGGGTTGTGGGCCTGTGATTATTTCCACATGCCTGGACCATATCTCTGTGCTGTGTGCCATTAATG
Organism: Zapornia atra; assembly: GCA_013400835.1. Lineage (NCBI taxonomy): Eukaryota > Metazoa > Chordata > Aves > Gruiformes > Rallidae > Zapornia > Zapornia atra. Next base: position 361,560 of record VZTU01005821.1, on the reverse strand, counting down.
TCAGTAGATGCTTTATGCCAGAGTGTATTTTCTGCATGTGCTGATGCGACTGCAGGATTGGGACCTCAATGGGTGAACGCTGCCAGTGCTGTGTCAGCACCGTGGGTGCACATGCTGCATGCAGAGTTTTGCACCCTTCCAAACCCCCTTGTGCTGCATGGGTGGGTGCATGCCCGGGCAGCCTAGCAGTCCCTGAAGTGCTGGTAACTGCCTGGCTGGTTAACCAGTCTCTGGGCAGAAGAGATTATCCTCAGCCATTTTTAAGAAAAGCAAACAAGAAAACTGGCTAATCAGACCCCACTTTGTAGAAAAGGATATTTTTAACTGATGCTTGTTGCTGGAAGAAAGCAAGGTTAAAAATAAGCTTAATGTTCCTGCTCAAAGGTGCCTGTGTGTCAGGAAGAAATGCCAGCATTTCCCCCTTGCATTTGTCGTGCGTGATTTGTGAGAACATGAGACCGTGGGAGCCATTGCCATTCCCTTTGGTTCGTGGTGAAAGGAAAAGAGATTTGATTGCTCCCTCCAGATAAAAGTACAGACGAGACCTCTAGGCCAAGAAACAATTTCTTTTTTCATTTTCTTTCTTTTTTTTTTTTTGGTGGTTGGTTGAGCCTGCCGGATTGGTCTGCTCCCTGCTCTCCAAGTGTGTGGGCAGCACAGAAGAGGATGTTGAGACAAAGAATGGGGGAGGGAGGAAAAAGAAGTGAAAAAGACCCTTGGATTGGAGGCATGGTGTATGGGAGGACGAGAATGTAATGGCAGAGGCTTTGGTTTGCAGAAGATGGCAGTGGATCAGAAGGTCAAAGACAGGCTAGATGCTGTGGGAGTGAGTATGTTAGCCTGATTTAGAGCCTAGGCATACAGACATTCTTCTGTGTTTGATAATTTCATGAAGTTTGTGTCCTGTTGAGCTCTGATTCCTCCTACTGGAAATGGGAATGTCAACTGGAGGGGAACTCAGTACAGTATTTGCATTTTGTGATCATCAGCCTTGTGCTTCGATAAAGTAAGTCCAAACCAAGTGGTGTTTTGTGAAGGTAAAACCCTGATTTTGTCCTGATTTGCTGACGAAGAATGAAAACTCATTTCTCATTGCAATAATAGTTGCCCCCAGTCTACTGCATCTGGCTCATGATCTTTCATAATACTTTTGTGTGACTGAGTTGCATGTAAAATGTCTTTGAGTAATAGAAGGAGTTAAAAGATATAATGAAGGGGGAATGGCAAACTTCAGATAAAACCTGAATAGCCATGAAGAGTCTGGGATGAGCAGTACCTGGTGAGGGAGAGCAGGAGGCGGGGGAGGAAGTGAGCAACAGATTAACAGAGGGAATAGGAAAGGGCAAGGTGTGTAATGGGCATTATGCAATTTATTTTGTGTTTACTCCTGGGAGATTCATTTTGCCTGGGCTGGAAAATTCACCCTGCTTGTGCATTTTGCCCTTGGAATATGTGACCTCCAGCTCCTTTGGTTCCTTGAAGTCTAACAAAAAACTCCATGAAAGCAGCCCAGTAGCAGCAATTTTTGTAAATAGATCCCACTTCCTATAGGATGACCCTGCAGCATGAGACAGGGAAGTTTTGAGGTGAGAAAGAGAGCACGGTCCTGCAAGAGGATTGGGGACTTTGTGGCCCCAGCACCCTTTCCAAGCCCAGGCTGAGTCTTTGTGTGGCTACACATGATGGGGGACCTTGTCTTGTACATGTGTGGTGTGGTCCTGCGGGCCTGTCTCACCAGGCCAGAAGGTCTCTTTTGGACCCCACTGCTCCTTGTCACCCTCCTTGAAGGACTTTCAACACACTAATAAAAAGGTGTTTCACTGCTGGGCTAATATTTACATCACAAACACAGGGCACCTTTGCTTGGTTACAAACATCAGTGCGTGCAATTGAGAGGCTGTTCTCGGAAAGGGTGGGACAGGGAACACAGAGGTTGTTCTCTTGTCACTGTATTTGCTAAGGAAAAGCTTTACAGAAATTGCACCTCTACACCAAGGGAATATTACTAAGATGACAAAGTCAAGCTTTCAGAAGCTCATACATACCTGGGTAGAAGTTGTCTATCTAGCCTCCATTTGTACCCTGGGGCCGGTCCTTTCTGATTACCTTATTTACCTCCTTGGTTTCACAGAGCTCTTGCCTGTGCTCTTTCCATAGGGCACTGAATGAAGATTGTTAAAGTGGATTAACCTGTTGCTTGTAAGATCCCTGTTTAATTTTTTTCAAAAATCAAAATATGCTTCTCTAGCTCAGGCAGAGAGATGCACCACCTCGTTGTAAAGGAATATTGTGAAAACAAATGTGGTGTTTGCTCAACAGTCATGCATTAAAGAGAAAGTAGCATAAAAATGATGATGTTTTTGGTTGGCAATTTCTTTTTCTGCGCAGAGTTTGAGCGTTGCTTATGATAAAGTGTGAACAACATCCTTGTACAGTACATATACCTTGCCTGAAGGTCTGTGTGGAAAAAACACTGTGCTTGTGTCGCTAAAGGCTGTTGTAGAGCTGTATCAGATAGGATGATACTTTCCAGAGTTTCCAAACACTTAATAGTCACAGAACGAGGCTTGAAATAACAGATTTTTCAGTCCCTCCATGCTGTCCTTGTGCTGTGCCTCCAGCCAGAGTCAAAAGAGGATATTCACACAAGACTGGAGAAAAATCTTTGCTTGAAGATAGGAAGTTTAGTTTTCTTTCTGGTTCTAACACTTGTTCTAAAAGAAAGTCAGCTTCATTAGATGAGTGTTATAAATCAGCATTTTATTTTTTTAAGTAGAATGCTGCTTTTACCTGCATTTTCCATTTCATTTGGATAGGCCAAAGATTCTATTGAAATGTGTCGTGCTTGAAGAGTGAGTACGAAATGACAGTGAGAGACAAAGCTATTAATGTTAATTTAGCATTGGAAGGTGTAGACTTGGTCTACATTGGAAATGGGCTGTTGGCAAATTGTGGGTGATACAGCCCCATAGCAGGCACAGGTTTTCTGTATCATCTAAAATCTCCTTTTCAGAAATGCTGGTCAGCCCAATACAATGCCTTTCTGCAAGGCACGTGGAATTCTGACATTTTCAGTCTCTGCTTTGTACTGTCCTACAGGGTTTTTTCAAGATGTTATCCCAAGCGTTCAAGGAGGAGGGGGAACTCTTGGCTTTTGGGGCATCAACTTACTTCCTGACATCTTCATGCACAGTCTTTGAAGATGAACTCAGCATCCAGGGAGTCTTGTGAGAACATTTGCATGCCGATGGAAAACCATTGTGCAACTTGGTCTGGGGTCAGTTTGGTTCCCTGCCTTGGAAACTGCTCAGCCCTGTGCCCCTCTCCAGCACTGACGTTCCCCTCTTCCACTCCTGCAGATGGTCACACAGGGAGGTTATGATAAGATGCTGAGTGCTGGCAGGGTCAGAGTTAAGCCTGGGATGTCTGTGGCAGCTTCGACTGCCTGAGAGGTGTCTCAGTCTCTGTGCAGTGACAGGACACCTTGGGCTCTCCTATCACTGTGTCTCTTTCACCAAATCAATCTGCATTCTGGACATCCATTACAAAACCTTTCTGATGTCTTCATTGCTCTATGAGAAGCAGTCTTTACTGCTGTGCCACTGCGGCTCCTGTCACCAAAGCAAACGCAACTGATGTCTCATTTAAGCTGAGTGCAATGGGAGATGGATATTAAGCCTAAAGATTTTCCCCGTTCTTAAATCTCCTGTCCTGCTGTGTGTGCCTGCAGAGAATTGCACAAGGATAATTGAACCCCTGGGTCAGTGGTCGCAGTGCCATAATTTGTAGCTGAGTGGTGATTCTGATTTTAGGAATTTGGGCTAGGGTTTTGAATTTCCTTTGACTCGCACTTTGAGATTTGGCTTTCATCCAGAGCTGAAGCTTTATAATAATGCTTAATAACGGTATAACTCATTATATTCTCAAATGGTTGCATAAACGTCAGCTAATTAGCATACCTTTTGCTAGGGTGGTATCTATATCTTTGTGTTACAGATAAAGAATTAAAAATACAGACATGTCTTTGGTCTAAGCCCCCTCCATTAATAGCAATTAATTAAAGAGGATACACAGAGTGTAAGATTTCCTAGCTCTGGTCCCTGTTTCTTGTGCACTAGCGCATGCTGGTGAGACATTTTGTCTTGGATGCTTTCTGGTTGAGAACATAATTTTTCCTCTGGAGTTACAGTGGCAAAGATTCCTGGAGGAAATCTGTTTTCTGTACAGGTGAAGTTTCCCTGCTAAGAGCAGTCAGAGACTCATGCTGAAAAAGCCCCCAAGAATGTGTTTCCCTAAATTTTCCCATCTTCCTAGATGATGTCCAGCTGTTTGCTGAGAGCTACTGTATTGACTGAGAAAGGGCAATTTCTAGTCAATCTGCTTGTTACATTAAAGTTAAGTGCAGACGGTAATGGAGAAATTGATGAATCTTTTTAAGCATAAAAATCATTAAGAGAAGATTCCCTGTCCCTGGCAAATATCAGATTTCCACAGTTCCCTCCTTTCCCCCCGCACTGATATTCAGGGAAGCTTTTTGGACTGTTTGGTGGGATGTCTCTACATGCAGCACCATTAAAGTGGGTGAAGCCCTCACCAAGAGATGTTTTATTGCTTGTTTGTCTTGCTTATGAGGAGAAACTCCAGTAGAGCCAAATCCAGTCCCTGGAGAGTTTTAACTGCATGAGGCTCGCATGCACTGGAATTTCGTTTTCCTGTCCTGGCCTGTGTATATGTATAATCTTATCCTCGATCTCCATGAGGCATATTTTCACCTTCTTCTTCCCTGTCTTTGTGTACCTTTTTCTGTGTCATTTCTGGCACAAGGCAGGTCTCTGTGGAGCAGGCTTTCCCGGCTGTGGTTCCCTGCACGTAACTCTCCTGCTTTCCATTAGCTGGGGTGGAATGGGCTGTGTTGGGGATGTCTTTTCCCTGATCGTGGTGGATCTCTGCATGCTCCTTGCTGACTGCCAGCCTTCTGACTGAAATACCAGGGAAGTAATGCAGACCCCTTGGCTTCATACCCAAACTGGCTGCCCAATGCCCCGGGGTTGGGAGTTTTATCCCAGGAGGGGTGTGCAAGGTGCCCTGTTTTCTGCTTAAGGATGCTTGGAAAGATCCAAGGTCTAATCCACAGCCCGATGACTGAAAATCTATCTACAGAAGCCCTCTGCAGCCTCAGCATCCTATTCCTGTGGTTAATAAGTATATTTAGCAAGATTGGACATTGCCTCAAAATACTCCTGCGGCAGATTCTTCTCGGCTTGGACAGCAGTGCTGCTGCCTGGCTGGAGTTTGCTGGACGCTGTTTGCGAGTGGGAATGGCTTTAGAGGCTGGGTTTCCCTTGGGTCCAGCCCTAATACCTTTGTCAGTGATTTAGAAAGGAGCATAAATGGTGATTATATTGATTTTTATACTTGGTGCCAAAATAGGAGGCCGTGTCCGTATTGGCAAGGGCACATAAATACTCCAAGGGGACCTAGAGGGTATCGGCATGGGGAACTGTAAAATAGCAGGGCTGCAGATAGGTTTTCTCTGTCTAGAGAAAAATCAGGAACATGAAAGACTAAAGAGGAATTTGGAAAAGGGCAAGGTCTGAAATGGACCTGGAGGTGATAAGAACAAATCAGGAAAGTTCCAGCGTGACATGGCTGTGAAGGAAGGATTTGCCATCTGGCAAATAATCCTCAAGGAATTATCACAGAACAGGGCGGGCAGGCTGTTTAGCTACCATGGATGTCTCTGTGGGGCTGCATCCCTTAGAAGCTGCTCCACAGCACCGGGGGAAGTTCAGGAGAGGGGGGTGCTGGATTTTTTTCTGGGGAAAAAAAAAATGCAATTTTTAAATAAATTGAAATTGTTTATCATTTTCTGCCAATTGGGATGACTCATTCTGGCAGTCTGCCCTCTCCACCCTCCCCCTCAGACAAACAAACAAAGCCAATAAGTTGCAAAAAATAAAATAATCTGAAAAGATAACAATTCAAAATTTTCCTTTTGGTATATTCAAAACAAAGGGCTTAATGTTGTTTGGGGTTTTTTTTTAAAGACATCATTTGAGAGCTGGATTCAATGACCATAACATGAAAAAATGAGGTAAAAATAACTCCAAAAATAAAATGCTTCATTTTGAGTTAAAGAAACATTTTGTTCAGGGAGACGCACAAAGCATTCGGTTTTGGGCCAACGTTGAAATGATATTTTTTTCCTAGCAATCTCTTGGTTGAGGCAGTGAACCAAGAAGTCAATTATTCACAGAGCTGTAGCAAGATTAAGGTAAGGATGGAAAGCAGAGCTGAAATGAGAAACTGAGTGAGAAAATTTGGGCTTGAATGTCCAAGTCAATCTTCATTCCTCCAAGTGAGACATGGCAGTTGATGGTGTAAGCTCCCAGACCCCTTGCTGTCAGCCCAAATGGGTGGGCTGCCAGCCAGGAGAGAAACCTGGTGATGTTCTTGTGGGAGCAGAGCGGGGTGCTGTGATGGGTTGATGTGACTCAGGAGGTGTCCTGAACCCATCAGAGGTCATGCTGCGGTGGTGATGGGGATGCATCCTCACCCTGCACTGCTGCTGCTGTAAATGCAGCATCGTCTGGGAGGGGAGGGAAAAAAAAGTGGAAGAAAAAAAAAAAAGGAAGAGTCTTCTGCCAAGAAGCTGCTGTAAGCTCTGCAGAGTGTGACTTTGGGCAGGGAGGAGCGGAGCGCTGCCTGTGTGCTGCTCAGCTAGTAGAAGAGCTGCTGCGTGGCTCTGGGATACAGGTCCGAGTCTCCTTGGCAGGGCAAGCGGGAGCCAGTGGGTGAGCTGGTGGTGGTGCCTGGCTGCTGCTGGGGGGCTCGGCAGAGGCTCCTCTCGCAGGTTGGAAATGCTGGGCACAGCTTTCCTCACGCACGCAGCATTAGTGCAAACACCCTGACTCTGCTTTCTGGCTTGAGCTTTTTTTTTTTGCACTGCTGTTTTTGGGGTTTTTTTGTTTTGTTTTGTTTTTTTTTCCAGGAGTGCTGAGACCTCAGCACCCAGCCATCCTAAGCAATAATCCTTACAACACGGGCAAGAGAAAAATCTTATCTCCCGTTTTTCCGGTGGCAGAGGCAAGGCAGTGGGATGGCAGGATTTGCCCAGCACCATGGTAAGAGTTAGGAGGCAGAACTGCACTCGAGGCTGCATAAGTTTGACTCAAGCTCTTTTGCAGAGTGAAGAGTGACCGCAGCATAACATAAAGATGCATGAACTAGTTTGAAGCAAGCCAGCTGGGATATGCCATAGCCGGCTGTGGCAGCCCAACTCCTGCTGTGCTAATTTACCCTCAGAGCAGTGGACAGGGAGACATCCGTGCGGTCAGAGGGGACTGTGGTGCTGGAGACGGAGAGGAGGGAATGAGCAAGCTCCTGCACAAACCGCGGGGTGCAGATAGCAACTGAGGGACCAACCCTGGCTGCGGTACCCTGCGCACCTCCCTGCAGCACCCTCGGCATCCCCCTGCTTTTAATAATGCTGGCCATTATCCATCAGCGGAGGTAATGAGCTGGAGAGCAGGAAGCATTGTATCTGGGCTGAGCATGCAAGCCTCGCACAAAAGAGTTTACGGAGGGTAATGTTTTATTATTACAGTCCGTGGCGAACCATTCTGAATTTCAAGCACTTCTTTGCTATTAAATAATTAATAATTAACCAGCAGAAGCCGTTTGAAGACTCTGGTGCGGTGATGTCTGGTAATAATTTTTTAAACTTCTTTTGGTTTTTAAATTCTAATTGTGCTGGGACACTAAACCATTGGGTAGCCAAAGTTGCAAATGGCCAAAGTTGTTTGATTTTTATAAATGAGTTCTTAAATTATTATTTTTTCAGTGGAGTTGGCAGTTCATCCCCCTTTGTTCTTAGCGGAGCCGGGTACCGCCGGGTTTTCAACCCGGCCAACAGCCCCTTCCTTCTCCCCCCTCAGGTAGCATCGCGCGTGGATGCCTTTGCCCCGCTGCGTTCCGCGCCGTGTGTGTTGGGGGGGAGAGGGAGGGGGGCGTGTGTAGGGGGAAACGGGGGGGACACGCTGCATCGATGAAACGCCGGCAGCTATTTCAGGAAGCCGCGAAGTCTCCTCCTTCTTATGTAAATAAACATGACAGCTCCTAGCGCCGGTGCCGCGGCAGGAGGCGCGGGAGTGGGTGGAGGCTGCCGGCGCGGGGCAGCCGGTTCCCGCGTGGGCCGGGGGCTGCTGGCTCGGAGCGGAGCCGCCCGGGGCCCCGCCGGGCTGCGCGGTCATGGGGGGACAGGTGACGAGGAGCCTGCTCTACGGTAAGGATTGACCTGCCTTTGCGTGGGGTTGGGGGGTGAACGGGGAGGCGGCGGGATGCAGGCTCTGCGCGGCGTGGCACCCCGGAGCATCCCTCGCCCGCAGAGGGACTGGCCCGGGGGAAGCCCGGGCTGGGTCTGGGGACGTGCTCTTCTTGCTTGAAGGAGAAATACCTGGCTGCGAGGCGCTGACAGGCGCGCTGAGAGGTGTCAGGGGCAAAAAGTGACTGTGTCCGTGTGTCCATCCGTGTGCGCGCTGCCTAACAGCTCCCACTGGGGAGAGACCGGTAAAGGTCACTGCAAGGCTGCTCGGCAGCTCTCGGGACAGTCACCTTGTTTTTCCTTTCCACCATCGGTTCCGTCTTAAGGGAAACTCGGGTTTGTTTGAAACGTCGGCTTGGAACGAACGTAGGTTTGAATGGGCTGGTTTTAGAAGAAGCCGAAGCTGTTAAGTACAGCGCGCTGTCTGTGTTTGCTGGGTAACGTAAAGCGGGGGAGAGGGGGGAGCTGGAAAGGGGCTGGCATATCCCACACAGGCTGATGTTAGACCAGAACTGGAATCTATAGGCAACGTGCAATACTAGCCATGTCCCTGTCCATGCAGATCTCATGCCACAAATACCGCTGTAAGAATACTGCACTCCTTGAGATTAAACTTGCCTAGAGCTCAGAAATGTTCTGTTTAACTATTGATGCAATAAATGTGCTGCGTGTTCAGTGCAGAATCGCTGTATTTCCGGAGACACTTCCTTGTTGCTATAGTAAATACGGGTGTGAAAGATGCAGGTAAAGCATCGTGTGGGCTTGGTCTCACACGGGAGCCACATGCCCGGTGCAGTGTGCCATATCTGAAAGCAGCACCCTTGCCTCTTAGCCTTTCTTTGAATAGAGATGCACGCAGTATATGCACTTAGGCCATGAGTATTCATGTTACGGTCCTGATCCTTCTCATATTTTCCTCCAAGTCCAAACCCTATAGTTTAAGAAACAAATGGACATAGTTAGGAGGTAGATGACTGTCCATAAAGATATTTAGCAAGCATGCCTCGATAGGGATTTTTATTTGGTCATCATTTGTGTTCTGAAGTTTCAGTGGCCTGATCTTACTTCTTCTCTAATCTCATAGTACACGTGCAATATGTAGAATCACAGCACTGTTGGGTCAATGTTAAAAAAAGGCTCTGACTATTGTCTTGTGCTAGTAAGTACCTTTTCTCTCTGAAGCATGATTTGAATGAATTTGAAAAAAAACCCCAACCCTGTCTGTGAAAGAATGTTTCCTGCATGTGCCAGGGACTTGGCATTCCTGCTGGGGCTTTCTCCTGCCTGCAGCCGGCAGCACACTGCACAGTAATCATGCAACTTCTGCCTTTCAGCAACTCTACTCCAGCGAGCGTGCTTCTCTTTAGTCTCCCTCTCCCAGGAAAATAAAAATTAATGAGGAGATGGGAGTAATTAAATCAAATTTCCCTCTTCTTACAGAGGGGCTACAGGCTGTTATGTTCAGAGGTGATGCACTGCTGTGTTTAACACAGTGATGCTTTGGGGGGGAAAAAAGGACGTAGCATTATATTAAAAAATAAATAATAAAAAGTCCTGCAACAAAGCACATTTAAAGAAAAATAGATTGCATCTGCACTTGTGGCTTGTCTGTGGCTACTGTTTCTCCAGTTCCATATTTCTGTTGAATATTTCTGTTTCAGATGTGTCTCAAAATAGCTGGGGAAAGAGAACTGAAACCTTATCCATTTCTCTGAAAGATAATCGAAAATGAATGTAACAATACTGAAAGGGCTTGTATTGACAGTCCTGGGGGTCGACATCCTTTGTTTTTAGAAAGCATGGGTAAAACCTAAATTCATGTCCTCCAGACATTTCTGGTGACCTCTCTATGTGGCAAGAACAGGCTGGAATTTTCACAAGCACTTTGGTAATTTAACCTTGATGAAAATCAGCTCAGATGGGGAGATACTGTGTAGGTTGGCTGCTTGTGGCTCTGATGAGCTGCTCCTGGGGAGGCAGCTGGTTTCCTGTGCTGGGTGCAGTGTGCCAGCCCTTGCCTCCTCCAGGGCCCACCCTGACCTTGGTGGGGTCAGAAAAGTAAATTGAGATAAAAGCTCCTGAAATGGATCAGGAGGGTGCTACCCTTATAAATAATCCTAAAATCAGAGTAGTGATGTTTAAAAGCTGTGGGTGCTCTGACATAGTGACAGAGATTAATAGTACAGTGCAGTCGTACATGGATTGTCATGTTGAGGAACGCCTGGCATCACGTTACCCTCTTTCACCCACAAATCTGCTTTCAAGCAGCAATGTAAAGCCACACAGCATTCCTGTGGGGTGGAGGAATCTTGGAAAGCCATGGGTAGGCAAAGCATCATGCTCAAGGGATGTATGGTTGGTGGTGGTGATGCTGGATGTCCCTGGACCTCCACTGCTGCTTGGGTCTGTTCTGTGGAGCCCTACCACCTGGTGCTGTGTTGATCCTACTGGAGCCATTTGGTGAGGTACATGCATGCTTGCATGGGCAGGCGTCTCCTTGAATGACAACACTGCTTTCCCAGTGATCTGGCAGCAGTGCAGGAGAGCCATGCTAGTCTGTGCTAATGATGGAATTGATGCATGCTCAGTGGGTCCTGAGTCACTGGAAGAAAAGTTTCCCATCTGTCGAGACTAGGAGGAAAAATAAGGTTTGAACCCAGGGCATTGAAGCATCAGTTGCCTGAACTTCCTGGGAGACACGCACCTTGACTTCATTCTTCATGAACAGACAAACCCCAATGGGCTTGTACCATGAAAGACAGCACCTTTATTTTTGAAAGGAGACATCTGATGGCTTTACACGTTGTGACATGGGAACTGGTCACTTCTCTGTGAAATGACGTGCATTGCCCAAGCATTCCCATGCAGACTCCATCTATGTTGCTGCACTTGGTGACATGACAGCCTCTGCTCCTCTTCCCATTCTCCCTTCCCTTCCCAGTGCCATCCACAGAAGTGCTGGGGTGCTTTCCAGAGTTCTCTATGCAGTGAGAAGCAAAGTCAAAATAGGAAGTTTAAAGGTAACACAATCTTGATGAACAGGATGTTTACTAGTTATTTTAGAAGTGGTATCTACATGGGTTTCTGTCCAAGAAAAATACCCACTTGAGTGTTTTGTATTTCTTTTACTCAGAACCAAACTAACACAAAGTGGTGGTTTAGCCAATGAAGCTGCTGCACTGTGCTGGGAGAGGGATTCAGTGTATACAGACATGCAGAGGTTAGTGATTAATGTACGCATCTCTTCAGAGGGCTTTTGACTAACGAGAGGGTACACAGTGGATTAATTCATGTGCAAGGGATATGTGAGTCTGTGAATACCTGCACATTTGCTCAATAACCTGCCCTCCTCCATAATAAGCCCCTCATTGCAGTGCTTTGTTTTATTTTTGCTTTAATTATTCACATGTCACAAGCATTCATCAGTGTTTTGCAGTGGAATCATTTTTACAAGGAGCAGGGAGAAAGTGTCTTGTGCCACATTTCCCAAGCTGTGACTGTATGGCATCAGTGTAATTGCAAAGAGGTCCCCAGTGAAAGCGCATCGGCTTTTTAGCCTGGGAAGCAGTCTTGATTCACAGGTGTGATGTTTCGGTTTGAATGGCTGAGGTTTTCAGCTGCTTGCAGGTGACGCTCCCTAAGTTGTGGATACAGGACAAATAATGGCTCGTGTGTCTTTGTGTCTTTGTGTGGTGTATATAGAGGCAAACATAAGTTTCCTGCGTGGCTGGGCTTTCCCCTACCACATGTCTATGGGCCTGGTGAGCGGTGTGGCCACAGTTGCATGGTTGTACCACAGAAAGGGAGAAGGAAGCTGGGGTTACAGTGTAGCAGGACTCCATCCCAGCTGCATGGTGACAAGTGTTTGAGGGGCTGTCTGGAGTAATTTCCCATTTCTTTGGGATCTTATTTTCCATAGACTTTCCTGTACCCAGCTGGTTGTATGTGCCTGTGTGTGAAGCACTGGCATTGCCCTTCCTGGGAGTTTTGTTCTCCTGGAGAACAATTTCTGGGACTTGCTCCCACTTCTTGGCAGTTGGTGTGGGATGTTCAGGTATGGCGTGGGAGCCCTCAGCCCCAGCAAGAGCTGCTGAGCTGCCACTGTGGGGCTTTGGGGAACAGCAGCGGGTGGAGGCTATTTCCCTCGTGTTAAATACCTGCTGTATGCGGCTTCATTTATTCTTACTTTGCACAATAGATCTCTATTTTTAGCTTTCTTTTAATTCCTTGTGGTGTAGCAAATGGTGTATCTACATGCAAGTGCTGTAATCATCCCTGCACTTTGTTTCTTTGCACATTCATTACCTATACTGCAGTAACTGTTCCAAATACATTTTACCCTTGCAGTTAATATCACTAAACAGAATTGTGCTCCAGTGCACACTGCTGTATGCACCTTCGAGTTAATAATTTCCAAATTCTTACACCTAATTAAAACTGCTAATATCCCAGGAGAAATAAGAAATAATAGTGGGGGGGGGAGAGAAGGAAGACCTGGCAATGTTTATCTTATATTGGTGAGACTTCTTTGCAGATTGGTATTAATTTGTATTCTTATTGTATCTAAGTTATCATTTAGATTTTGTGGTAACTTCTCATTTGATGGATTGAATGGTGATGGGATCAGCCTCACTAGGGAGTTAACATCTCCCATATTGTGCAGACGGTTGCTTATGGAAAGTGAGTATGGGATTGGGGAGAAAAGGCTCTTTCTAAACTTTCAGCACGATTTGGTATATAGCCCTGAGAGCAAATGAGTGTTTGTGTATGAGAAATTAATCCTGCTCAGGGTTGGATTAACTGGTGCAGAAGACCCCGGGCAGGATGCCAAAGCAGTGCTGGCATTTGCTGAAAGTGGGGCTCCCAGAGATTATTTCGGTTCATACCTCTGATCTGTGGGTCACCTGCCAATGTCCCAAGGTGGCTGATAGTAAAGTGTATCGACTGCTGACAAACCTTCTGAAAAAGAAGTGTGTAGGCCCTCTCTATATAGATTTTATGGGTAGCCACGTTTATAGTTGAAAACGGTTCTATTTACTGTGAAAAGCAAATGAGCTTTTCATTAGTCTTGGCAGTATTTGACTGTAGGGGTCTTGTTACAAGTGGTGAGAGCAAAGAGCATCTCCATTCTCATTTTGTCTTTGCTTTCATGGCATTTTCCTGTTAGCTTTTCTGTGCCGACTCAATGCTTTGTTCTGGTGGGATCTGAATGTCATTTGTCATGTTTTGTTGTCTTATTTATCTCCNCCCACCCCAATCCTCCTTCTCCTCTTCCTTTCTTCACTCTTGTTTTCTTAAGAATTAGGGGTGATATGCTTAGCTATCATTCAATCAATTTAGAGGTAGCTGGTGTCTCTCCAGGAAGGTTTGTAGGATCCCCTGACATGTCCTGGGGAATCGTTTGCAGGCTTAATCAAAATAAGTACCCTCGCAGACAGAAGATTCATATTGGTAATAGTATAAAATAAATTTGCAAGACAAATACAATTACCATTGCTGACATATAGCAGGAATCAAGAAGAGGCAGTCTCTAGACATAGAATCTCAACATTTATAGGCCTGCTCTCTCTTTATTAAAGAATTTCACACTAATGGTACCCATACAGGCAGGGGATTGCACTGAAATCAATCTAAAAAAGATTAATCCTAAAGGAAAGGTGTTTCCTGGAAAGTGAAAAAGCAAAGAATTGATCCCTGACAATGGCCCTTGGGATTCATCAGGGATTGTGGAAGGCACAGCCGAGTACCAAGCTGGAGGTCAGGAGAGATCTTGTCTCCCCGAGGCTAAACAAGAGAGTGGCTGCCATCCGCAAGCCTCACGGTGTGAGCGCCCATGGCCAGAGCATATGCTGCAGCCCTGCGTATCGCTGTGCTTTGCTCTAGGGTTGATCCCTATTAGCATTGTTGTCTGTTCATTTTTCTCCCTGTCTATCCTCCTCTAAATCAGCATTTTACTTCAGAAACATATTCATCTGAGGGAAGCTGGTCCAAAATGAGGCCAAGCTGCCTTCTCTGTAGCTCTTGTTGAGTTACTCTCACCGATATTTCTGCTCCTTGGCTCTGTCCTTGATTGTCTCTTGAAGAGATGCTGTAATTTGTTGGCATTAAAAATAACATTCAAGATGACTGCAGTTGATGGGGCTGGGGAGAGGAGTCCTTTGGTTTTATCTGAGATTTACTGTGGATCTGACAGCCCAGCAAAGGGGTTGGGCTCAGAGAGAACAGGGATAATTGATGGGATGTATGAACATATTTTTCCTATTAGAAATATTAATAGCACTTTTAAAGAAAAAGAAAATAGTAAAAAGGGGATATAATAAAAGCCATATACATTAGTGAATACGATATAGAATGTAAATGGTGTTCTCCCAATTGCTCCCCTCCACAACACTCAGCATCAGCAGAAATCTGTAGTTCTTGCCCTCTCCATTGAGTTGACATCACTTCTATATTGGAAGCCTTTGCAATAAACTAAGGCCTTTGGCTGTGAAAATCAGCTCTTTTTTGTGGTTCAGATTGTATCCTCTTCTGCCTAGACTAGTAAAGTTATCCTAAAAGAGAGGGGAAGCATGGGGTAACACTAGGTCTGAAGTTGCCCCGTCACATTGTACCTAATGCAGCAATTCGGCACAGGGGCCGCATACGGCTGGTTCATGTGAGGTGACCTACCCAGACATGCTGGTTCAGCCCCCCAGCTTGAGAAGTTGACCTAACACTTGTCCCAAGCAGGGTGGATGTTCAGTGATCTCTCTAAAATGTGCCTGGATAGCAGAGGCTGTTCCTGTCTCTCAGAGAGATCCTGAGCCCGAACAAGAAGTCCCACAACCGACTTGCAGGTGGCTCGGTGTGGCGCTGAAAACACTGGTTTAGTCTCACTGTGGCTAAAGTCTTTGAGATGCTTAATGTGATGTCATGAAACTTTCTCTGGCTGATGCAGTCATATTTTCTCTGTGATAGACCTCATCGTGGAGGAAAATTTTTGGCCGATAGACTTGTCAGTGAAAGCAGGACCTGCTGTGAGATACCAGGGCAGGACTGGAAACATGTTTTTTAAGGAACTGTGAAGCTTGTGGCCTGGCGTAAGCAGAACTCAGGCATCCAGACTGCAACCTCAGAAGCAGTGCCCGTTGAACCGGGAGGCAGGCTGACGGAAGCACTTGTTTGAGTTGCACCTTGGCAGGTCTGGAAGTTGTTTGGTTTTTGTTTACTTGGACTCCTGAAAGAGCCTCTCCTTCTGTTCCCAGCGTGCTCCCTAGCAACTGAGCCCTTCGCATGCTTTATGAAGTTCAAGTGATCATCAGGCTACTGCAAGTCTCAGACCCGTGCTACCAGCCAGAGAGAAGATATGTAGCCTCAAGGAGGGTGGCCGGGTCTGAGCCTGGGAGAGCTCTCCCACCCATGGAGAAGAGGTCTCCACCTGCAAAGCACGAATGGGGAAGGTGTTGTGCAGAGCCTCTACCTCCTGCTTGCAGGTGTAGAGGGGAAATTGAGCCATAAACCACACCATGGCACACAGAGAAGCCATTTTAATTTCTGTCTCTGCTGGAAGCACCACATGGAAAAGAAAATGTGATCAGTATAAAAAGAAATGTTTATGTTTCTAGGAGAAGAGACCTCCCAAATAATTAACATCACTTGACAAACTGCTGTTTAAAATGCAAGTGGTTTAAGTACTGCAGCTCAGAAGGCATTCGTCACAGCTCTGGCGTAAATGTGATGAACGCTGTGGGTTGGTTGTTGCATTAAAGTGAAAAAGGTTTCCAGTAAACATCTTTTCCTGAAGGAAAAAACGTCTCCATGATTTTACTTTGTCTTGCTTGGAAAGTCTAAATGTAAGAAAACTGGACAAAGGGCAACTCAGTGGCAAGGGCGTTGGGATACAGGTTTGGAACTAAATAAATCCTACATTTTACTTTCTGTTGCACAGATTAGGCTTTTGGTCAGAAGACAGAAATATTTCATTTGTGTTAGCTTTAGGGAGGAGGAGAGAGGAGGGAAAGGGCTTTTTGGGGGAGAGTTTTGGAAGCTACAATTTCAGCTCTAATCTGTCTAATATTCACTGACTCAACTAAAACTACTTTAAATAAAACCTTACTTTTCTCTTAGGGCTGGTGAGAGACTGACTGGAGACATGAAGATTGTTCAGAATTGGTGTTTTTTGAAGATTAAAAAATAGCAGCTGACAAAGAGACTGAGATTTAAAAAAAAAAATTAAAAGAAAAAAGTTTCTCTGGAAGATAGAATATATGGGTGCCTATAATGTGCTGAAGCTTCCTAGATCAAAATGACTTCTGTTTTTGCACACCAAATACAATCAGATTATCAAATATTTAATAGAGCCTTAAGAGTCTCATTCCTTTTACAAAGACATTATTGATGCTATGATTTTCATGCAACTTGGAAATGGAAAATTGCTCAATTTATTTTCTGGTTATCCTAAAGAAGTTCAGTGACACCCTCTGATTTTTCGTCTCCAAAGGGAAAGAGTCTCATTTCTGCTGCCTTCTTATTTTCCAATTCTGAGCAAAGTTATGTATTTAGAAGAAATGCATGTTTGGGAGCCCTGGTAGGTGCTGGTCCATCTCGCATGGAGCTGGAGCTGCAGCACAGTTGGAGTTGCTGTCCTCCTCTTAATCCTCCTGTCTATCAGTGGGTTTGCAAAATTGGCTGGAGTGACCTTGATCAAACAGCACAGCCATGACAAGGTTCCTGGGTAACTTGTCTCCTTTCTGTCCATCCCAAGGCTCTATTGCTTGGGCAAGGGTGTGTGATTCAGTATCTAGATATTGTGCCTCTGTATCTCATTGCTTGGATTTCGGATGATTACTGATTGTAAAATGACTTTACTTTCCTTGGCCTATGATATTCTGTGCATGACTTCTAGCAGCCAAGCTTAGGTGGGAAAGTGGGCAAGGCTGTCTTTCTGATGGAATATATGAGCTTGCATCACTTTAGAATTTAATCCCCAAAATGCAGATGCAGTGATTACAGGTCCCTGTATCCTTCCTAGACAGATGTGCAATGGCATTTATCATACAAAGGATAAAATGTTCAAGGTATCTGTTCTCACAGTAGAAAGAATAAAATGCAGAGAAATATCCTTCAAATGTTCTACAAATATATTTGAAAGAGTGCTAAAGTCATTCAGTGTATGTGCAAGAGATGACTGCAGTTCTTACAGTGCTCTTCAGAGATCTGTAACCTCTGCCATTTTTCTGGAAGAAGTTTCTCTCCCATTATCTGTGAAGTGACTACCTGACCTTTCCTTACCCACTTGTGAGTTACCACATAGAGACCTTTGTGCTCTGAATCCTCATACAGCAAAGCGCTCACTGGAGACTCCAGGTCATACCTCAAGCTGATGGCAGCTTCAGACAGACCAGTGTATACAGCAATTGCTTGATGGAGATTGTGAAGTTCTTTAGGGTATGATAACTGGAATCTTTTGAGATTCATTGGCTATTTATACATGACGGGATGCTCTTTGCATCTTCTCTTAATCCTGTGCTTTGGGAAATCCGTGCTGGAACCTACATGGACAGACTTCATCCGTTTTGTCTTCAGTATATGGCAGAAGCAGTCAATTTATGACACATACATGTCTGGTACAGCTGACTCAGTTGATGCAGGAGGAGGTGTGTAGTGTTGTGTGGGCAGCTGTAATAAAATGTAAATATGGGCAAGTTACCTTAAATAACTTCAGTAGTTCAGAGAAATGATTTTGCAGTGCACCCTCTGGAAAAAGTAAAGATTGGTAGCAGTTTTGGATTTACTCAACTTCAGTTTGATGAAAAATATTTTGTATTTTTCCTCTGTGTACTCTATTTATAACAGTAGGTTCAGATTATGCCTTGAGATCTGCTTTCGGGTGCAGAAAACTAATCAGGGAAATGCTTCATGGCCCAGAGGTCTGGATACATATACTCCAGTTCCAACAGCTGCATCTCTCTCTGCTGGGAGGAAGGAACATCTGTCAGGGATGCAGTGTGGTCCTTATTAAATTATCATTTAGTGCTGCAGCTTAGAAAAGCAGGTGCAATTATATTCTAAAATAAATAAATAAATCCACTGGTCTTTACAATCAGGAGAAATGCCCCTTGGCTGGACAAAGACCAAAGGATTTTCTACGATTTTTCAAGCTACAAAGAGCAAAGAAAGTGATTGAATGAGTTGGCTTCTACACTTATTTGTTTCTTGCTCTTCTAAAATAGTGTAGGTGTCTTTCCACCAAGAGGATAAAGTCTTCTAAGCCTTTTAGGCTCATTTCCTATTTGCACATGACTCTCAAGGCAGTCACACCATGAATGTGGCTACATCAGGAACAATGCTCTGAATCATTCCACTCTTATCAATACCTCAATATGCAAAAATTCCCTTTTGCATGAACTTTTTAAAAAGTAATGGTGTTCCTGTTCCAAGCTGGGTTGTTTTTCCTAGCATGTCTCTCTTCCCTCACCTATTTTGAAAGGCAGTTGTCTTTTTATCTTCATGATGTGCCTTCCAAGAAACCTATTATACATTATATGATTTTAGTAAATGGTAACTTGTAATCTGAGTTTGGAAAAGTCATGTGAGTAAGTCTGGAGCTGTAAAATTGCTGAAGACTGAATCACTGGGAAGTTACCTTCTGCGTGGTTTGCACATGTTGAGTTCAGTGTGAAGCTTCCTTGACCCCTCTCACAATAACTGCTGGGTAGCCTCCTCTACAAAATGGCTTGAGAGATCAGTGCTGTTACACAAGTTATAAGAAAATGAAAGTTCATGGGAGTTCTGTGAGGGCTTATGATGAAAGAACTTTGAGCTGCTGGTTTGAAGTGTATTTTTGCCTATGCAAATTGGAGAGAACTGAAGCTCTTCTGTGTGATGCTATGGTGACAGAAGAGGTGCCGGGTCACCTCCTGCTACCCTCTGGTACAAGGAATCACATTGGCAGTGAGTAATGAACAGCACAAGTGGTGAGAGGCTCACTCAAACCGAAATTCAACTAAAACATACCATTACTACAAAGTTTTCTTCTTACTCCCATTTAATTGCTGTTTCTTATATGCAGAGTGTAAACAGTTTGGGGTAAGGCCTATCCTTTCTCTTTGAAAGATGCACCAGAAGGGGGTGGTGAGCAGACAGGATGACTTTTACAGAAATAAAACATCTCTACACGCTCTTGTCCTCAGGCAGTAAGGATTCAACACCCGTGGTCATTTACTGGCTGACCTGTTGCAGCAGATGCTAAGGAAAACAAGTTCCTGTATGGACTACTCCAGCAGCTATTTATAGCAAAACGTTAAGTAATAACTTCATGGGTCTGGCATGGGAATTGCTAGGAAGGATGATGGAATAGTATTCATGCTTTTTCTTTGGAATAAGTGCCAGGGATGCTGTTTAACTTTGTTAAAATAAACTGTAACTTTATGCCCTGACTGGCTGTTGAAGCTTCATGTTTTAATTCAATGGTCTGGGTTCAGATGCCGGTCTGCTAAAGAAACAGGTTTAATTATTGGTAGAGAGTGTTTAAACTGGTGCAAAAACAATGTGCTGCAGAGCCAGAGTGGGAAAGTCAGTAATTTAGATTCCAGTTGTGACTATGGTACAGAAAGTGCGGATTAATGAAGGAATGTGTGCATGGATGGCCAAATTCTTGCGTAAAGGGAGAAATGTTGCCCTTTTTCCTGGTTTTGCCTCAGCAATAGTTAGATTATATGCATGGAAAAAAAAATAGTATTTTAAATCATGTAGCAGTTAACACTTGTAGTGCTACTGGAGACCTCTCTGGGCTGGGCAAAAGCTCTTGGTTACAATTTGTATTTGTGTAGTGAGAGGTTGGAGGAAAGCGGGGCTGGTGTCCTGTGCTGGGTTGGCAGCTCTAGTCCTGTGTTCATCAGTAGGACCTGTTATGTTTCAGGGCAGGGGTGGGTTTTTGCTGAGAGAGAAATGTGCTGGATAAGGTGAGGCCAGTGGAGGAAGTGGAAGACGTGAAAGACGGAAGTAGCTGAGTGACTTGTGACAAGGGAAGTGGAAGAGGAGGAGTAGAAGGAGGATGTTTTGGAAGGAAGGGGTGGTAAAAGGAATGGGGGAAGGTTGTGTGTTCTGTGAGTTTTCCTCAAGGAGACACAGGCAGAGGGAGAGGTGAGAGGAAAGAAGGATTTGAATAGAGAAATAGTGGAAGAGGAATTCAAGGAAGTACGTGACTCCTATAATCCTGAAACATTGAAGAGGGTGTTAAATGTGGCTGAATAGCAAAGGGAATAGTTTATTTCATCTGCCTGCTAAGTTGCTAGCTCAAATACCCCCACACTTTAAGGACTTATTTGCTGCCATAGTCAGGAAAAAAGAAGCCACTGGAATCGGCATCTTTTGGTTCCTTAGACAGGACTAAGTGCTCATCCAGCCAGCTCTTGGGGTAACGTGGGCTGACCCTGAGCCCTGGTTGATGAGAGCAATGTGGCTGCAGATCAGAGTCTGCCACAATGGTCTGGAAATACTTGGTGTCTGTTGAGGAGTGGAAGATCTTTGTCACAGGAAGCCTCAGTAGCTGGACATTGTCCTTCATCCATGCTGTCACCTCGGAGTGTCTGCTGCTGCTCTATGGGAAGGGGACCCCTGCCTCTTAGGTTTGGAGACAAGCTGTTTCACAGGAGCTTGAAGGCAGACATTAGTGGAGGAGGCAAGCTTAAACCACTGATGGGAGGGAATGGGAGCCTTGGAGCAAAGTACCCCTTAGGCTCCAGAAAAATCATCACAGGGTCTCAGAATTGCTTGTTAAGCTTTAAATACAGATGTGGTAAGGAGCTGCTTCTGACAGGCATGCTCTCAAGAGTCCCTGCAAAGAACAACAGTGGGGAACTTTAGGAGGAAGTGTATGAAACAAATCTTGCTTGCATACTGCGTTTTTAAATATGACTACACAGAAAATGAATCAATTTTGCAGTACCTCAACGTGACTTTAAATGGATGGTATGTATTGGGGAAAAAGGCACACTCCAAGTGTAAATTTCATGTATTGATAGAAGAAAAACTGAAAACCGCTTCCTGAGATTCTTTAGAAATGGCACTACAGCTTAAAACTTGATGGCATGTGGTACTGAATGATGAACATAATCTACACTGTCCAGCTGGGTGAGAGAAGCAGAACAGTCCCTGGGATATATATATCCTGACCCATCCAGATGCTAAATTAAAATGAGAGCATACACATGTGATGTTTGCTATAAACTCAAGCAGCAAAATGCAGAAGAGGCAACAAAGCCACTGGAGATTTCACAACTGTGGTGTGAAGTTGTCAGCAATGTTTCTTGTTTGAAAGGAATATGATGGTTCACATGATTTGCCATAAGGCAGGAGCATGTCAAGGCTGTGCTGGGCGTACCTGTGCTGTGCACAGAAATAGATATTTGGGAAGATGCGAGGTATGTGTGGATACTGAATACCCAGTGTGGCTGAGCCCCTGAGCTCTTGAGGAAAGAACTCCTTGCTGTTCACTGTGATTTAAGCTTACCTATCATTTTGGTCTCTAAACTTTTAATGGCTTTGAGGGCTGATGGTATTAGAGGGTTAAATTGCTATAATCTCAAGGATATTTCAGTTAGTGCAACTCTAGACTTGGCTGTGAGATGAATGATGCCGTCCCTGCCTTGGAGTGTTTTCTGGGCTCTTTCTAGAGGCATCCATCCATCAGTCTTTATTCTCTGCCCTGAAGCCCAGCACCCATACCACCTTCCAGCAAATGCTGTCTCTGCAGAGACACTCCCATTTTCTGTCCTATCTTGGGGAGCCAGTGCTATTCAAGGTCTTATTGATCACTTACTATATTCCAGGGACACTAGACAGAACCAAACTTTTTGGAGAGAGGCAAGTGTCTCCAGTCTGGTCCTTTTGTCTTTCTCGGTCAGAAATGGTCCCTGATTAGGGGGCTGTGCTAAACGAGACACTTAGGATATGAGAGGTCAGAAACAACTGGAGATTTTTGGCTACTATTTCCCTATTGTATAGTCTCATGCACTGGGATGAATGGGAGAGCATCCCCCAGTTGATGATCCAGACAAGATGCCCTTCATTACCTTTTTAAGACCCTATCTTTTCCCACTGGTGATAGGAGTATAAAGTACAGCATCCTAATTTGTAGCTCATTATATTGCAGATATTGAGTGTGAGTAGTCTGCTGTGGGCACAATGCAGAATCTTCAGTCCAGAGGCTCATAGAATATCCTGAGTTGGAAGGGACAAATAATGATCATTAAGTTCAAGTCTTCCTTTTCTGTCCAATTAATCTGTGTTTGTCTCAACCCAGAAGTTATATAGGTATGATTCAAAGGTAACTTGAAGGCTTGAGTTCAGGACAATAGCTTCTTGAACTTTCATTTTCTTTGCATTGCTTTGTATGTAGGTTACACCATTTTCTACCATCTCTTGGATTTTGGTTCCGTGGGTCCATTCTGCTTGTTGCTACCACTCTTACGTTTGCTTTTTTCCTGCTCTCCATTGCTTCCACCTTCCTCCTTGTCCTGGAAAATATCTAAAGTTTATCCTTGACAGGTTACTTCTGTTTCTGGTGACCTCTCAATATTCAGACTTCCAAGCTATTACCACCGTACATGGAAAATGTGCCCAGGATAGACTTTCCATTAAACTGTATTTAAATTGGAAGAGAATGCTGGCACATCTACAAGTATTCCAGAATTAGATCCCAAAATACTGAGGCTTGTTAATCTTTTGGAAGAACAAAAACTCTTACTGATTTATATTTAGCAGAGGGAATGCATTTTAAAAACACAGTCTATATGAGGCCCCTTGAAGAAAACATCTTTTACATTGATTTGTAGTGCATGGAAATACTACGTGGCCATAAAATATTTGCAGTTGGGCTCTGCTTTTATGTAGCTACTTTTTTTGCAGTGTGAACTGTCACGAACCCTCTGAGAGTGGCTGCTCTGCTGTCTGTGGGCTGTGCAGTAAAAAACGGCTGCTTCTGGGGCAGCAGTCTGGCTGTTCATCACAGCTCTGCCTGGCATTGCAGGAGGGGACAGGAGAACTCAGCAATGCAGTTGGCACCACAGTGGAAATGCTAGATTTGTGAGGACAAGATGATGCAAGGCTTGTATTTGTACTATACACTGGGACCTTCTCTACAGAGATGCCTCCTCTGGCAGGGGTGAGGGGATGTGCAGTTGAGGAGAACACATGGGGAGCCACAGTTTGGCTGCCTGGCAGACCCGCATGAGGATGTGGGTGAGAGCAGAAGCTGAACTTGCCCTCTCTGTGTCCTTCTGTGAGATTAGAGAGAGGGATGGAGGTGCTGTTGGCCTTCATCTCAGCAGCACCACACTTAAATGTCTACAATATCTGCTTAGACTTAGTTTATAAAAATATAAATTAGAAGAAACTCTGTAATGTGTAAAATGTTCTGTGCGTAGTTCTGATCTGAGAATCTGATCCATACTAAGAAAATGAGTGTCTGGAATTACATTAGGGGGGAGAGTTGACTGGGTTGTCCCAGGTGGACAGTTCCTGGAAACAGAGGTGTAGGGTATGTTAATTGATGCATCAACACAGTGGGTCAGAGAAGCAGAGAGAATTGTTTTACAAAGTGTGCATAATCTTATGGCCAACGGTGTATCTACTTATCTTTGAGAAGATAAGGATTGTCAAGAGGAGGTAGTGTGGAAAGTTTTGAGGGTCTTTTTCTTCCCTCTGTCCCACCATCTGCAGCATGGACAGATCAGCCATCACCCTGGGCAGCTTGTTCTTCCTCCTCATGAAGCATCAAATATTAGCAAAGGAGAAGATTCTCAGACTGTGCATCCACAAGAGAATGATAAACTGAATTTTTAAAACATCCCTAAATCTTAAACTGAACTGGACTTAATCTTGTTTTCTTTTGTTAGGATACATAAATACATTTTTATATCTCTTGTTAGGCTGCTGACAGACCTGGCCTGATCACAGCAGAGCAAAAATGCTCTAGATCAAGAAGGAGATCTTGGGTGCTTCCAGAGCCCCATTTTTCACTTTGATCTTCTAATTTCCTACTCACAGCATTTAACTTATGATGTCTTAGTAAGAATAATAATAAACCCAAAAAGCAAAGAAAATAAGGTCAGAACTGCCTTGCTGTTCTCAAAAGTAATTAACCATATGACCATGCAAGTCGGTCCTGCTGTGGATCAGAGAAGATAGTGTGGGGAGAAGTGACTGCTTGGATCTTGGTCTCCTTTCCATGGGCCTGGCTGGACCCTGGGGGATGCAGCTCCTGAGGCGATTAATGCTCCTGCTGCCCAGCATCTTCCCAGGGGACTTGCTCACCCCCTCTCTCCTTACATGACAGACAGGAGCATATGGCTGCTTACTTATGCTCTTGCTGTTCTTATGTGCTTAGTGGACTTATGGTTGGGAGGTTTTGGGGGGATTTGCCTGCGGAGAGGGTGAGAAGGGAGCCTGCAGAAGGTGGGCAGCACATGCAGGAAGCAGTGACTGAATTCCTGTAAATGACTGAGTTGCTGGCAATGACTGAGAGACGTGCTGAATAAGTAGTGCTTAGTTAGGGACCAGGAGGTGGTTAATGATTACATGGTATCACTACTGAACATGTCAAGTTTAAAAGTTAATTAATAAGGGGAGGGGATTTCTTCTAGACAGCCTTGTGTGCATATGGGAGTACTTATATAGTCACACAACTCTTCTGGTATCCTCTTCACAAATACAAGGGCATAATCAGCTACCTTTGTGGTGCTTGGTATTTTTAAGAGCTTGCAGTGCTGTCAACTGTATTGTTTCATTGGTATGCATGAGGGTTTGCATCCTCGGTTCACTCTTGCCATGCTGTCCTCTCTTCCTGCCTGCCTCCTGCATTTTGAGGGTCTTCCTCATCTTCATTCCCACATCTGGCATAGGCTCCTTTAGGCTGTATCTGGGAGCATCTTTTCATCTCTCTCGGTAATTTCAGCCACAACAATTAGTTCAGCTGTATCCTTCCAACCATCAAATAACAGATTCACCTCTCCTCTGTAGTACTTAAGTCTCTTTTGGCCAACGGCCAGCCTAAATTTTTGCTCCATGTTCTGTTGGGTTTTTTTTTTTCTTTTAAAAATAAAATATTATAAACAAGTCAGGCTTAATGTAATGGAAGCAGTGCTTTTATTCTGCTGTCACTCCTCAGCTCTGTTACCTTCTTTTTTCAACCTTTTAAAAAATTGCCACCTTCCTGACTGTTACTAATGCTCATAGCCTCAGCATCATCTTCAAACAAGTCTTCATAAAGCCTCATATCTGAGTTGTAGGCAGGGACTTGTAAGTTAATAGATTGTCAGACATTGTTAAAAAAGCCCCACACCCAAGTAATTGCCTGGCACTCCTGCAGAGGTGGTTGTCTCTGCAGCAGGAGTGGCTGTAGAACTGGACACGTTTCTGCTACTCAGCTGCTGCACTGCATGCGATGGAAGGCAAATGGACATCCTGGTGGAGCAGAGGGAATGACAGCATCCTCTTTCAGCCCATCCTCCTAAACCTGCTCAAACACATCAGTGTCCTGAGTTTTGCAGATTGTGCCTCTGTTTCATCTTCAGGAAGTGACCTTTCCCCTTTTCTTTCTGCAAGCCTCAGTCTTCTCTCTTCTGCCGTTGACAAAGTCTTGCCACAGTTGTATTTATTCTGAATTTCTGTTCTACCTGTTTGCCTGCCCTCCATCCTTACTGTCACTTTTTTTTCTTCTTTCACTAGTTTTATTTTTCTCTGTGGAATTAAAAATCATCTTCTTCCCTCTGAAGGCTCCTCACAAACTAACCATACCCCATCACCCATCAGTCAGGTTTGAAAGACGGATCCGTTGTGGATCATCCTGCCGTCAACTCCATCTCTTATTGCCCACTTTTTATACTCGGGGGGGGGGCCTTCTCATAGATGTCTGTAAAACCACCCTTGCTGTCTTTCAGGTCTGTTCCTTTAAAAACAGTTTTGCTTTTTGGCCTTTTAAAAAAAAAAAAAAAAAAAAGCAGCACAGCTCCAAGCCCATCCCTGACTGGTATTATCTCCTTTCATGTGCATGTGGTCTGTCTGCACCTGCCTCTTGTCTTGGAGTTTGCAATTTAAATGGAAAATCTTACACTGTGTGCGAACCTACTCTCATCTCGTCACCGCTAAAATAGCGCAGATGAAAATAAGTTATGTTTTGGCTTTGACTTATTTTGGAGTCTTGGATGGCAGTGCTAGATCTGACCTGCTGGCTTGGATCCGCCTTGTAGATGTGTCCCTAATTCACTGACGTTTAACCCAAGATGCCCTGTAACTTCAGGTGTTCTGGATTTAATGCTTCAGAATTAACCCTTTGCATTTCTATCACAAAGTGCCCCACCACCAAAGCTATAGTCCTGCTTTGTGGAAGAGCAAAGCTTTGTTTCCTGGTCATCTTGTAATGCTGAGATGAGTAGTTCACACACCAATGTGCTAAGGTCATGATCATTGTAACAGTCACAGGGAGAGTTAGATATAAACTGGAAATATGTGATTGCATATTCCTTCAGTAACAACAAACATGTTTTTAAAGGCAGCGAAGAAACCCTTGGTTTTCATTTGCATTAATTTACAGTTCCCTCTCATCTGTGCACATGCCCTGGGTCAGGCTGTGTGTGAGAAAACAAGTTTGCAATCTCTTTTCACATTCTACTGATGTTAAGCTAATATTTATTTTTAGTAAACTGTATCTTGAACTGTGTTTTTAAGAATCCATTTTCAAAGCCTACCACAACATATTAATTGTGGTTTTCTTCTTTCAAGCTTTATTAGCAAACATGAAGATTTTAGTGTAACTAGTTTCACTGTATTTCACTGTCATAATTCCCCAAAGGATGGGAACACATCAACTAGCATTAAGGCTTACAAGCATTCATCTCATGGTTGTTTTTTCTCCCTGTGCTACCTGTAAACATCCAGCTTTGGAAAGGCTGTGCAGGTACTCTTTCAGAGCTAGGGCTTTTCTTCTGCATCATGCGTGTGTCCCTGGGGCAGGGCTTCCCTTGCTTTCCGCATGCCTGCATGTGGATTCCTTTCCTTCCTTCTCAGAATCCTGCCCTTTAAATGCCTCTATGGTAAGGCTACCTGCCAGGTATGGTGCTCTCTGTTAGCCTCTTTGGATAGCATGATCATTTTGAAACCCTTCCCTCCTTTCGTGGTGTGGTGTTTTGCCCCATCCACCCTTTTCACTGTCGCTCACCTGCAGGACAGGTACCTCTGTCACCAAGCCCAGTCCTCTCCTCTGAGGGTGGGCAGGTATTTGTCGTTCCCACTAGCCTCTGTGTGGCAGTCCCTGAGCTCTGTTTTGAAATTGTCTTTTATCTTTCTTTCAGTTCTGAATTCCCCTTATTTCACACGCTCTTAACTTTATCTCAAATACCTTGCAGTTAGTGTCCGGTATGAAATGAGTTTGACAGTATTCTGGGAGGTGCCTATTGAGATTTTTTTTAACTGGGAAAAAAAGGTATTTTAAAAAGTAAATTCCAGTCATTTCTTGCAGCATTTAAGAAATCCCAAGCCTTTAAGATTATGCCTAATATTCACAGAGCATGAACACTTCTGGTGAAAACCCCTAACAGGTTTTGGGATGCATTTTGCTAAGCTGAGAACATCCTGTGCTGCCTTTTATATAGTGTGCAGATGCTGCTCAGGCCTTGAGATCAAGGAGACCAGGGACAGCTAATACACATGGAGGGAGAAGTGTGCCACCCTTGGAGCAATATTCTGTTTTCTCAAACATGGCTCCAAAAAGGATATGATTAGGTGTGGGAAACCTGAAGACAGTGCTTCAGAGTGCTTCACGTTGTGGTTTGTGTAATGTCTCCCTCACCTTGACTTACTAAAGGTTTCAGATGATCCATCCCATGAGCTTGTGGCTTAGGGGAGCAAGTGGCACACTGCAGCTTTTGCTGCTCTTTTGGTGGGACTCATGGTATTAGGAGCAGGCTGGGGTCAGGGTTCAAACCCAGTACTGAATGAAGTGTTTCAAACAGCATCTATTACTGGGCACGAATTGAAAACTGAAGACTAAAGCTGTATCAGTGAGCAGATGCTGGTTTTTGTGCCCCCCAGCATGAAACCTGGAAAGCTGTACGGGGGTCCGTGGTGCCTCTCTAGATTGGCAGCCCTTTGGCACAAAGACTGTTTTCAGGCAGGCGTGATTTTGCTCTTGTGATTTTTGTCACAAGATAGCAGTTTGCATAGTCCTGGCATATTGTTACAACTCCTGCTTATCAGGAGGAAGTTGTGTTACCTTGTGGAGTGGGAAGCCTGCAGTGCCCTTGAACATGCTTTCAGATATCAGACTTCTTTCAAATATTTATTTGTTCGCAATTTTTATTTCAAGGAATTACTTCACCTTTGTAGGTGACCGATAAGTCAGGTTGTGGGAAGCAGGAGTCTGGAAAGGCTCTCAGTTCATGAAGTCTTGTGCAGTTGCTGTGAAATCAGGAGGACTTTCCTGACTGAAACTCTGGGTTTGTGAGTCTCCCTCCATTCTTTTACATCAAGAAAAAAAAAAGCAAGCTGCTGCAAGGGCCCCTGCTGTAATTGTACCGATGTTGCTGGTAGCAAGGGCTGAGGATGTTAAAATGTGTAGTAGTTTAAGCAAGGGAATAGAGAGAAGGCTTCAGTCCAGGTCAAGCCCAGTGTGAACAAAAGCTTTAAGCGGATGATTTATTTTATTTTTAGCTGGCCAAGTAAGGACAGTGATGTATCTCACCAGCTTATTTTTAAAGTGTCCCTTTCCTTGTCTAAGTCCAGTTTTAGGAGTTTGTGTTGCTACCAGAAGTTGCCCAGTGTCCTTTTGGAGTGGGCACGCTGCCCTGAAGAAGTGAGCAAAGGTGTTTGTATTTGGCCCACTGCTTTGTAACTTCTCTAAGCCTTTGTAGGATGCAAAACCCCATTATTAAACAGTTGCATTTCTAAAAAATTAAGACCTTTTCTGGTCTTCACCAGAGAGTGTATTCATCATGAAGGTGTCATTGCTGCGTTAGAGCATTTGGGAGCAAGAAGGGGGTCTCCTCCCCATTTGCATTATCCACCTGTTGAAGCTGATGCTGGGGTGGTTTCTTCCATTCCTGTACACATTGGCTGCCCTGCATTTCAGCTGTGTGCTGGGGACACCTGCTCTTCAGGTGTTAGTCTTGCTGGGCTTGACCCATTCTCCTGTAGCAGTGCCAGACTGTCAAGAGCAAATAAGCATTCATTTAACATCCTTCCTGTGGGGTCAGGCATGGCCCGATAGCTCTGTAATGCAGCTCCAGCAGATGCTCTGGGCATATGTGTGTTTTTACCAGAGCCTCTTTTTAAAGCTCTGGGCAGTATTTGGTGACTCTGTTACTGCATTTTAAGAGGATGCAATATCCTATGGGAAAGTGTGGCAGTTACCATAATCACAGACGAGTTACCCAGTAAAATTAGAGCATTGAGATATTGAGTCAAACTAATTAAAATGCTTGTGCCTTTGTGCTGCCCATGCTTCTCTTTGGTGAGTGACTGCCAGCAAAAAGTTTGAGCTACAAAATCTGATCTGGATGCAAAGATAGCGTGAATGGAATGTGTGTATATTCACTGGTAGCAGCTTCTCTTTCATGTATATGCAAATACCATTAAACCTGGGGGATCTCATCAGCAAGATATCACAAAAATGAGGGCTTAACAGTGTTCCAGAGGGTTGGTCGTAGGGTATATATCTGATTTGGAATAAAGATAGTGATACTGGAAGGGATGCACCCTCCTGTCCTTTGGGACATAAGACAGCCTGTAATTAAACAGGTCTTCGGAGGTGACCTCAGAAGGTTCTCTATGGGGCTGCTGCAGCTTGTGTTGTCTTCTGACCCAGTCTCTGGGCTATGGGGAGAGGGAGGGTGCACTGCCCCAGGTCAGTAGTGTGCTCAAAGAAAGTTCAGGCTCACGTGAGCTGCTGCATTCTGATCTTCCCCTGTGAAGCCTCTTCCATGCAGTCTATTCCTCCTGAAGGTTTCCCTTTCTGGCCTGCCTGCTCAGGTCAACCTCTATTTTGCTTGTTATGCTGTACCTTATCTCTCCTCCTCCATGTGTGAGGAAGAGAAGGAAAAATATTTATATTCCACAAAATTTTTAACATCAAATAACTCCCAGTTGGTTCATCTCTCCCTTAGAGCATTAATGAAAGTTTTTAAAGTCCTGTTTGTCTGGTGTCTCTGCTCTGGTCTGAAGGGACATCACTGTTGCTTTAAAATGCAAGGGAAAAAACAGCAAGATGAGAGGAAAAGTCTGGAGTGACTGATGCTGAAATTGAATTAAAATGTTCTCATCAGAAACCAGGACTACTTTGGTAGTTATTCAAGCTTGCCCTGATGATGTGCCATTACAACTTCACGCAGTTACAAACTAAAGCTACCCCAAAGGCTGGAAGGAATAGGGGCCAGACTTTTTATTACAAAGCCAAGAATTACATTAGAAGTGTAAGCATTATTTTATAGCAACTATATAAAGACATAACTGTCAGCAATTAACTTACATGAAGAATGTATACAATTAGTTTCTATAGTTTGCGTGTTTGAGGAAAGGAGTTTTTTAGCCATAGTGTTTAGTCATTCATCTTTACAGCACAAACAAACTGGCACAAAGTTAAGGTCATATTTGCTTTTGTTGCATCCCTGAGTCTATCACAGAATAATCCTTTATTCTGTTGATACTCTGTTTCCTAATCTACCAGTACCTCCTCCCAAACATATGTGCATAATGTGATGTGTATGTGCACACAAGGAAAAGGAAGCAGATGACTTGTGCTCAGTATAATGATTGTTTTGTGCTTGAGCTGCTGCAGGCTCCCTGTTGAAAAGAACCTCATGTGTACATTTGTTTGTGAACAAAGCTGCTGTCATGACTATGTTGATCATGCATTGACTCTTGTGTAGGCCCTTGGTTAGCAAAAGAAGTGATCTCCTCCCAGCTTCATAGCCTTTCTCCCTCTTTGCTTTCCCCACCATAATCATAGTGTGCTGATCAGTGCCTTCATGACAAGTAGGATCTTGGCTGAAGTTCCCTTGGTGGAGTGAGAGGAGAATGGATGGTAGTTGGAGGAGGAATCCAGGTGTTGCTGAGTGGCACTGGAGTATAAATTAACAATGCCTGTGTCTGAGCTGGCACTTTGTGTGAGTGGATAGGATGGCAACCAAAGACACATGGAGGCAAGGATCGATGGAGCTGCTGTTGCAAAGGAGGAGTGAAATGGTCAAGTTACGTGATAGTCCCCTGAAAGTGGAATATTTTTCCCAAAGTGTGACAGCTTTGATAAAGCAACTTCACAAGTGCTTTGCTCCAGTTTTGCAACCAATTCTTGCCTTCTCTTCTGTTGTGTGGCCTCAGGGTGGCCTGTGGTTGTAGCGATGAGCTTTGGTCTCCATGTTGTGCTCTGTACTACCAGACTGTCCAGATGGGAGCCTTAGGTATCTTCAGAGTCTTTTATGGCTCAAGATGCTCTAGAAACCCTTAGTGATATACAGAGAGGGTATCTGAATAACTGTTATTTTGATATATTGTCCCCTCTGAAGCACCTCTGCTTTTTTTTGCATTGAAAATTTTTTACTTATTACTCACATCAGATTTTAAACTCTTTTTTTCCCCATTCTGCTTTCAGATTCCATAGGTGGGTCATTTTCAGCTTCCTCCCACCGATGCCACCACAAGCAGAAGCACTGCCTCCCCATCCCACAGTGTGGAGCTCTATCTATCAGCCCGTTGCTTTTCCATCCGCACACAAAGGGATCCCAGATCATCATGGACACAACACAGAAGGCAGTGAAGCGCCAGGCTAGCTTCTGCAATGCCATTACCTTCAGCAACAGGCCCATCGTTATTTATGAACAAGTCAGGCTTAAGGTGAGTAACTGATACCTTCCTTCATTGCCATGTGAGCTGCTGTGAATGGATGTTGGGTTGTACCAAGCTTTGATGCTTGCACCAGATCTTTAGCCCTTCTTTGAAAAGCAGAGTAGACAGAACTTGCCCTTAAAGGTCTGCAGGCTTTGTTGGTATCTCATCTTTTGTTTTCATAGTTCTCAGAACCATCAGTACAGAGCTCTGCAGAAAAGGGGAAGAAAAGGGAAATCTGTGCTCCAAAAGAGCTCTTCTGGATGTTAGACAAAGAACAAGAGATTGCTTGGAAAACAGCAACAAAAAACGGGCTGTATTGGTCATCCTGAAAGGCAGCGGCTTGAGTATCTCTCAAGCCAACGTGTCCTGTGGGCTTTGCATGCATTCTGCAAAGGACCTTTGCTAGGTGAGCTGAGGGAAGGTGAGGCATTAATGTGTTCAGTTCCAAAACAAGCCCTTTTCTTCCGGCAAACAAGGCAGCAGTGAGGGCTGGTCTCATGGAGGTGGGAGTCAGCCTCTCCGCAGCCAACAGAGAAGAAGTGAACAGGACCTGGAGGGGAAGGTGCTTGCTCGTGTGCTTGCAGGGAAGATGAAAGGGTTTTGCTGAAAGGATGTAAGGAGCAGTCCGTGCAGTCAGAGTTGCTGTCTGAGAAAGGGATCTTTCTGGCTGTCTGCTGACTGCTTTGTCACCTGATAGCATTAAGGTCAGAGGAAAGAACACTGTAGGCATCACATTTTTCTTGCTGGCAGAGGCTGATCTCACTTCCTTTGTGTCTGTGGTAGCCAACAAGATGGAGTTGGTACCCCTTGTGCTGCAGCTGGTGTTCAGCTCCTCTAAGACAGCCTGCTTTCATGTGCACTGGGAGATGCTTCCCCATGAAGAAATTAATCAGTTCCCTTAGGAGTTGAAATGCTTGTTAGACTCTCAGCACCCCGAAGGAGCTTAGGGCCCCTAGCACTTTAGCCACACCTTTTTTTCCGATTTTAATGCCCTCTAGTTTGTGGGACCGTGTTTTCCTGTTCTTAGCTGATGCTGTGCATTTCATTGGCACAAAGTAGGTCATTATCTTTGGCAGACATGTTCATGGCACATGTGAAAAGTCTGCCTGCAAATCCTTCATCTGTGCACAGGGAGTTTTCCAGGTTTGTCTGCCTATAGCTACTGAATCTGAATGATCTTGCTGTTGCCCTTTGCCAGAGGTCACAGAGTGCTGGGACCTACAGCACTGTATCAGCCTTCCCTGACTTCACTCTCACAGTCAGCAAAGGAACAAGAGATGAGGAATATACTCCCTTCAGAATATACAGAGAGATTTCAGTGGTTGCAGGCTCAGGCCCATAGGTAGAAAACCACTCCTTACATGTCTGTTGCTTCCTGGGAGCTCTTGCTGCTCCCATTCAGGCTGGAAACCCATCAGGACTCCCTCACATTGCCTAGTGGGACTTCTTCCATGTTGGCCAGCAGTTTTGACAAACAACTGTGAAAAATGATTTGGGAGGAGATGAAAGCAGCATTTCGCTTTTGAAAACACCATCAAAGATTTGAGTGGATTTAGTGATTTAGACAGAGGTTCTGGGTTATTCCTTCATTCTGAAACAATGTAGCTATCTCCCGAAATTCACACTTGTTTATCACTGTATATTTTAGGATTTTAGCTTGCATAACTCATGTGAAGGATACGCATGCAAATCTTTCGTCTCTGCGTAAGGGATTTACAAGCAGAGCTCCTGCTGAGTCTAATGTGAAGGTCTCATGGGAGTAATCAACAGGCTTCAACACTCTAGGAATGGACGGATAGAAATGTGAAAACGTCTTTGCTTTTCCAATGAGTCCAACCTGCACTTGCCTTGTTCTTGCATGTGCCTGCGGAAAACAGTGTATTAAACCTTCTTCCTAGCTAAAGACTAAACACCAACCAAATTATTCAGGTCCTAGGGTCCTGAATAATTCAGGTCCTTAAACTTCCTTTGATAAACTAGAAGAAAGAAGTCAGGAGATGCCATTCTAAGGTGCTGTGCCTTGGGTTTTATTCTGAGGTTTCTTTGCAGTTTTGGGAATACCATCAGGCAGCCAGAGCTGGGTGGGGTTTGGGAAAATTTTTTCTTCCTGACATATGTCCCAGTATGGTTTCTTTTGTGTAAGTCAGAGCGCTACTCTGAGTGGGGTGAGGTTGTCGAAGGTGGCACAGGAGCAGGAGCCTGAATCTCTGGAAACAGCCATAACTTAGTGGTTTGGATTGTATCTTTTCCCCCCCTTCTGGTATCCGATGAACTTCCCAAGCTTTTCTGGAGGCACTGGCTGCTGAAGAGAGAATTTGGTCCATCATTAACCACTGCCTTTTTTGGCAAAACTGTGTACTCTTTGTCCAGTTGTGTCTAATTCTTGGCAGGCTTTATAGTAGAATTTAATTTGGATATTAGTTTGCCTGTGGACAGGCTGTGTTGAGAACTGTTTATAGATGCTGGTTAGTACATGGAATATGTGCAGCCTTGATTACCGCATGAGTATTTATTTAATGCTGCCCGTGACTTCTGTGAAGTAATGGCAAGAGATTGTGAAAGAGAAAATTTCAATAACAATGAAGCCATATTTATCTCAGACTCAAAAGTTTTTAGGGCTTGCAGTAGATTTTCTGCAATAGTGTGCATATATTCCCCATTGTGGCCTGTGCATGCCCCTTCTGCTCCCCTTCTACTGGGGACATGTATGATCTGTTATATGGCCAGGCAAATCTGCTTCAGTCCTTTTTAGTGCCACCCCATTGTCCATCCCATGAGAGGGAGCTTCCGGGGGTTCCTGGGACTGAGGTCAGTGCTCAAGTGTTTTGTGTGAACAGTTTTGGGTGCTTGGCTGGACTGGGTAGGGATAAATAGTAGCAGCCACTTAACTGAGGAATTATCTGTTGATAGTTCTTTTTTTGAAGATTTGAATTCTTTTCTCTGATACTTTAATTATAAACCAGAAATCTCTAGGCTTTGAACAATGTCTTTCTTGTGAGATTGTTGTGTCCTCAAGGACACATCTTCCAGAGCTGTCTTGGAGAGGGACATGTGAAAGAAAAATGCAGTATTTACAAATGTGGTTAAGAAGAGAATTCACAAGTCCAAAGAAAATGTCTTGGAGAATCCCTTGGTGAAAATCTTGTGCTGTTGGTTTCCTAGCTGGGACAAAAGGACCTGCTGCCAAGCTTTTGAGAATGAAATCCTGCAGTCCTGGCCAGTTCAGTCTTTGGCATTGCCACTCATCTGAGCCATTAGCATTTTAATAGAGGAGTTACAGTAAGGTAGCAAGTTTTGTGTGACATCTGACCTGTGATACCTATCCATGTTTCTGCCCCTGTCCTGCAGCTAAGACTGAAACAGTTAGAGGCTGCCAAGGCTTTGATGGAAGAGGGTTATCTCAAGTGCTCTCATGTTCACTGCAGGTTTAGTGCATGAACAGAAACACTGATTATGTCTCAGCTGGCTTGGAGGAACTGTCCTGGCCCCACATCAGAATTGGATCCAGCATCCTTAAGTCTTTAACTTCATAGTCTGTATGCTGACAGGCTGAATCCCTTTGAGAGGAACAATTCCCAGAACGTTCAATAAAATAAGAGAAAAAATTCTCCAAGGGCATAATTTCCATCTGGGGACCATGCTAACCCTGCAAATCTCTCTACTTCCATGAGAAGATAGAGACTGTGTAACTGTGTGATGTTTGGGATGTTGCATAAGTTTATGACCCACTGCTTGATCCCTCAGATTCCTTTCAGCCCAGAGCTCAGTTCATGTGAGAAGTAGCCAATGACTCTGGAGGCATCTGTGGTCTTTTGTCCTGCTGTCTGTCATGTGCAGAAGAGTGGATGAGGCACATGCACCACCCCAAAAACTGTATTCCTGACCCCAGACACACTGAGTAACCTCATACTGACAGGTGGGGTGTAGAGGTGCACAACATATCTTGAAAACCACCACTCGCAGTGGAAGTAAATAGCTTTTCCCCAATCATAAGACATCTACTGATGCCTCCTGATTGTGTATTACATATAGCTAAACACTTTAAATTGTGCTTTCCCACACACAAATGCTGTGCTGCAAGGCTGTGATTTCATCCAATCTGACAAGCCAAATGGGTAAGACTATCTTTTACTTGGCTGGGAAACCCAGAAAATGCTATGTGGTGACTGTGATTCTGGAGCCAGTGCTTTTCCCTCAGGTCATGAGAGACCCTATCATCTGAGCTCCATGGGGGAGGAGCTCTGCTGCTGCAGGTGCTGAGATAAAAGCTCTTATGGCCCCTTTTTAGCACATTTTGTGAGAGGGTGGTTCTTAGGCCAAAAGGAATTACCCTAGAAATAAAAGTGAGTCATCATGCAGCTGTAGTTACATTACACCTCTCTGCATAGATTTAATTTTATTTTTTCAAAAGAAGATGTGCATTGTATCCTAAGAGTGCAGCATTGCTGGTAGCAGATGAACTACAGCAGCGTTTGGTGAGTAAATGTTTCCTAAATCAAGTGAGCTCATCTGCATGGTGACCATGGGTGCTCGATGACACAGAGCCTGTAGTGTGCAAGTTGGTGTACAAGTGGCAAATGTTGTTACTGCCGCTGTTGTCTTTGCAGATCACCAAAAAGCAGTGTTGCTGGAGTGGGGCTCTTCGACTCGGGTTTACTTCCAAGGATCCATCGAGGATTAACCCTGACACTCTGCCGAAGTACGCGTGCCCTGACTTGGTTTCCCAAAGCGGCTTTTGGGCCAAGGCTCTGCCAGAAGAGTTTGCAAATGAGGGAAACATCATAGCCTTCTGGGTGGACAAGAAGGGACGGGTTTTCTATCGGGTGAATGACTCCGCTGCGATGCTCTTCTTCAGCGGGGTGAGGACAGCAGAGCCACTCTGGGCTTTGATTGACGTCTACGGACTGACCCGCGGAGTGCAGCTCTTAGGTGAGTACCTGGATCAGAAGGCACAGGGAGGATGCTGAGCTGTTCCCAGCGAAGGGCCAGCCTGACACTACTGTGCTGGGACAGGCGGGGGGGGTCCTCCCCAGAGCATCTCACGACATCAGCCTGCATCAGAGGGAATGTCAAACCTAGCACATAAATATAACATGAGTGGGAGGTGGGAAACCACCGCTACAATATAGCACTAGAAGCCATCTGTAAGTAAGTGGATTTCTGCTTGGAGGTGTTGCTGCATCAGAACACAGTGTGAAATGTGGCATATACCTTGTAAAACTTTCTTTTTATCTCCTCTGCTGCTTTCCCTGTGCTGCTGTGGCAAAATGCATTTTACGTGTTTTCGATAGATCCTTCCTGGCACTTTTACGATTTTCTGGCTGTTTTACTGGGTGGATTTGAAACATGGATATCTTCTAAATTACCTGGGAATAACCTGTTTTGCCAGGATGTTGCTTTCATAGAGGCGTTTGTTTTGCCCTTTGGAGCTTGAAGGTCATATATACAGTTGGGGTTGGATGACAAGGAGTGTTAAGTGCTTGTGCCTTCTGCCATCCTCAGATGAAACGGAGGTAGTCTGGCATTCATGAGGACTCAATCTAGCCCCACATAGACAGGGTATCAAGGTTTGGGCTATTTGAGTTTATACATCTTAGAAGAACTGAAAAGAGTCTCCAAGGACCCATCTTGAGGGGCAGCTAGGTTGCTGGGGGATGAGAAGTGTCAGCTTAGAGTCTCAGAGTTGGCTTTGCATTGTCACTGGGCAAATCACAGCACTGCTCCACATAACAGTAGTTTTGTGGGTCTTGTTTTCACCATGGAGAAGGTTGATGGTACCTGCTGACCTTCATGAGCTGAATTTCCTTCTGAAGATGAGATGATCTGGCTAGGCTGAGCCTTTCTGCCTTTTTCCTGTTGTGCAGCCTATATTCTCTGTTAAAATTACATTTTCATGCTATATATCAAAAACTTTAGTAAGGCCTCTCTCTGACAGTTTATTTCCTTTCTACACTGATTGCTGTATTAAAAAATAAGATGGCAGGACTGCCCGTAGCAACCTACGCTGCAGGAAAGAGGGTTGTGGGTTCAGGAGATGAAGAAATGGGACTGACCTCCTCTTGCTGCAAAAACTGCCGGCCCAAGATTGCACAAGGCCGAGGCAATAAAGAATTTCCTAGCAACCTTTTGGTTTCTTTTAGGAGCAGAAAGATTTATCTTTTGTTGTGAATCAGCTTGAATCAGAGCCACTAGGCAACTGTTTGTAGGCCAAGGCATTAATATTTGAACTGGGATCTAGAATTTGGGCAAACGTCACACCGAGGGTTCAGTTAAGAAGAGTTTACAAATGACTCCAAGTCCTCTGGCTGTTCTTGTGAGATTTGGCACCTTGGGACTCCTCTGCCTGATTGATGAGGTCCCATAACTCTGGATTATGTGTTTCCTTTCAAAACACCCGAGAAATCATTTCCTATCCGTCATCCGCCCCTGCGTTGTCCTCGCATCTTCCACATCCCCTTTCACAAGGAGAATGTGACTCTTGCCAGCCACTGACTTGCCTCTAGTCTAACAGGCTGCGGGCTCTCTGGTGGGTATGAGGTCCCTGAATGAAGCAGGCAGCTTCTGAGTTTACACAGTTGGCGTGGAGCTCAGATATGTATTTATAGCTTGTTCCAGCAGCCTTCAGCAGGCTTTAAGCCTAGCAACTGTGCCGAAATGTTGTTTCATTATTACACAGAACCAAAAGTTAGAGCAGGAAAATCATCGGCTGTGTTTCCTCTGGATCCTATAGATGTATCCCTTGCAAGGCTCTGCATGCCTGTTTTAGTGCAGCAGACCACACATAAAGTATAGGACAACTTGCCAAAACTCCTGGGACTTGACAAATGGATTTCATAGCTTAGCCACAGACATATGGTTGAATTCATCCTGGTATGGCATGCAGGGCATCTGATGGAGGCTGGGGATGCTGGAGTGGTATGTTGAACAGAAGAGCCCAGCACTTCAGATTCCAGTTCAGTGATTTATTTTTCCTCCACCCTCAACATGTTCCATATTCTTGAGCCTCTCTGTTTTCCCAGTAACTGTAGGGTTGCAGGGCCCTACTGCACCTCTACACTGCCTCCATTTGCTTTTATGTGCCTTTCACCCAAGAATCTGACCAAAAGCTTTACCATTTCTGGTGGCTGTCTTTCTGTTTACCTGAGAATTATTCCCTTCCCACTCCCAGTATTGTAACTTCACTTCCAAAATCAGATTTGCCCAAAAGAAAAACATGCAGCAATGAGTGTTGTGTCACTGCAAGATCTCAGCTCTGCGGGGGAATGCATAGGGTGCATTTATGTCCCCAAAAGTCACAACTTCCAAAACATCACATTTTTGTTTGTCTTATCTGCATTACAGTAGCAGTTCCAGCCAAACAAGGAAAGCAGGGCACTGGCCAAGTCTAGTGACACTGTTCCTGTCTGACAGATTTAGTAGAGAGACTTGAACAAAAGGGAGCTCAAAGCTTGGGAAAGCGAAATGATTTGCCAGAAGTTATGCAGCAGTGACACTCAATTCAGGAAAGCCATCGGGCTTGTTGCGCAGCTCAGTCCTGCCTCCTTTTCTATCAGCATCACAGGCATTGCACAACACTTTTGCATCACTAAATTGTGTCTGTAGATGAAAGAGAAACAACTGGTTTGTATCTTAATTTTTCATTTCTATCTGCGTATGGCTTTACCCGTAGTATCAGCTGCACTGGTAATTACCCACACGTCATTACTGCTGTCACTGCACCGGTTTATGTGGCTGTCTTGGATCTTCCTGGGTCTGACTGCCCTTGCTGTATGTTCAGAGGCAGAGCCCTTTAGGCACCTTCTTTGCCTGCTTGATTTTGCTCTGAAACGGGTAAAAAGGGCTTGTGTGGGCTACTGCATCTCAGCCAAGATGAGGTCAGGAACTGACTTTGGACCATGTCTTGCCTGTTGTGACTGGAGTGAGTCAAAAGGAGCAACTGGCTTAAATCCACCTTGATGGTGGTTTCAGCAAGGAGGCTTGCAGTGCTCAGGCTCGGTCACAGGTGAGAAGCTATTCCTTGCTCTCTTTACCAATACCCATGTTATAGAGATGAAAAGGCTTAAATTTACCCAGGAGTATGGTCTCCTCTAACCACAAGGTCTTGTCTGGTTTCCTGCCACTGTGTCAAGGCCCACATAGGGGAGGTTATTGCAGTTGAGCGCATGTATGTTCTGTGTTTTAGGGCGTGAGTACATTTATGTGACCTGTAAACATGTCCTTATACAGTGAGTCCCCTGCTGACATGCTCATCTTGCAGGCAGGATGGTTTACAGCTCTGCTGCCCTTCTTGGGCAGCTAGTTTTGCACAAGTGCACTTTTACATTCCAGGGTAATTTAAAGCAATATTTACTAGAAATGTGGCTCAGCCTTATGTTATCACTTCAACATACACACATGCTCATTCACACTTCAAAAAGAGTCCGAGAAAAATGGAACATAAGCAATCTGCTGCCTTGCTGCTGTAATAAAGCATCAAAAAAGAAAAGGAAAGGAGCAGCTGTTTAAATGGCAGCTC
Organism: Zapornia atra; assembly: GCA_013400835.1. Classification (NCBI taxonomy): domain Eukaryota; kingdom Metazoa; phylum Chordata; class Aves; order Gruiformes; family Rallidae; genus Zapornia; species Zapornia atra. The sequence goes on along the minus strand of VZTU01005821.1, from coordinate 320,863 downwards.
ATGAGAACCAAACGGGGGTGTTTCGCTTTAGCCTGCTTCTTTCAAGCACTTGGCTAGTGAGCCTGGTGTAGGCTGAGAAGTGCTCATGTAGGTTTTGTGTGGACTTACTGAGGGACAGCAAAGACGCTGGCTTTCCTCAGTGATGTGTAAGTTAAAGCACAGTGCATATCTTCAGCATTTTGCTGTACCTTTTTGTGGGGAATTCCAGGTCTACCCACTGTATGGTGCCTTTTGGAATATTGCTCTTTTTCTTTTTTTTTTTTTTTTGATAGTGTAGCACAGGATCACAGAATTGTTGAGATTGGAAAAGAACTATGAAAATCACCTAGTCCAAACATCTAATATCTGTTCTTTCAAAGAGTGACAGATACGCTCTAGTAGTATGGAAAAATGGGACTACAAAGAAAGTATGATTTCAGCATATTGCCCCGTTTTTCTGGTAGGGTAATGTGAGGAATTATCTGTTCATTTTCCTTAGTCCTATTAGTTACCAAACCCCTTTATTGTTTATTGCTTCATTCATGCTCTTCTCCCATCCACCTGTATGTTCGTTCATGCAATATTTCCAAGTGGTCTTAGTCTTTTACCAGCACAAACTTGGAAAATCAAGGTTAATTTCTCTTAGAGTAGCAGACTGCGAGGCACCTGTTGAAAGCAAAGCTTCACCACCTCTGTGAGTGAAGCTTGTGAGACCTTGCAAACTGGGAAATTAAACATGCGTATGCATTATATGTAGATGTATTAAATTTACCTAAAATAGAAACAGTATAAATATGTGCTTCAGTCATAAATACATATACAGATTCTAGTAGAATTAACCAGCACTGTTGCATATTGTATTAGATACTTGGGGAATCTTTTCTTTCTCCAGATCTCCTCCCTAGCTTCTTATTTGCAAAGTATCAAAAGTCAAAACATGAACTGATTGTGGATGGAAATGTACCCATCTTGGGACTCAGGCTAGTGTATATTTGACAAGGAAGTTGAAAATTTTGCAGGGAAGGAAGGAAACATGTTTTTCTTTCTCTGTCCCTGCCAGTTCTTAGGTAAATTGAATCTCTAGCTCCAGGGCACCTTTAGAAGAAACATTAAATAAGCCTCAAATGAGGTGGATTTATGGGCAAATTTCAGGTGTGAATGGTATAAGACTGGTGATAAATCTAATTTATCACATGCATCTGCAGTTTTACCATGTGGTTATTACTATTTTATTTTCCAAGTGTGAAACTTATTTTCCATTGCCCCTGGGAATTGATTTCTGTTGCTATTCTGACACATGCAAATAAGCAGACTGATCTGCTGAGAGTGCTTCGCACTAAACAAAATGGGATAATCAAATATGACTGCAGTGTATTTTTATAGTTTACTGTTGAAAGTGGAAGCTATAAACTATTTACCCTCTCCATGGAAGTCTCTGACAGCCTGATGGAAAAGAATAATACGTGTTTAAACGGAGTCCTACTTAATGAAGGGAAGATATACATGACCTGCAAGCAGTCAGTTGTCATTGTTTTTCCGCATCTCCTAAGGGGAGAGAGAATTTAAATTGCTCATAAACTTTTATTGTCTGTAGCTGTGGTCTCTATGGCAGCTGCAGGAAGCTCACTAACATGGCTAAAAATGTGAAAACAGTTTAATAAATAACTAATCTCTTGCTGTTTTAATTAATCCCTGCTTTGCCATAACACCTCTGGAGGGACATATTTTTCCAGATGCTGTAGGTACTTGCAAGTTAGCCCAGAGCCCAAAGGCAGCTCCTTATGCATGAGGGTCTGTCTGTCCTCCAGGACTGTCTGTCTTGCTTACGATGGTAAGGCTGCTGCAGACCACACTTTCAAGCAAGCCAGACCTTGTCCCGGACTCATTAATGCAGTGGCTTTTTTTCCTTCTCTTTGTGATTGTTTGTAAACTGCAGAGAATTTGTGCCCCCAGCCCTGCCTGAGCCAGGGTGGGAAGGCAGCATCTCACCAGCCCTGTCCTGCCCTCCTGCTGCCTGTGCTGGGTGTCTCGGGCTGTGCACGTGAAGGGTAAATACCGAGTAAGTCAGAGCAGCCAGGTGACAAGTAAAATAAGGCCTCCAAGGAGTGAACATTTCGGACTCATTGGGTCTCGATGAAGTTTTGACTCACCAAATGGCACACAGGCTGTGTGTGATACATACATTTAATCAGCATTGCTCGTTGCTGTATCTGTTGTTCTGACCTGAGCCACCTTTGCCATAGCAGGACTGCTCGTGGAGCTAAAGCAGAACAGAAGGGACAAAATCTGACACATAGTGTGTTATCAGGGATGTGTACATAAGCCAAAATTATATCCCCATTGGTGTCAGGAGGGCCTGCCAGTGAACCCTGGTAGGAATGAACTTGAGAGGGATTAGCCTGGCTATTATTGCCCAGATGGAGAAAAATGAAGGCTGTAACAAGACAGAATGATCAGTGGAAAATAAATTCTGTGCTTTATAAAGTTCCTTTAGTTCTGGTAAGCTGAAATATTGTCCCTATCACAGGCAAGAAGGGCTATATAATAATATTTTCCATGTTACCCATAAAAGCACAACAAAATATGAAAACTCTGACATTAGTAAGTGGTGTTTAGATTATGGGTGTGCATATGCTGTAGTTCAGATGCTGACACTGCAAAGATAGGCCCCAGTGTTAAAAAAATGATGCCTTCACATTAAATATCTGTTCTGCTGAGTGATGTGGCAGTTGCTTTAAGGAGGTAAATATTGCTGGTTTACACTAAGAAGTTTATCTTGCCTTTGCTAAGTGGTGTTATTTTTTAGCAGGAGTGTGGAACCTGTATTCTGGAAAGACTGAGTCCGTTTAAAAGTGCTTTGACCTTATTTTACTTCTACCAAAGGTATAAACTCCTGGAATTCATTACACAGTTGTAGTTGGTTACAGAAGTTTCTACTATAAGCAGGATCTTAGAGAATAGCTCACTGCTAATGGAGCAGTGTGTTTTTTTGAGAAACATTTCAAAGAGTTCCTTATCTTAGCAAGATTGTGGTGCTTTGATTTAAACTATTAGGATAGGGTATCTATGTTGTTTTTTAAAACAATGCATTCTCTTAACGGCTAACGACACGTATAATCGTATTTTCCCGAGTTTGTCTAATGTGGTTCCTATTGTAATTCTGTAAGTAATAGGTGCCATTTTTAAAAAGTGGAGAGAATATGTTGGTACAGGGAATTAACCTTTGTAGCTTTCTTAATACTCGTCTCCAAAATATTCAGCAAAACAGCTTAAACTGTACAAATCTTGGGCCGTAATGCTGAAAGCCAGTTCCTCATCATTCGTCAAGAGTGCGTTTACTCCAATGTAAGACTGGAGGTAAGTTTTGGATGTAAACTGAGTAGATCATCTGGTAAAAGTCTAACAATTTATTGTGGTAATCTTGCAATTCCATCTGTTCCAGCTGTGGAGGCTCTTTCCTCTAAGTTTGTATGACAGATGATGGCTAAACATTGCTTACATGATAAAACTAAACACCGTCTCTGTACGGTATGTCTCTGCTGGCGTGAGATAGCACTTTGTCATTTCAATGTCTAATTTGTATCACAGCTGCTGAATATGCAATTTTACCATATAGAGGATATGAGTTTGTTATCCCTGTAGGTGTCTGGGTTATTAAGAAATTTTGATGCCTTTAATAAAATTAAATTGGCTTTTCCATCCATATCGGCAACAGAGCTAAAAATGAGACTGCATTGTACTCTGAAGTCTCCATTTGTTTTTCCAAGCAGTGCAAGCAGGACTGTTGTTGTTGGACTCGGTGTGGAAATCCTTACCTACCCTACTCTTGGTTTTACCAGTCTAAACTTGGAGTCACCTGTGGAGTTGCTCTGTTTTTACTCTGTGAGCAGAATCTAACCCTCACTCATCGCTTCCCTTTGACCATACACCGAGTGGGAAATGTTCCTCCAGACCTTGCTGGCTGGTCTCAAAGAAAACAAAGCATTTTGACTGAGGGACCCTGTGCTGATCCAAGCCAGGACCTCCCCTTCTATGTACCCTTGTCAGGAGAATGGAGCCTCTCAGGGACTGTGTGAGTGTAACTGCTCTCAGGTGGCTGAAAGCTGGTGAAAATGCAGGTGGTGTCATCTGCTTGTGTTGAATCAGAAGATCTTTCATTAGTGACTCAGGTCTGCAATCATTGAAAGCTGCTCTCCCAGCGCTGGTGGACTGGTGATGCAATGCCCAGTCGGTGGAGCATGCAGTGCTGCATGCATTAAACTCTCACCAAACTGTGCTGTCAGTGTAATGTTGATAAATTATGGTGCATTCTTGCATTAAAAAGTTATTGTCCATATGTGATATGTAAGAGTGTGCCTGATACCTGCTACCAGTATCTGGCTGTAGACACCAAGTTTCACACTAAATTGTGATGCTAATATGTGGGCTAGAATGGCCCATTTGTTAATTTCTGCCAAAGGTATTAATTAGTTGGGATTTCTTAAGCAGAAAGAGCCTCTCTGTTCATCATCATCATCTGTATGTAACACATCACTGATGTGTACAAAATGCAATTTGAATGACTGTGTGTCTCTGCAAACAGTGCAGTGCAACTTTGGGGATGTCTAGCTTGAGGATGCATTGGGTCAAATGAAAAAATTTCTTAAGAAGTAAAATTTGATGCCAGGGCAGGCAAATGCAAAGAGGTCACCAGTGCTCTTGGGCAGGGCTTGGGGAAACCGGGAAAGTGCATGGAGGAGGGATTCCTGTGCTACCCATGTGTGTGCTCCTTCCTCCATGCTGGAGGCAGAGCCTGAGGCTGTGTGGGCCCTTGGCCTTGCACTACTCTTCTGCCCTCAGCTTCCTGCAGTCTCGTTCTCTGGCGTTAGCTTGGGATAAGCACTCTGAGTCACTGAAGGTCTGCTGAATCCAGTGTCCTGTCTCTGACAACAACCAGCATCTCTAGGACCTCCTTGGGAAAAAAAATTCTGCAGGTGTTATTTTCTCCTGCTTTTCATCTTTAGTCATCCTGAGCTGTTACTACTGCTCTTCAAGACAAGCTACCTGTGTTGAGTCAACTCCTGATTTTGATGTGGAGGTTACACCAGCTCTGCTTATAGTGCAGCTGATCCTGTAAGGTGCTATGCTCAGTGAGATGCCAGGCTCCTCTCTCCTGCTCAGATATTTAGGACAGTCTGGATCTTGCACTCTTCTATCACACTCTTTTAATCACATTTTTTATTATATGTTTTTCTAACAGAATTACATGTTTCTCCTATGTTTTAGCATTTGGTGAAAATATCCCTTGTACTGATGTGCGCTAGGTGAGTGCTTCTTCCCATTGTTATGGGAATTGCAGCAAGTTATTGTTGGCAAAAAAATATTTGCAAAATTTATAAAAAGCATTTCCATGTATATGGGCTTATGTCCAGTCTCAAGTTCTGATTTTCATGTATTAGCATAACTTTGATGTTAAAGGCCTTTACAGAAACATTTTAAAAGAAATTTTCATTCCATCTGCTCCTATTAGATTTTTCAAATTAAATTTTTGCTAGAATTTTAGTCTGCAGCTAGGGATAAAAGATTGATAAATCAAACTGCCATCCACTGAACAAATCTAGTGCTACTGGCTATGGCTGGTGTGTTTAAGAAGATGAAAATCTCTTGTGATGCATCTGGCCACCAGTGTGACCCTTCACAGACAATTAATTCTCTTCAGGAGAAAAAAAAGTTTAATTGCTCTATCTTCTTTTAAGAGGATAAAGACCACTCCAGGGAAAAAGCCTTTAGAACCCAATAATCCTATTCCTGCACTGGTACTGTGCCAATAAATACTGCACCACTCGCATGGAAAAGACCTGAAGCCTCCAAAATCTGTAATGCAGAGCATTCCCTCTTTCCCTCCGCACCTGAGTCTGGAGGACCCCAGCGCCTTGGAGCTGTGTGTTTAAATGAACCTGGAGACTGATGACAATTTGATCAATGTGTTTCCACAGACATTTACATTTCCTCCTTATTCTGCAGTGTTGTTTCCCTGGTTGATTTTCTTTGCCCTCTCTGGTGTCCGTAGGCAGCAGCCATCACCCTCCTGAGCCTTTCACAGGCGTCAGCAAACCGCACTCCTAGCCCAGCATGTCTTGTGTGAAAAGCATCTTTTTGACAAAAACACCAGTGCTGTTGGTTTCTGCTCCTGTTTCTAAGGCCTGGTTAGTTCTAGCTGGATCTGATTCAGTGACTCTGTGCACCGGAGAGTACTTTTGTTTCAGATGAGCCTTGACATTGCCTGTGTTTGTCAAAACACTTTTTATTACTTCATTCCTAATATGGTAGAATCTGTAGATCTCAACTGTAGTGCTGTTCGGGCAGGTGGAAAAAAATTGGCCTCATGCCGAAGGTCAGTGCTGGAAACAGTTGGAAAGAAAACTGAACTGATGGAGAATTTCACTGTGGAGCTGCAGGGACTGGCAATTTCAACTCGGCCTAATTGGCTCGCTCAAAAGAAATGCATAAAAAATTTGGTCTTAGGCCATAATCACTATGATGACTGTTTCTATAATTTCTAGTGCTTCAGTTTTGGATAAGAGACCTAAAAGACCAATGTTCCCTAAAAATCAGATAAGCACCAAAGAGGCTGAGCAACCAACACAGTGGTGAGGCAGGCTGATGGGTGAAAGCTGGTGGAGGAGATATTCAAGTGGGAAGTGAGATGCCATTTCTTAAAGATGTATAGTTCACAGCTGTACAATTTACCCATTCTCAGTTGCTCAGAAAAGACAACTGCATAGTCTGCAAGGACTGAATCCAAGAGGATGGTTAACTACTTACCCACCTCATGCACATATGTAGTTGTATCTGGTGTGCCAGAAATCAGGTATATGCTTGAGTAAGTATGTTAATTCACATTCCTAAAGATAGCCATGTGCTTAAGTGCTTTGTTGGATCTTTTTCTTTGCCATCTGCTTGTTGCTGGGTTCAGTGCAGGGCTTGCTAGGTCAAAACCAGTGGTCTGTGGTTAATCAGTAATTGATGGTTATGCAGGGATCAGGCTCTGTGCTTAATGGTTTTTCTGAGTAGCAAAGACTCTTTTAGTAGGAGGAGGGAGATCAGCCTGAGCAGAGGAGGTCAGAATGCACTGCTGAAAGTGGAGGGGAGTTAGAGAGGTTGTTCTCCCAGCAATGCTTGCTTTTCTTGGAAAACTAGACTTGTTTCTGTGCAGGAAAGTTTAAGAAGGGAGCCAGAAGCGTGAGGGAAATAGGAAGATAGTCGTATGGCAACAGGGTGAACTGCTGTCTGAAAGTAATGGAAGAAGGACAAGTTTGACAAAGAGAGATATGGTTAGCTTGATGGGAGAAGTCAAGAACAACCCAGTGACCAAGATGTTATCCCTTTCTTGCCTGGTTTGTTCAGTCATAGAACATTCAATTTACACTTGTAAATCACTGGCTCATTTTGAGTTTGTGTTGATGATTCATAACCCAAAGGCTTTGGTTTTCTTTCTCCCCACCCCCCTCCCCCTTATCTGGACAGCACAGGGCGTTCGGTGTGTTTGAATTGTTTTGCATGGGTCACTGTGGATGTCTGACATGTTCCTTGAAGATAAGTGAGCTCTTTTATCAGGTCAAGTACATACTACTGACACTCTCTCTATCAAAGGCATCATGAAGATACAGGAGAAAAACGACACATGGGGAAATATCTGAGTCAGATGTGTTTCTTACATACCAGACTGGTTTGGTGTCTTTTTGTTGTGCTCTTGATAGCCCCTATTCCTCTTTGTTCAATGGCTCTTTTCATCATATAGTTAGAATCATAAAACTGTTTTGCGTGGAAAAGACCTTTAAGATCATCAAGTCCAACCGCTACCATTAGTTAATTTATTATAGAAGTCTTCTGCTAATAGTAAACATTGGCAGATCTATCATGGATAGCAGGTGAGCAGGCTGTGTGATGAGAGAGTAGATACTGTTTTGTTTGTCAGTGCTTTGCAGTGGGGATTTCATGCTCCTCAGTCTGTTTCTGTGGAATTTGCTGCCAGATGAGTCCTGTCTATTGAGTTGCACTTTAGAGTCTAATCTTCCACTTAGTTGCATCTCCAGCTTGCTTGGTTGAGGGGAAAACCTCTCTAAAATATGTACTGTGTTTTCCTGCGGAGGGTTTTGTTACAATGGAAAATTAATGCAAATTGCTTGCAAACATGGCTTTAAAAGGGACTAGTTATGCCAACCTGAATCATTTCTATTGGGGAAGCATTTAGAATTAAAATAGCCTGACTCTGGTTCAGCTAGAATTATAGTGAGTTCAGCTGGCATTTTATTTACTTTGAGAGTTTTGCTGGCAATCACAAAAGTGCAGGGGAGAAAAATAATCTTAGCCCCTCTCTGAGATGGGCACTGGAGTAAACGGTGACTGCTGCACAAGCCCAGGCAGGCATCTCTTCCTGGCTTTAGCAGAAAGGTGAAAACCCGAGGTCAGTGACAGCAGCTGCTCCAACTGTTATGGATAGACTGAAAGACAACTGCACCATCACCCCTGGAGATGTTTCACTTTTGGAATTAGTCTGGCATAATGTCGTCTCGGGCATATTTGCAGCCAGCAGTCCCAGATGCTTACAACTGCTGTCCCATCCTCAGAATGTTCCTGTTGGCAGATATTTGACCAAGCTATTATTTTATGGTATATTTAGTTCTTTTTTTATCTTTCCTCACTGTCAGTCTCTCCAGCCCAATAATCATGTTTTCTTCTTTACCACAGCCTCCATACCCTGCTGTCATTCTAAAAATTCTTCTGTGATGTTAAATCTTTTCCAGTTATATGATGAGAATTAATTCACTCTGACACAGCCATGAAAATCTGATTCAATTCCTTTTTTTGGTATCTCAGTCACAGTCCTTGATCACAAATCAGCATGAGTCAGAATTTCCCAGGTTATTATTTCTTCCAAAAGGCTGATTGCAACTCTGTCTCCTCCTTTAATATCCCTTTCCTAACTGTGGGGAAGCCAAGCGGTTGCGGCTCTAGTGATTTTGTTTGGAGACCTGTCTGCTGTTTTTTCATTTGATGCCACAGGTGGAAACCAAGGTGACACCAGAGAATATCCCAGACCAGTTTTAGTGTTGCAGTTTCCCATTGGTTGAGTCAGTGCTGGCTCTACAGCATGAGGATGGCTACTGAAACTAGTGGGATTTTTTTCTCTGGTGACTAAGAAACCTTGGGTCACAGGTAGAGAGGGGATACAGTGGCTTTATTAGCTTGTGCCAGGACATGAGAATTTAGTACAAATGGGTTTTCAAACTAGCCATATTGTGCTGAGATGTTCTGCTGAAACAGACTGTCCTGAGATGTTTCACAGAGATAGGTTTTGAATCTTTGACTGGTGAAATGAGTTGCTTATCTGGTGTTACTAAAAGTAGACCAGAATGAAAAATAAGGGGTAAATGCTTCTTCTGTGGCCCTTACTGTTAATTTATCCTCTCCACTACCTATTTGTCTCAAATTTTATGCCTGGAGGGCAGGACCATGTTGGCTGTCAATTGAAAGAATAGAGTGCCATCAGTCTGCTCCTCTGTGTTGGGCTGTGCTGTGGCCAGGAGGGGTTTGGAGGCACAAGGAGGCTTCCCTTTCCTTACAGAGAGCCTCTGGCTCCGGAAAAAACCGCAGGAGGAAATCCTGCTTCCATTTGCCATTGTACCTCTGAAGGATGTGCTGTCTGCTGAGCCCCAGCTGAAAGGGCTGCAGGAAGGACCAGGCATTGCTTCTTGCAGGTCACAGGAGGCAGAGGAGGGCCTTGAGGCTGTCCCAGGAGGTTTGCCATTGCACAAATTCAATGCCCAGCTTTAGGATTAAGGAACCTTTTCGATGTTTTCTATTGACTGCTGCAGTTTCCTTTTGTGGTTCTCTTGGGATCTTCTAATAGAGCAGTAGTAGCTTTAATATCCACTTGGGTTTTTTGCTTGCTTGTTTGCTTCCTGCCAAGCTCTTGGAATATTTTTTTAGCACATTAAAAGAGAAAAAAACCCACAAACCAACCTGGACAGAGATTGGTCCGTTATTTTTATGAGGAAAGAATATTTATTAGGATTTAATTGTGCAGGAAAAGCAACTAAGTATTGCCTGGAGGGGAAAGCCTTTACACAGTGGTATGAGTACATCAGATCAATAACCAATGGTTAACAGCAATGGACAAAAAAAATCCTTAGTTTCAGTGGTAAAGGATTAGTTCCCAATTCAGGCTCATATTTCTCATCTTCCTGGGACAAATCACACAAGTTTCTGCTTTCTGCAGGTGGAGATACTACTTTTCTTCCTGAGAGGGGACTGTGGGTTTTGACTTCTATGAATTATTGGACTCCTCATGTGCTAAAGTGGGCAAGCCAAGCTACCGGTCCAACAGAAGTGCCTTACTTTTGACTTTTGTGCCTTGTGAGTGTGTTTCTGGCAGAGACACAAGTTACTGCTTCATGATTCTATTTTATATTGTGTTGCATATGCTAAAGGCTCTGCTGTGATGCTCCTACCCTGCTAGACACAACCATTATTAAAGCTTAGGTAAGTGAACTCAATCTCCCCTAAACTTTCCAAACAATTCTAGGTATTATTGGTGAGGATAATTAGGATGAAATGTTGGTAGGCTGTGCAGAATGGGTGGCCTTTGTGAAGCTCATCCATTATTAATCAGCCATGTAATTTCCCTTAAGTGACAAGGTGCGATTGCTTTTTTATAGGCCCAATTGCATCTTCACGCTACAAGCAGAGATGAGACCCTCTCGCCTGCATTATAGTCAATTACCCATTTGGGAAATGAGGATACTGTAGGCTGGAGATACTTCCTGGGAGCTCGCTCGTGACACAGAGACAGTCAGGTGCTGAATAAACAATAAATTATTTCTTCCTCCCCTTTCTCCTTTACACATAAGGGACAGGTTTGTTTTTGCTGGAGCTTTGCCTCGGTCAAGATTGCAGCATGGAGCCAGGGTGTGCTGTAGCACTTAACCTTTGGCATGTCAAACAGCAGCTTATGGTGGGGGCAAAAAGCCTTCTCTGCTGGCAGTGTCTGCTGAACGTGCCTGCAGGGTTGGGGGGGCTCTGGAGGGAGTGGAGGGGTACCAGCCCTATGTTAAAACAAACTCCTCACAGATGGAAAAAATGTAGTCCTCTGATTTAGTACAGCCTAATAGTTGTGCTTCAAGTGACTTATAGTGAAGAACAAATCACTACACGCTTCATTAAAAACAGAGTGATAGCACAATAAACATAACCTTTTTGAACTCAAAGAAGCATAAATCACTTGTAATTCAAAAGTGTTATAAAAAATAATTATGATTCACTGCTGAACTCTGGTTTACGGTCTGTGAAAAATTCTTATATTTTGCTTTCAAAAAGGCATTTCTCTTAATCAAAGTTGTCGCAATTAGAGGGAGTGGTAATGATCCAGAAGATAGCTGAGTGATGTTGCCTTTTTGAGGATCTCTACAGCTGCCATTTTCATAGTGAGAATAGTGATGCTTGGTGTTGGCAGGGAAGCCCTTGTGGATCAGAGCTCCAGCAATTGTTGTGTGTTGCAATACACTCCCATTCCCCCAAACCTACCGTGATGTTGAATTCCATCCACTTAAAACAGAGCCTATGTTTAACAATAATTTAAATCATTATCCTGCCTGTCAGCTCGGAGTTAAGGGGCTATGCAACTGCGATTCTCTGTTTAGAAACTGCCTGGAATAATAACTTTCAGATGTCTCAAATATGCACCACTTATCTATAACATCTAAATACAAATGTCTCCCTGCTGAGCAAGCCCGACACTGTTTACCTATCGTTTCCAAACCATTCCAGAGGGTTTGCTTGGCGTGGAGCGGAAGGCCCTATATCCGCAGCTCCAACAGCGCTGTCAGCGTAATGTTTTTCAACTCCTCCTCACCTTTAGGTGATTGCAGAGAAAGAAACAGCCTAAGCCCCGGGGGTGACAAGTGAAGAATGTCCCCACACATGTATCCCCCGCCTCCCACCCCCACGCCAAGGGTAAAAGTGCATTGCGAGCCAGCCCTGAGCTCTTGCAGACGGGATGATGCTCGCGCCGTTGGATCCCTGCCAGCCTGCTGTGAGATGATCCAAATGCTGAATCCCCCATGCCCTGGGCGTGCTGGGGTTGGGCAGTGTCGAGGCGCTGTCGCCGGCTTGGGGGCCTCGGGCTCTTTCTCCGCATGCAGACCTCAGTGGGACCTGTCAAGTCTCATTGAACGTCAGGCTCCAGAATTGGCTTGCGCCGTATGCACCCCCCAGCTATAGTGTGCTGAATATGTGTGCCACGCAACCAGATGGCTCTGCTGCCACCTGGGGAGCTGCTGAGCTGGATGCGGGCGCTCAGCATGTCCTTCGGGGCTGGGGGGTGATGGGCTGTGGTGTGGGTCTGCCCCTGCAGCTTCTCTGTGAGTAATCAGAGCAGAGAGAGCTGAAAAACTCCTCTTCTCCTTGTTACAGCTGACCTGTGGCTTAACTTGGGCAGTCCCTGGAGTTTCAGGCCCTCTCCCAAAGATATGGAGTGTCTCATGCCATCCATGCCTGGGAAGAGAGGAGCTTTGTCCCCAAACCTCACTTTGGGTACCAAAGGCATGATGCTCCTAATGCATCCTGGGGAGGCCTGTGCAATGCTTGGGCTTTGCTTGTCCTGGGCACAAAGAACACCCTTAGCTGGTGTACGCTGCCCTGATGCAGCCACTGAAGGTTAAATGAGGAGAAATGAGAAGCATTTAACGCATCTTTGCATCAGCTTTGGTCTCTAGGAAGTCTGAATCACAGCTCTTACTCCATATATCAGATCTATGCAAATGTTATTGACATTCTTCCTGGGGCACTTACCACTTTGCTCACAGTTTTCAACGTTTACAGCTGGTAATCCAGGAGAGCACCGCTGCTCTCCTCCTATTACACAACAGCAGGGGTTCTGAAATTTATGTATTCAGGGCATTGAATATTGCTATTATTTTATTAGTTTTTATAGAGGTGTGGAAGTTAGACTGAGAGCAGGGGCCAGGCTTGACACCAAATTGTTTTACATGGCTAGAGCTATGGAAGCAAGCCTTCCGCTGTCCAAACTGGACAGCACTTGCCATGTGTCCCCCTCCACAGCCACCCAGGGCTGCCACGGAGGAGCACTGCTGATCTGCCTCTGTGGTCAGGTTGAGCCCATGATAGTGTTTTTCAGAATAGCTGCAATTAATGAAGTGTGCATAGCTTTAGCTGAGCTCAGACCATGGTTTCTTCTTACTTTTTTATTTTTTTATTTTTTTTAATATAGGCTTCCTTGTAGGGATGTGGCTTGGAGAGGAGTCCTTTATAGCTTGCTCTCAGCCCACTCAGGAAACCAGGTCAGTGAGCCTCAGTATCTGACAGCTTTCTTCAGGCAGCATGCCTGCCTCCGTGCACATGAATATACAGTCCGGTTTACTTGCTTGAAATACCCAAATGGTGTTTCTGTTCTTCATGAAATATTCATCTACTTGAATGTAGTAATCCAGGTTTTTCTGGTGGCCAGTAGCGTTCCTGGGCAGAAGTATGCCCAGGCACATGGCCCCAGTGCCCACTTACCTTGCTGGGGTTGCCTGTCCCACCTACCAGTGCAACACATTGGTGCCTGGGGAGATGCTCTGCCTGGGGAGCCGCATGGCTCTGCCATGCCCAGGGAACGAGCTGCTCTGAGGCTGCCTTCCCTCCGTTTATCCTCCCACATAGTATGGTTGGTGACTCCATCTTTATGGGACTGGCCTCACATGTGTCAGTACCAAAGCGGTTGAGGATGGGAACCAGAGCAGCGTGCAGGACCTGCGGGCTCCTCCTGCACACTGACTTTATCAGCATCTTGTCACCTCCTCTGCAGCTTTTCACTGACTTTCTCATCCTCACCTACACCAGAGGGCCTGGAGCAAACAGGCACAGTAGAAACGTTTCATACATTTAACCTGTTCATCCACCACTCTGCTGTGTATCTGTGCTGCTTGTGTGTGCCGGTTCAAACCTACCTGTGTCACTTACACAGAACGTCACGTTTTCTGTGTGTTCTCTGATAATGCTTTGTAGCTTGGCCATGTATATGGGAAAATAATCTGCAGGTAGCAGAATTGCCTTCATGCTGTTTGTTGCTCTAAATTTGTACTGGGTGTTTGCTGCCATCCGGGATGCTGGCATCTCAGACGTCTTCAGCGAGAGTCGACCAGTGATGAGTTTCATACCAAGTGGCATCCTGAGGTGACAGAATGATGGACAGATGGTGTTAGGTTGCACAAGAAGTGCTGATGGCCAGAAAGGTATAAGTAGCTAGTGTGAACATGTGTGATCAGGTCCAGCCAGTCCCCATAAGGAGATGGAAGTAGTTTAATTTATTGGGAGTGGGAATTGTTTGCTATAATAAATCAAAGGATCAAAACTGAATCGAATCTCAGCTCCTCCAAAGCCCCTAGTGCTCTTCGATCTGGTGTTTTTATTACCTGAGCCCATTCTAAATGCTAGCTCAAGCGTCAAGCCCTCACATTTCCATTTAGCTGTTCAAGGAAAACAATTTTAATAGCTACCCAGCTATTCATCAGGATTAGGTTCTGCTGGACTAGTTTGGATAACATGCAAGCTAAGTGCAGTGTGGTCTCAGTTTAACTTTGGAACATCCAGAGCTACCAAAAAACATTTGCTTCTGTAACTCAGCATGTTCATCAGCCCCCGCTCTTTGTGCTGCTGGCTATGTCCAGTACCAGGAGAGGAGGGGCTGTGGGAGAGCCCACTCTCCTGTTATTCCTGGCCTCGGAGGAAACAGGGAGAATCAGAAATATCAGCAGGAAGCATGCACTTTTGGAGTTCCCACCCCTGAGTCAACGTGGATGCAGAGGAGAAAAGCATCCGCATACTTGGGCGCTCACCCAGCTGCTCCCCTGGCAGCAGCACCTCTGCCCATTGCTCACTGTGTGCATCCCTGCGTGCCCCAGCACTGCAGCACGGAGCACAGTGGCCTCTCAAAAACACCTCTAGGATTTGAGTGGGGAAAGCTAATTTGTTCTGTATTTATTCTCTAAGTTTAGATAGCTAGTACACAGTTCTGCCAAGTGCTGAGGGGAAAATTCCTCATTCCACCTTAAATGTTTCTTGGAGTGGCTGGTGCTGAACTGAAAGTCCCTGGCCAGCCAGGGCTGAGCCAGGTTTCACATTGATGCTGGAGACAGTAGTGGCTTCAAGGCTTGGGGATGCACATGGCTTTCCTCTCATGTCCATGTATCTTCACACAAACATCAAGAAGTTTTATTAACTTAATCTCTTGTATTTACTGGGAACATGCTAGAAAATGTTAATTTTCTAAAAAAAAAAAAAATTAAAGAAATTGACTAGATTATGGTTGTTTTTATGCTGCCACTGCTAGCTGGCTTTTCCCTCTCCAGATATCACTGGAAAATGTTGGAAGATTCCTGCGAGTGGCTCAGGCACCCAAAGAGATTTTGAAATTTAATTGCTGCAGTGGTGGGGGACTTATCAAGGGTGATGCTGGTATGGAATTGCTGAGATCTGGAAGTGGAAGCTGGAAATCACATAAGAATTTGGTTTGTTTAAGTACTTTGACCCTTTAGATTGGCTGTGGAGGATCCTGGGACAGCAAAATTAATGTAAGACATTTTGCAGTGTAATCTTTTTTTTTCGGTTTTAGGAAATGTTGAGGCTGGATGGAGTTCAGAGGGGTGAAAAGGATGGTTTTCTTGCCTTTAATAACTGCTGCTGCTTGTTTCTGAGGCGTGTCAGTTGCTTTCCAAGGGGAGGCGGGATGGTATCTGCTTTCTATCCGGTAGGACAGCAACCATTTTATTCACAGAGTGGTCTGAATAAAGATAAATTACTGAATCTTGTAGAAATCTTGCTGGTGAGACAAAGCCCTTGCACTAACTGAAAATAATGTTGGTTTTTTTAAGCTCTCTCTGTACATATTTACACATCTGGATATATGTATAGGCATAAAATCAAACAAGCCCCAAAACAAACACTGCAAAGAGACCAGAAATCTTCCAGACTTTCCCCATTTTCTTAAAAAGCAAGGGAAAAGCAATACATTAAATTGTTCACATTTTTTTCAATTGTCTAGACAGTGCTATACTGAAATAACACAGTATGTCTAGCTGCAAAGGGAATTCACTTAGAACTGTGGATCCCATGCAGACAGCAGGGAGGAATTGTTGAAAAGCTTTGGAGAAGGGTGAGAGCAAGCTGTCCACCTGGGCCAAACACCTCAGAAGAGGTACTGCAGCTGAAAGTAGCTGTCAAATGTCCCTACTGCTCAGTGCCATTGTTAGCACTGTGTCCATGAGACGGAGGTAGAGTTCAGCTGGGAGCTTCAGCACCTCCAGAAAATACAAATGATGCAGGAAAATGGGCCTCATCTCCACTTCTCTGAAAAACAGAGAACTGGCCATGTTGAAAGTAAAGAGAACTGTGAAGGAAGAGGTTTAGCTCTTACAGGTTATGTATTCACAATAATTTGAGGATCTGAAAAAAGGAGAAGAGTGACTTTGTTGTTGCTTCTGTTGTCATGGGACTGTTCTGGCCCTGTGCTTCCCTGCATTGCGCAACAAGCACAAGATACAGCTTCTGTGTAGGGGGAAGCATGGCAACTCTCTTGAAAACTTCAATACCTCTTGATTCCTCTAGTTGGACATGCAATGGCAAGCTCTTGTTCTTTCCATCTTCTCCCTCCACCTCCTCAGGCACCGAGACATGCAGCACTGCCAGGTGAGCTTGGGCAGAGCTGCAGCCATGCTGAAATATTCAGGTTGTCCCACCTGGGTGGCTCTTGAGGCAGTAGCAAGTGTGAAGACAAATGTTGTCCTCTCTTCACCCTGCTTCGGGCATGAGATGAAACCTCTTCAGTTCAACACATGGGATGCAGGGGGTAAAAATCGGAGTAGAATGTGTTTGAATTTTAGGCATCCTTGAGTTTTGTAGATCATAGCTTCTCTGTTGGTTTTTAATGTGAGCAGAAGATTCATGCTAAGTGTCTCCCCTCTGTCTGTCCATCAGCGTCAACTGAGCAGCGATGTGCTTAAGCCAGCACTTTGTGTTTCTCTTTGGGGAGTCAGGAGGTACCACGGGGGTGTGCCTGCTAAAGACAGGCACTCAGGTCCCAGCGTTTGAGGAATCAGATGTGAAATCCCCGATGATTTTACCTAGAGACTGAATGGTGGCAACAAATTTGGCCATTGTGTAAACTTCAAAGCAGAGAGCTAGCTGGTGAGGGAGAGCTGATCCTGGGATTTCCTCCAAAAATGGATAGCAAGAGTCCCCTGCAGCCTGGGGAAGGCTGACAGGCATGTTGAAAGCAGTTTGTGCTCAGCCACAAGAAGGCTGCTGAAACAGCAAGAGATGGGGTGGGTTGTCAGGGACTGTCACTGGTTACTATGCAGTCTACAGCAGGTTTATTTAACATTTTATAGGCTGTTTCCCACTTAAAACTGCATATTTATGGAGAAGTTCAGCTGCTGGGCATCTGTTCCCCAGAGAAATTCTTCAAAGCGCCCTTTCTCCCTCTTTACACCTAAAACATTTCAACATTCAGCAAGGTGAGTGTAGGGTCTGTCACTGATGGCTCCAGGACCTCACTCCCTACAGAGCCCTGGGGGGGGAGGGGGGTAATCAGAGCATTGGGAGCTGCTTGCAGGAGGAGGACTTGAGTCACAGATCATGGACATGAAATGACCTCCTGAAGGCTTGGTGGGGAGGATGAGGCACAGGAATAGTAACTGAGGAGCCTGACTCCCTCTTATTCTCAAGCACAGTCAAAGCCCAGCCTGTTCCCCTGGTACGGTGGGTGACTGCGGATGCGGTGGGAGAGTGGTGGGAGGGAAGCTTTGGGCAGGGTTGTGAGCAGAGATGGGAGAATAGGATGAGATGGAGGCAGGTGGTTGGGAGTATGGAGAGGAGGGAACCTTAATGGTGAAAGCAGAGGTAGAAACCCCACCAAATGGGTCATTACAGAGAATGCTCATTTTGTTCATTTTGGAGAATCCATACGTTATTTCAGGGCACGCTCACAGGACAACCCACCCAGTGTTTCTAATATGAAATCCTGTTGTCTACATGTTTTTTGGCTGTTAATATTTTCCAATCTATTGTGTAAATAGATTCTATTTTAACATTTTGGCAAATGGCTTCCTGGGAAAAGCCCGATTCTTCCACTACTCCTCCAGGGTCCCATTGTCCGGGGTCTTATTTTTCCTTCCTGTTTCACATGAACGTGCACAGCTTTGACAATTGCATTTGTAGTCTTGAAATGTGAATGCCTTCCAAAGCTGGAAGGAGTCTCTCAGTTTTTGAGATTGACCTTTGATTTCCAGTGACAGCCAGGATGGATTTCTGCAATTTTTCATGCTGCCCAGAGCCTGACATTGACTAATAGAACTGGATATTCAGCAGGAATGGCAGGAAACCCTTGGTGATGAGATTTATTCATGCTGTCCATGTGTAGTTTCAAAACTGTAGGGCCAAGTTCCTGTTTGGGGTGAGTGGAGCAGTGTTACAACAGGGGTGAATTTAGACCATTGATCCTGAAGGCACGGAGTAGCTCTCTCATGCAACCTCCCCGCCAATCTCTCCCATCAACAGCAAGCAGTCTGTGCTGCTTCAAGTATTTCAGTAATGACATGCAAAATCACATGGCTTTCTGTTTAAAACCAGCAGTGATCCCATTGCATTTGCCTTTTGTTTATCTTTCTTAAGAATACTGTGGATTCTGCCTAGTTTTACTGGAATAGTCCCTCACTGGCTGGAAATTATTAGCTTTTAAAAAAAAAATGTAGCAGGACGTAGCTCACTGTATTCTAGAAAGGTTTCTGCAGAGCTTCTACACAGAAGGGGGGGACACACCAGGGAAACAACTCACCGGGGGAACCAGGGGGCACCTGGAGAAACTATTTTGAATTCAGGTTATGTTTTTACAGACGACTGGGGTTGCTATCAGCATCCTTGTGACCTGCTCTCTTCTCCCCTGGATGCCTGGGAAGACAACAGAGACCATCATGGCTGTGCCGTTTGTTCAGGGCACCCTGAGGGGTTGGCTGTGACACCACAAAGGAAGGATGCCAAGCACCCTTGGGGAGCTCTGTGAGGAGGGGTTAGTTTTTGGTGCAGCTTCATCTTTCTGAGTGGAGCAGATGGGGGCTGCACGGAGAGAAGAGGAAGCTTTTATGCTCTGCAGTTAGTCAGAGATCTCTGAAGCCATTTCCAACTGTAGATAATTGGGGTAAATAAACTTTCATATAGATGTTGTCTGCAGAGCATGGGTGATGTAGTAGGACACTGGGGCTGCTATTTTAAAATTCTTCATTTGGATCTCTAGCTGCCCATGAGTATAACCTCACATGATTAAACCAAACCTGATTCTAATAATTGCTTCGTTTCTTCCTCTCCTCTATTTCTGGGGCAGGGAGAGTGGATGAAACAATTTTTTTCTCCTGTTTGCTAGTTAACCTTTTCATTTAACCAGCACTGGTTGAAATGAGGGGAGGATTTGATTTTTATTGTTATTTTTATGTAAATGAAGCAGTATGTGAAAAAAGTCCCCATTTATCTATGGCTATTGCTATTTTTTGCGAAACAGAAATTTTGGACAAAGTTTGATGTGACAACATTGTTTTCAATCCAGGATCACTTTGAACCGGTCACTCGTCCTCCTTTGTTCTCAAGGGCACTGTGTTGGATTTCACAGGAGTTGAAAATCATGTCTCCTTCAGTTTAAATACTCTCAGCATCCAGTGGTAGCCCTAACATGGCTCATCCCTTGCATAGCAGCCCACGGGACATGTGAGACAGATGTTTTCTCTTCTCCCCATTCTGTATTACCAGGCAGGCAGTGGCTGGGCTCTGGGTACAGAACCAGGGGGGAGGATGTCCGGACTGCTCCTCTGCCTCTTAGGTCAGAATTTGACCCCAGTTCAGGCAAAACAAGAACTGAGCAGCCGCTCCCCCAGCGTTCAAAGCAATGCGAGGAGTTTAAACCGACTTCAAAATAAAGGCTTTCAGCTGACAATTCATTTGGTCATAAACATACACTCACCAAAGCAAGATCCTCAGAGAAATTCAGCTGCTGAATCCTTGACCTCCAAAGGACCCCTAAATAGAGTATTGTACGCAATGTACCTCTTTTTGCGGGTGAGATGTTAAGAGCTTATTTATTTATTAGAAAGTGGTTTACAATGTAAGTAAATTAGTGAGTTCCAAGGTTCTCTCCCAGCTGCCAGATGCTGGGAGGATGTTTATAGACACTGTAAATAATTTCATAGCTTAATACAAATATATTTTTAGAAATCAAGGGCTGATGGCTGCATGTTTATGGTACAGTTGAGGATTTATCAATTCCTCTAGAATAAGACAAAGAAAATTAATGGTATTTCAGGTATTTTAAAAATTCATAGGAAAGAAAAACCCCAAAGGTGTTTTTCATGCACAGTGCTGTGGCTTCGTGTCTGTGTTGCTTTGGCTGAGCTCTCCGAAGTCTCATCAAGTCAGTGAGATCAGAAATAGCTTAGCATCCTTCAGGACCCAGCCCATGCATTTTGGAGACAGCAAAGGCTGGAGCTTCAAAGACACAAACTGTTTCCTCTGCAGAGTATGTATTTGGAGATCACTTTGCTGCTTCCTGAATGACCTTTGCTAAGATGAGCTTTAAATGACAGGAATCAGATCCTTGGCAGTCAACAGGGCAGCGGGGTGGAGCAGCACATGGGATTTGCTTTATGTTGTGGCTAAAAGGTAGCAGCGAGTGACCGACATCTGATGGTACCAGCAGCAGGGTGGCTCTGGAGGGAAACCTGCTTCCCAGACAAAAATAGGACATAGGATGAAAATGGGGCTGGAAGGAATTTCCTTTTCAAGGCACGTGGGCAGCGAAGAGTCAGAAATTGGTGAGGTGACGTCAGAGTGTATGTGGGATGCTTGGTATGATTTTTGTGAAAAGTCTCAGTGCCTCAGGGAGGGACAGGCAGAAATGAAGTATTACAGATGCTTCATTTGAGCTTTAGGTCTATTTTCAGCCTTTGTGTGGATGGCAGCTGAGGGACTGCAAATATCAGCAGAAGCTGTGGGCTGCTTCTGCCATAGTGTGTTGTGGTGGCTGCATGTTCCCATGCTGCGCTCTCCATAGCAACATATTTTCAATGTAAAACCACAGAACCAGCTGAATAGTTATGAGTATTTACACTCCTTGTGCAAAGGGAAATGCTGATGTGAGGCAGAGATGTCCCTGGCTTTAAACTGCAGCCTAAGCTGAGCTCTGGGTATGGAGCTGCCATGCAGTTTGGCAATGGGAGGTACTTAGCTGAATGGACTCACAGGAGCCTTGTTCTTTTTGGGGAAAAGTGACCCTTTTTATATTACCCGAGAAGTCCACCAAGCAGCATTTTGTTCTGGGGGCAGGAGGCTGCCCCAGGTCTCCAGCAAGCCAGAGTTAGATGGCTTGACACAACACTTTGCCCAGGCTAATGGTGCCGGTGCTAACTACAACTAATTTAGGGCAAAATAACTTTTTGTTTTTCCAGTTTTGTGATAGCAGTGAATGCCAGTGTGACCCTGCCTCATCTCTGACAGGCTGATATTTGTGTAGTGTCATTGCAGGGGTATCGGTTTTGCAAGGAGTGTTGCCTGACACCATCCTTATCCCCTGCCCTGGCAGTGCTGGATTGCCCGCCTTGAATTTAGCTGCAGGGGCTGCAAGCTCCAGTGAGGTGGCAGCAGCTCTGCAGCGCAGACAAGCAGGCAATGCATGGCCACAAAGAGGGCCAGGGAGGCAGAGGGAAGGAGCCTGCAGGGCTCAGTAGCTAATCCTGGCCATGCCTGACTTGCTTGTGTCTGTCCCTTGAACTATTTCCCTCCTGCCAATTCCTGTGTGCTGATGGTGCCTGTGAGGTGGTCTGTCAGGTACCGCAGTGGCTGAGCATCCTCTGAGTGAGTAGGCACTGCGAAGGAGCCAGCTCTTGTGGCTCTGTCTCTAGCTGCCCATGCTCAGCAGGATGGCAAAGGCACAGAGACAGTGACAGCATTTGATATGTCCATGCTGAATGACTGGGAGTGTTGGAGAGCACCAGGGAGTGAGGCTGCTAACCTAGAAAACAAGCTGAGATTAAGAAGTGTCTAATTTCTGAGAAAAAGAAGGTTTCCCAGCAGACTGAGAGGTGGAGAAAGTAGACTCCAAAGGTTACTTGGGATGGTTGATTTCAAATGGACCATGAACCCTGTCCTTGCAGTGGTGCCTCGGGGAAGGCCCACCCTGACACCTTGCTGTAGCTGGGACTCATCTCCCCCAGCTGGGTGCTGGGGCATGGGCAGAATCACCAGGAGGACATGAGTGTAAAGGAGAATGTGATCTCCTGGGGACAGAGCAGGAGGATGATGCCTTCTGATCATCAGCCTTTGGGGAGTTTCTCGTGGGGTTAATGTAGCAGTGGACAGCCTGAAGTGGGCACATGAGCCACACTGTCCCTTCTGACCTGCACCCATGGGTGCTGCAGCCGGCTGGGCCCCAGGCAAAGCTACCATGTAGCAGTGAACTGGCACTCTCAGCCCTGCAGCAGCTTAATCTACAGATAAAAACCTCCTAACCCTATAGAAGTTTTGGGTTGTACAACCCAGCAGCCACCCTGTTATTTGTTTCCTTATTTGATTCTGTTTGCTTTGTGTTGTCCACAAATAATGAATTTTCAAAGCACTGTAGACCTCACTCTGGGGACAATTTGTGTTGCCCAAGCCTGGGAGACCGCAGATGACCAAGGCAGCTTTAACAGGCCTGAGTGAAATGCTTCTGACAGGACGAAGCAGTGAAATATAGTGGATAGCAAAGTTGTCATTTATCACTGTTCCTGCAGATTTGTGCCACTGTGGCAGTCTCTGTCCATTTCTCTGCAGATGGGGCAGTTTTCCTGCTGTGGGCAGCTCTTCTGCTCTGAGGTAGCTGTCCTGGCAGAGCTGATGAGGCAGAGCCAGCAGCACAGGTTGGGTGAACCTCATCTCTCCATGGTAGGATGCTGGGGATCAGGATGCACTGTGCTGGCTGTGGAGGAGATGGCAAACAGGGAATATTCCTGTCCTCAGTGCTGTCTGTTTGCCCCCCTGCTAGTAAAGTTTGTATGGCGCATTGGATATGAGGAAAAGGCTGTGGTAACTTGGACTATTTGTAAGCCATGTTTCTCTTTGCTGTTAAGTCCTATTGCTCTCTGGACAAATTCATGCCTACTCCAGCTGGCCTTTTGAGCTCCATGATTTCTCCATGGCAATTCAGGGACTAAATGTGGTCCCCACATCCCCCCAGATGCCAGGCCCCGTTAGAAATGGTAGTGCGCTGCAGAGAGCAGCCCAGGGTCCTTGCCGGCAGCGTGGGAGCAGGATGGTGCCTGTGCACCACTGCGACCTAGTGGAGGGAAGGACGTTTGGCCAGGGGGGTTCATGGGCCTGGCAGCTTCTCAGAAGCTCCAGAAACCCGGAGTTCCTCAGCTCCCAGGCTGAGGGTTCAGTCTTGCCTGGAGAGGCTGTGGAGCTCAGCCCAGAGTCTGTCAACACCGAGTGGCTGCAGCATTACAGACCAGCAGGACGCTTGCAGAAATGTACGGGGATGCAGGGCCCTTGGAGTGTTTAATAGGAAGACTAAAAGACCTGACAAGGAATATATACAGCATCTCACCATCTCACCCTGACCCTCTCTTCCCTGTGTTTATCACACCCTCTCACTGTGTTATGTCTAATTTGGGCCGTAAGCTCCCCTGGGATGGGACTTGCCATTTTTCAGTGCCAGGAGCCAGGCACACCTAAGCCACCTTATAAATAATATTGCTGTGCAGAGGGAAACTTGACCCTGGGATGTAAAGGCGTGGCTATGGCAACAGCTGTCTGGGTGCTTTGCCTCTGCTATGGACACAGAGCGAAGGGGGCTGGTAATGTGGCTTCAGCTCAGGCTGAAGGGGAGTGTGCACAGCTTTGTGGGGCCCTTTCTGAACATATCCACCAGCTTTCTCCAGTGCATCAGTCATCTACACTCCTTTGGGATTTTTTTCTTCCCCCCCCCGCCCCTTGCTTATTGTGATATAAAAAAGAGTTACAGGACAGAAATGCAGCCAGTAGTAACTCTTTTTTCTCTTAGGATGTTAGATTTGAGCACATAATCTGCTTTTTCTGCTCGTCTGGCTTTCAGAAATGCATGGGGTTTAGCTATGCACACCTTCCCTGTACCATCCTGTGTCAGGAAGGAATGAATGCAAGTGTGAATTACCCAGGTTTTTGCTCTGATGCCTGGACTACATCCCTGCTTAGAAATAAAGAATATTTTCCCTGGTTTAATTAAAAAAACCCAACCAAACAACAACAGAACCAAAAACCCCATACGTTTTAAAAGTCAAGTCTGTCATAGTACCAGGAATGGCAGGACCGTACTGAGCAGTGTGCAAAGAGGGACCATTTTTTCCTCATAACCAGGTGCCAGACAGACCTTGGATTGGTCCCAGATTCCTTAGACTGAGCAAGACATCACTGGTACTAGTTATGTCATTTCAGTTGAAGCAAGCCCAGCATTTTTTATTATTATTTACAGGGGTTTGATAGTTCCCACTGGCAGTTCAGAGTAGGTGCAGAAAGGTTCACAGTAACGTTTCCACCAAATGCAAGCAGTATTTGATGTTGAAGGAGGCAGAGACTAAAGAGAAATGAGACTAATAATGGGGTGAGGAGTCCTTGAGTTTGGGAGAGTCACCCCTGTGTTGGTTACCATCTCTCTAGTCCATACAGATGTCAGCAAGAGAGATATCCGCATATAATGTTGCTGCATTGGCTCTTCTTGTTAATTATTCCCATAATATTGCTTACTTGGAGTCTAATCTCCAGAACGAAGCTTGTTCATGACATTCTGGAGCTAAATTTTATTGTTTACAAAGCATCACAAAGTAGAGGGGTGATTAGCTGTTTCCTAAACAGTGTATCATGGGCTAACAGAAACAGAAGGTAAAAATAAAGTCATGGCAATCTAACAGATTGAAACTGGACAAGTGGATGAATGGACATTGGCACCCATTCCTAGCCAAACTGGTGCAAAACCAGTATGAGCAGGTAAAGAAAAGATTTAGGGTGTGTATCAGTCAGAGGGAGAGTGACCTTCGGCATAAGCTAAAATGATAAATCGTAGTAAAAATGCATGGACAGTACAATGGGGCTTCATGTAGCAAAA
The DNA here is from genome assembly GCA_013400835.1 of Zapornia atra. Classification (NCBI taxonomy): domain Eukaryota; kingdom Metazoa; phylum Chordata; class Aves; order Gruiformes; family Rallidae; genus Zapornia; species Zapornia atra. The sequence goes on along the minus strand of VZTU01005821.1, from coordinate 295,689 downwards.
GGAAGCTGCTGAGAAATGGCAGGCATCTGTCACAGGAGTTTAATGAGAGGTCAGAGAAGAAAGGAAAATCACCCTGTGGAAAGTGAAGAGAGCCAAAAACTCTGCATTTTTGGGTCCTTGTGCCTTACCCACCTCCAGACCCCTCCTCAAAGGATCTCAGGGACCAGTAATGACACAAACCAGTTGTAAAGTCAGGCACATCTCTCCAGTGCCGTGCTAAAGTTGGCCCCTCAGTGGTGCAGTGGTGTTGTTGGGAAGCAGTGAGATGGTCTCAGGAGGGCTTTTCTCATCTCCACGACCCCGGCAGGATGGAGCTTGCTTGTGCTTAGTGTCTCAGACTGGGAAGGAAGAAGGAAGAAGAAAGGCAGTGCTGTGGGAAGGTGGGACATGGGGAGAGCAGCAGCCTCTGAGTCCTCTTCCTCGGGGGGCTGAGGAAGGTTTGGCTACGGATGCTGCAGCTGCATTTGGTGTCCAGCAGCGTATGCTGGACCTTGTTCTCCATGCAAATCCCATGGCTTCAGCAAGGTTACTTTGCCTTGACTGGCAGCCACACTGTGGTCCTCTGGCTGATTCTTGTTTACATTCTCAATTTGCAGCTTCAGAAAAGCCTCCTGTCTTTCTAAACCTTTTGAGGCCACATCCTATGATCTTGTGCATTTAAATTAGCTTTCCTGGTAGCCAAGGTGTTGAAGCTTTCCTTGGGCTGAGTGAGAGTAGAATTAGTCCTTTTGCTTGTTAAGGAGTTAGCTGAGGCTCTGGTAACAAGATTCAGCTCTTTACTTCCTTTAGTTCAGGGTAACAAAATAATTTGTAAAGAAATCACCAGACTCATGGGCATTGTGAAGACAGGCTGAGAGAGTTGGGGTTGTTCAGCCTGGGGAAGAGAAGGCTCTGGGGAGACCGATAGCGGCCTTCGAGTACCTGAAGGGGGACTACAAGGAAACTGGGGAGGGACTTTTTAGAAGGGCAAGAAGGACTGGGGGGGAATGGCTTAAATTAGAAGAGGGTAGATTTAGATTGGATATTAGGAAGAAATTCTTCTCTACGAGGGTGGTGAGGCCCTGGCACAGTTTGCCCAGAGAAGCTGTGGCTGCCCACTCCCTGGGAGGGGGTCAGGGCCAGGTTGGATGGGGCCTTGAGCAGCCTGGTCTAGTGAGAGGTGTTCCTGCCCACAGCAGGGGGGTTGGAACTTGATCTTTAAGGTCCCTTCCACCCCAAACCAGTCTGTGATTCTATGATCCTATAATTTTCTGTGACATACTATATGAAGAATTTATTGGAGATGAACTTTTCAATTGGTTGAATTGTCAGAAGTGGGCATCGACTCTCTCTTTGATTCCCTGCTAATTTTGTCCAGCCATGACTGCTAGAGCAACTGATTTAAGGTTACTGGTTCAGGTCATCTCCTTTGCTGTTCACTGCGCTTGCAGGATGCAATGGGACAGCAATGGAGAGTGGAGTCTGGTGTAGGAACTTTTAGACATGAAAGATAGTTTTTAAACCTTACCCCATGCCTCTGATTTGGGATCACTGATGTGCTTGTGTGCTCGTTGCCTTCAGTGGGGTATAAATACTCGTTTAGATGAAGTGGATGTTTAAGTGCTGCCACGAAATGGAACAAACCTAAACACATGCTGAACTTTTCTGAATTGGCACAGACTGCAATAAATGTGCTGGTTAAAAACAAACTCATCAAACAAAGCCTTGATTTACTGCTTCCATGTTTAATTGGGAGAGTGCATCTTGTAGACTGCACCAGCTCAGGAGCAGGAGTGGGGCAGATGAGGTGTAATGGCTGCACTGTCATTTTGTACATGTGGAAAACAACTTAGAAAGATTTGGGAGCTTTTTCATGCTGAATTCTGGGGTGGAAATTCTCCAAGAAAGAGATGTTAGGGAACAAGAAATCTGGACAAATAGCATTATATGCATTCTTGCAGAAACATAGTGGTTGGTTCTTTAGGTGAGGAATCAGCTTGGAGGAAGAGAGATGATCTGTAAACTTAGTCATGGTTGAAGAATTGAAACACTTTTTAGCAAACGTTAGCTGCTTTCCTTCACTGTTTTTAAAATTGTGTATTGCAGTTTTGAATTTTCAAATAAAATTTTAATCTTGAAAGTTGCAATAACAATTTCCAAACAAGCCTCAGAAATCAACCCATGAAGCTTTTGGTCCGGTATTCATTTGCTTTTATAAAAGGAAGATAAACTTTGCACTTTGTTTCAGGTTAGGCTGAAATACTGTGTCTTTTAACAATTTGTTCTACTGTTTCTTCAGGCAGTTGGCTGAAATATTACATATTATCACTGCTCTTCAGAGGTTGCATCTTCACTAGAAGATGTTATGCTCTTTGCTCTGGTTAGTGAGGTAGCTGTGGGGCAGCAAAATCCTTGTGATGTCAAGACAGTTTATCATTTAGACCCACCAGACCAAACAGAACTGCAGTGTGCCCAGGAAGGTCACTGGCAGTACATTTCCAGGTGTTCAAAGGAAAAGTGAGAAGACCCAGTTGTGTTAATTTAGGTCAGTAAGCAATGGTGCTGGGTAAGATGCTGTTCCTTGGGGAGACCATGGCAGGAATGAGATGGGTGTTGGTGTGTTGACCTGGGCACCTGGCTTTAAAGTTGTCAGTGATAGTAGGAGCCTTGATCTGGGAAGTATGGGGAGAAGTTGGGGAAGGAGACATCAACTCCTGCGCCTGCATAAAGACACATGGTTAAATGAAAGTAGATAAATGCAGGATACATAAATGCCACAAGATGGGAGGATGATGGATGGGAAGGAGGAAGAAAGTACTTGTTTTGAAGAAAATTGCTGTCAGATGATTCAGGGGCTGAAGAGATGTGTCTGATGTAGCTTGGGAATGGGTTGTGAGTGCTGAGATGCTATGGAAACATTTGCACAGTAATGTAAGAAGGACTGGAAATAGAGTTGTTGGAGGGCCCATGGCAATCTGCCACACAGTACGTGAAGGTAAAGTCGTGGGGTTAGCACTGCGTGCATGTCTTACATGAACAGGTGAGATAAGACCATCAAAATTTGTAGGAGAATAGAAGGGTAAAAGGGATGCTAGAGCCAGGAATCACTGTCTGTGAAAAAAGGGCCCTATAAAGTTACTACACAACCAGGAATTGCAATTATTGCCTTCATTTCCCATGAAAAAGAAGAAAGTATGAACTTTTCTATAGAGAAATTTACATCAACATCAGGAATCATCAGATAAAGTGACAACTGACAGTTTCCAGGAAGAATGAGTTTTGCACAGGTAATTAAAACAAGCAACAATAGATTTTCTAGCCACAGAAAGAATAAGAGAAAATGGAAAGAAAAAGGAGAGCCCTCTACAGAGAAAGGCAGGACTGAGATTAAAATAATGTAGGTATGGTCCTAAAAGTGATGAACATTTTGCTGTGGTTTTCGAGCAGGACAGTAATATCTGAAACTGGAGACTAGCAGGCATAGGGCAATGGAGGTGGAAATCATCACACTGAGGGGGAAGTAAAATTCAGGGACATCATGTGCGTGAGGTAGATTAAGGAGTGAATGATGGGGATTGGGTGATCTCCACAAAACAGAAGGCACTTGATTTCTGCTCAGACTGTATTTCTCTGACTTTGCGGGCAGTCAGGAAACATCAAATGGAAAACCCATGAGTGTAATAAAGGGAATCAGAGATGGAGGTGCCAACAGCCAGAGGTGGCTGTGGCAGCTGTGGCATCTTCAATCTGAAGGACATCTGTCAGTCTTCTGGACAGCTGGCCAGGGAGGATGAGTATATCCCAAATGGAAAGCCTTCCTGAATGAATTCCAGAGCGTGTTGTTTGTAACACAGATGTTGCCAGCACCCTGCAGACTCTGAGCATCAGCTTTTGTGGAAAACAAATCTACAACTGTAACACGCATATGGAAGTTTGTTCTCCATGATCTACTGTCAGGCTCTTTCAAAACATTCATATTTGCTAAGGAAAACAGTAATTTATTCTAATTTTATGAGGCTAGTTATGCTCTTTGTGCTGTTTCATATGTTCAAATCCATTTGACATGCTTACAGATGTTATGCAGAATTGTATGAATGTTTGTTATGAAACAGACTGGTTCAGAGAACATTATTACACAGCACATGTCCCAAAACTACAGTTTTATCAGTCAGTACTCCATCTTTGTACCTTCAGCTATAGAGTTATACATGTATGAAATTGTGTGCTTTCATTCCTTAGATTTTATTGAAGAATATGCAGATGAACAATTCCATTACTAAGCTGGCGTGGAAACCACAGTTGTTCACTCTGGCTTAAAAACAGCCGCAATTCCCTAAAGCTCAGGGGTTTGTATTTTTTCTTTCTGAATATTTCAACTTGGAGGCTGGCAGCACATGAACTGACATTCTTTTAGAATTTTTTTTTTATTTGCTCATTTGTGATTTGCTTTCTGTGATATTTTATCTGTACTAGTGGTACAGCATTGACAATTCATGTCAAGAAACTCGTGATAATCCCAGTAAAACAAGGGAGAATATTTATCATGGAATCATAGAATCACAGACTGGTTTGGTTTGGAAGGGACCTTAAAGATCACCCAGTCCCACCCCCCTGCCATGGGTAGGGACACCTTCCACTAGCACAGATTGTCTAAAGCCCCATCCAGCCTGGCCTTGAAGACTTCCAGGAAGGAGGCAGCCACAGCTTCTCCGAGAAGCCTGTGCCAGGGCCTCACTGCCCTCATAGAGAAGAATTTCTTCCTTATATCTAATCTAAATCTCCCATCCTTCAGCTTAAGGCCATTACCCCTTGCCCTGTCACTCCATGCCCTTGTAAACAGTCCCTCTCTAGCTTTCTTGTAGGGACTGAAAGGTGCTATAAGGGGTCCCCAGAGCCTTCTCTTCTCCAGGCTGAAAAAGACCAACACTTGCAGTCTGTCCTCGTAGGAGAGGTGTTCCAGCCCCTTGATCATCTCCATGGCCTCCTCTGTACTTGCTCTAGTAAGTCCATGTCTTTCTTGTGGTGGGGACCCCAGAGCTGGACACAGTAATACAGGTGAACAGCAGGTAGAGAATAAGGCATTGATTGGAGAGTTAGGAAATGAGAGGGTGCACCATGGAAAATGGGGTGCTTTTGTCATGCACTGGGCTAAACCCCAAGATGTTTCATTTAAGAGCTCTGCCAGAGGAGTCATCTATCCCACTGGGCAGCTTAATCCATCCCACAGTTTCCAGTCTATAAAATAAGAACATTAATTCTTAGTGCCTCCCACTCACCATTTATATATCCTGTCTGTTTACATGGCGAGGAGTGTCTTCTGCTGCAGGGCCCAGCAGCTTAGTCCGGATCTCAGATTCTGTTTGCCCCAGAGCAGCTTTTACTGCCTATTAAAGAGCAGCCTGAGCATCTTATTTATATATATATATGTGTATGTATATATAGCTGGTATAAGTGAAATTGTCTGTTGGCTGTAGTTTCGCATATATTCCTGTAAGTGTGTGCTAAACGAGCCAGTGCAGTGAGAGCAGAAGGAAGCAGCTTTATTTGAAATGAGATACTTATACTGTCAATGAAATAGAGATGCACATATGCAGTTATTGTATAAGTAGGTATCTACTTAACTGACATCCTTGATTTGATGTGGGTGTTTTCAAAGAGAAGGAATGGTTGAATTGAGGCAATAACTCAGGCAGTTTGATTTCTTGGTTGTTCATAAAGGGAAATGTACTTTGTAGAAGTGAATGCCTAAGTATGTGCAAAGGAGATTTTTAGTCTGAATCATTCCTTTGAGGGATTTTAAACATTTGGCTCCTATATGCTACAATAACATTCTGAAAGTGGCTTCATTGTATGATCTGAGAAGCTGCATGCTGGCACCTGATCGTTCATGAGATATAAACACAATGGAGTCATCTCAGATCCTATAAATTCAGGATTTAACAGTAGCAAGCAGGGAGGGGAGTGAGAAACCTGTGTGCAGCATCAGAACAGAAGCACCCACCCAGGAGCGTGGATCTCTGCAGCGTTGTGCTGAGTGCAGCAAAGCCCAGCCTCCTCTCCAGACCTCACACAGAGAGTACAAGTTTGCAGAAAAACAAATAGTTTTATGAGTGCTCAGACACATCGCCAGCAGACCAGAGCACTTTGGACATGCTCTGTAAGTGGAGCTTTGCCTCTTAATGACTGAGTGTGGCCTCGGCTTTCTTCACTTCTCAATTTTTCTCCTGTGTTTATTTTAAGTAAGGGCGATTTTCACTCTCCTGTCTGCTTAGTTTCTTCTGGCACAATAAAACAGTTAAGATACACGTGGCAGAGCCCGAGAGACCCAGGCGCAGAGCATCCCATGGTGGTGAGGACGTCACAAGCACCATGAGTACAGCAGGCTGCATGACAATCTGCTTCCAGTTGCCCTGTAGTGTGGGTAGATTTTGAGCCCAGGGTCACACAGTGGTCCTCCAGATCCAGTCGTGGCTGCTGTTCTGATGATGGTGGTGGTGCTGTGGATGGGGTGCCAGACACACACTGGGCAAACTGGTAACCAAAAGGGTTTGTGAATGGGTATTGCTCCTTGCCCCCAGTCACAGTGATCTTCATCCTTCTTTTAGGAGGAATAAATGAGAATATAATTTGTTTAAATTTTCCCTCCTGAGTCACCTTAAAGTACATAATAAATTGAGCTACGAATAACGTATAGAAATTGTTCTGGCTGCTTCTGTGCTGAAGCATGGCAGTTCCCCAGCTGAATACATCAGTTTGGTAGGACTGAGTCAGCAGGGGAGCAAAGATTGCTGCAGCACGACACGAGCAGAGTTTGCAAGACAGGCAGCAGAGCTGGGATTAATACCTGAACTCCCACGATGGGGAGTATGGGGCTGTGAGTGACAGAAGGTTTCCAGAAGCATGGGTTTATTTCTTGTCTTATGACTGGTTGCTTTTCCCAATTGCCTTTGAGTGCAATGTTATTTTACAGCGTGGTACATCTGCCTCGTATTTCAAACACGTCTCCCTGCAATGTCAAAGTCTTGCCAAATGGACCGTTAGCTGTGTAAGTCTGCTGTAGACCAGGGAGGAGATAGAGCAAGATTCAAGATGTTGTAAGGCCAGCTGTCCTCCCTGAAAAAACCCTTTGTGACAGGTAGTGCTGATGGTGGGAAAAGGAGGCTTCACCTTCATTCCTGAGTGGGCATGGAGCCCCTCCAGTGTGGTGGGAATCATACAGTATACATCCTTCTGCAGCTGTGTATTTACATATTGTGTTCTTGTAGGGGCCAATGACTTCAAGATGTCCTTTTGGTAGATAAACCCCTCTGAGGGTCCTTGGTTACAGAAATGATACAATGAGCACCAATACCTGTTGCAAATACTATTACCCAGCAAAGTAAGGAATTAAGAGAAGAAAAATACATTTATATGAGGAAGTAAAGCAATGAACAGCAGGAAGAAAGATCATGGGGCTGCACATGAGAAGGGATGGAGTATGCAAGCAACGTTCTGACCTTACCAATTTTTTTTTTCTCTTTGCTTAGTAGCTGAGGAGACAAATGTTCTCCAGATGCAAGGAATGGGTTTTTCCTTGTTTTCCCAGCATTTCTCTCTCCTGGGTGGGAAGATCATTAGAAAGGGAGTAGGGTCTTAGGTTATCAGACTGAGTCTCTGGGTTTTAAGGGTGTGGGTTTGGGTTGGTTTTTTTTTTTTTCCCTTTTTTTTCTTGTTTTTAGTAATAAGACGTAAATATGGTTTATTTATACTAGGTCTTCAATAGCTCATTCTGGAGAGAGGTTGCAGCCCTCATACTCTGAATAAATCCAGTTCATGTGAGACCATAGGATTGTACCAATCTCAGAAAACTCATCAACAGGGGGAGGTCTGTGTCCCTAGAGCTTGCAGTTAAATCCTGGAGTTTCCAGCACGTGTGTGTGTGCTGAGGTTGCTCTGCTTTCTCAGCTTCTTTACAGGTGTATGAATACAGGCTGCTCATGACCTTGGGAAGTCAAGCCCTCAAGCAGTAGCAGACAGTACTGAAAAAGAGGAAGGAAATAATGATTTGACAGTCTGACAGCAGATGATGTGTGCATGCTGGTGCTTAGAAATGCATTTGTGTTCGGATGTGCAGGTAGCTATATTAAAAGTGCATGTAGGGGATACCTCTAAGAAACATTATATATCCTATACATGTTTAAGGAAATAAATGATTTTAAGAAGACAACATTTGGCAGTAGTTAAAAAAAAAAGTGGTAGTGAAGTACTTCTGATATGGATGGACCGATTTACAGCTGTATCTGGCTGCTCACCAGCTCCTGGTAAGTGCCATTGTAAAGTCTTACTACAGTTTCATTGAGCCTGCACAAAGCAGGAGGCTCTTCCATGCCCTCTGAGCAGGAAAACTGAGAGCTTTGAAGTTTCTGGTTTGAGGAAGATAGTTCAAGTTAATTTACTGTGTAAAGCATCAGCTGTTGAGAGTCTAAATTTTGTAGGTAAACCACATGAAAGAGGAGAAAACAGAAGATGGCTGAACTGCTCAAGTGCCCCTCGGTTCTACTTTGCTACCCTCCCTCACATTTTTTTTTCTTAAACAACACCAGAAAAAGCTACAAGGGGATTTGTGAAGTTAGGCACCTTGTGCAACAATGCAGTGTCTCAGATTCTCCAACTGAGGAGCAGAAAATTTCCATTAGAAATCTTTTCCTCTTTGGCTATGTCTATATTGCTACCAGAAACTATGAATCTCTAAATCTGGCATTGGCACCATATGTGCACTGATGTAGAGCTCAGCAAAGCCTCTCTGGAAAGCTACCTGGGCAGCCAGCCTGCATTGAGCTGCTGTGATTGTGATCAGCTTGCTGGTAGTACCCCAGCCAGCTGGGTTAAAGTTTGGTGATGCAGTGAGAGGTGTGGTCTCCATTCACAAGTCCATGCATTTGCACCCAAGGAGGTCTCTCAGTTGGCTTTTCCCAAAGAAACACTGCCAACTGCCTTTTGCAGGAAATGTTATAACATCGAGTATTTAATAAGAAGGGATGATTTCCATATTCTTTAGGCTGAGGCTGGCTGATCTCCTCAGTAATGGGCCATTGGACCCTTTTTGTATTTTATAGTCTCACCACATAAGGTCATTTCATCTTTTTGATGTGTGCTCCAGGTTTGTCTGCAAATATAAATATATAAATGTGCCTGAGTACTCCTACATGGAGAATCCCTCCTTCGTAGGCATTAAAGGTCAGTTGTGAATGTTCTGCAGGAGCGTGGTTGTGTTAAGGGCCACTCCAGCATGAACAACTTGATCCGTGTTTAAAAAGTGACAACTGGAGGTTTAGTGGAAGAAAGTATCTTGTTCCTGGTTGTCTTCTGAGGAACAAAACCGCTACAAGTCATCTCATTTGTTTCACATTTCACTAGACTTGTTCTTTCATAGCCCTTGGCCATTATTAGTTCTTTTAGATAAATGACATTACACATCTCTTCCAATGTAGCACATCAGAAGACGAATCCAAATATTGTTTTGTTTTACTTTATTTTCAGTGTTTTGGGGTAGGGTTTTTTTTTGTTTTGCTTTTCTCTTATTTGTCTGGGTATTTTGTGATTTATAAAACATATATCCCTGGAGCAGACCGGCATCTCTTGAAGTCTCATCTCTCTCAATTTTCACAAACCCGCTTCAGATACCAGTAAACCACAATCCTTTCTTCCATGGGTATTTGCAAACATTAATGAACTAAGTATCACAGTCAATCCCATATGCTTGAAACATCCCTTATGTGGTGAGGCATCTGAGCTACCGATGAATTTAAGTAAAACAGTTGGATGTGTAACCCTGGTTTGCTATCACTGCCATGTGTCTTTACAGAAGAACTCCATCTCTCTTAACCTCTTTTCAGATGGAAAAAGATATTTTGTCCAGCAGCCAAAGGGAAATGCAAGCATCCTGGTGGAAAACAAGCTGTTTCAAAACCCTGGCTGCAAGCTACCCACACATCACAGTTGTCAGCCAGGCTGCACATGCATAGTTACAGGGAATAAAATAGAGAGGACCTTCTGTTCCTATTCAGAAAGGTCTCTACCCATTCACCTACACCAAAGGATCATCGTCAGCTGCCAGTATTAATTTGTTCTCCTATGTGGGTCCCCAGCCAAAGGAGGTTAAAATAAGTTGAATTCTATCCAGCAGAGCCCTTGCATTGCAAATACTAGCCTGTATCTTACAAAGCATTAATGTGACCCACTTCTAAGTTACTTGGGGTAATTTCTGATTTTATTTATTCATGCATTTTTAAAATTAACTCCCGTGAAGAGAGGCTGAAATATCAGTATGGGAAAAATAAAATATGAGAAACAAAGCCCATTTTTATTTTGAGACTGTGTTTGCCTTGTAATAGCAGTTTATTTAAAGAGGAGCCTGGAATAATCCAGTTTAAGCAAAGCAAAGATCTCTACGGAAGCCAAACTGTGTGTGGGTGTGCTCTTGTCAGGGCTCCCAGAAGAGGAGGGCAGAAAAGGCTGTTAGTCAGACCGCAGATATTGCAGGAGATGTTGGGTATTCAGTAGCTGGCATTTTTCCTTGGCACACTTGTACAGAGTCACTGCTCTAGTGTACTGGAACAGGGTGCATCCCATTGGGCAAATCCTCAGATAACCCAAGTTTCTGCTTTCTTGTTGTTGTAAAAGAAACTTGCAAGGATATGTAGCTGGAAGAGGTGCCCACCACAAGGGCCTGGCAGGTGGTTTAGGACAGAGTCTCTGCTCCTCTGCCTCTTCTTGTCATTCCACTGTGTGCCATGTTTGCAGCAGATCCCAGGCTGGGGTCTGGTGATGATGTTTTGTGTTAGCTGTGGAGGATTGGGCTATTCAGGCTGGCCCCACCTCATATCATTTGGACCCAGTCTGGAAGCCACAACAGTCTTCAGGAATAACTCTCACAGAGGAACAGTCCGTATGGGTCACAGTGTGTTACAGCATTTGCAGGGAAGCACTCACATGGTCAGTTTTCTCACAGCAAATGGTCTGTTTATGTCATGAACTGCTCAGAGTTCAGAAAGTCAGGCATAAGTAAAAACATTAGATTTATCTCAGCTTACTTCTATAGCCTGTTTAAATAATGTTTGGGTTTTTTTTCTCAGTATATTGCTCTTTAAAATTTCTATGGCAACAGCATAGCTAAGGAAATGTTAAATAAAAGTAATCTAGGCATTAAAGGCAGGTGACTATGTTCCTTAGAAAAAGAATCAAATAAGTTGACAATTAGCTCTTGAAACAGCAGGTGAGATTAGCTAGGGGATAAGGTGCAATTCTGTTTCCAGTGGTGGATTTGAATGTGTAAGCATCATCTTTGCTACATATCCATGGATGTGATTTTTAATTATTTGCCTTGGAGATAAAAAGTGATTATATGTTATTTATAGAAAACTGCATATTCCCAAGTTCTGCACTGTGAAATCTGTGTCTGTACTGGTTTGCAGTGAACACCAGAACACTCATGATTAATTATATTTGGCAACATTAATTAATTTTCATATGATGATAAATTAATTACAACCGAACATAGCATTTGTTTTAAAAATAAAAATTTTAAAAAAAGGTATAGTTAGATATTTATTTCCTAATGCATGGGTATTGTTGTAGACAATAAAGAGGGCATGAAATCTCAGAGCCTGTATAGATATTGATTGGCATGTTCAGGGTGCATTTCAGACATTTACCCTCTGCTTCCCCTCTCCAAGGAGATCCTCCCCTGGTCAATTCTTTCCATCGATTTTGAGTCTGCCTGCTCAGAAGCTGAAAATGCTGAGGCTGGTGGGGAAAGTACAAGAACAGCAATCGATTGCAAATACATTTTATGATACTCTGCTTCCACATTTTAAAGGGGAAAAATTATTAATGGCAGCAGGTCTCTGATTTTCCCTTTTAAACATATCAATCACACCAACAGTGGTTTGCAGACTCCCGGGTGTTTCCATGCTCTCTGGAGTGACCCCTGTTTTGTTTTCGCTCTCCCTGCAGACAGTGAAATCATTCCTCCTGACTGCCTGCGGCCCCGCTCCTTCACCGCCATCCGCCGGCCCTCGCTGCGGCGGGAGACAGAGGACACGCGCCTCTCGGTCAGCCTGTGTGACCTCAACCTGCAAGAGGAGACCTTCCACGTCACAGCCACCACGTGCCCCATCCCGCAGAACTCCCTCAACTCCCAGCACTCCCACCTCCTTCCCTCACAGCTGGAAAGTGACCTCCGCTTCCACCACCTCCGGGGACCCCATGTCAAAATCCTTGATGACCAAACTGTGGCCCGTCTGGAGCATGCCCGGGAGGAGAGGACTTTGGTTTTCACCAGCAGACCCCTTCGGATCAACGAAACCATTTTTGTCAAAATCAACAAGTCCAACGCTGTGCGCACAGGGACGCTGTCCTACGGGGTGACGTCCTGCGACCCCAGTACCTTGCGCCCCAGTGACCTCCCCTATAACCCTGAGTCCTTGGTTGACCGAAAGGAGTTCTGGGCCATCTGCCGAGTCGTGGTGCCCCTTCAGAGTGGAGACATCCTGGGATTTATGGTGAATTCGGATGGTGAGCTGCACTTGAGTCACAATGGTGCTGGCACTGGCATGCAGGTCTGCGTGGACTGTTCCCAGCCCCTCTGGATGTTCTTCGTTTTACATGGCGCAGTCATACAAATTCGATTGTTGGGTATGTCAGAAACCCTCTTCCCAAACCTCACACACAAGACAGCAAAAGGGGGTTGACATCACAGGGAAAGGGTGGAGGGAATGACTTGCTCTAGGATCAGGAGCAAATTTTGTTGTTATAAGAGGGGGGAAGAAAAAGGCAAAGTCACACATATAGCACATGGATATGAGTTATGAGACTTACCTCTTTGCACTTCTGCATCCTTCATTTGATGGTCTCTAAGCTCTCTTCCAACAATGAATTAATCCTCAGAGACCTCCATTAGGTACAGATGAGTCACCACATACCTCAGAGAAGGGAGGAAAGGGGAGGTGCTTTGAACTGAGCTAACGTAGCCAGCAGGAAAAATGAGATCTGATTCCCTTTTGTTTGTGTTAGCTATCTGGCATGACTGACTCCCAAAAACAGACGTCCCTTTGCTTTCCCCAGGCTCGTATATGAGAAGCAAGCTAGCAAGCGGGGAGGAAACCCTGTTCCTTATGATCCCAGCGGTGCACACAGCGGGGCGTAGACCAGCATAGTGGGAAAGGAGTTTCCTTGTCCTCCAGCCCTGCTTAAAGCAGCATAGGTCATACAGGGTGATGGACTTCTGAAGAGCTGACCTCTTTCTCTTGCTATTTTTGTGCTGTTTTGAAGCTCTGTTAATGGGAATACTTAATTTAAAAGCTGAAAATCATGTTTTGATGGTGTGGAGGGAAAAACATTGAAAAAGCATCTGCTCAGGATCAAATTTACTTTCTTATGTGTGTGTATATTGGACAGAAGTGTAGGATGCATTTGGCCATGAATTTGGATCATATCATGCTTCTGCTGGTGTCAGGGTCAGAAAGTAAATTATGGATTCTAAAAACATGATGTAAGTCCATTCCTCTGACTGGAGATGATTTTTGAATGCTCCTTTATCATTTATACGGCTATATTCATAAAACTTCAAATATACTTATATTCCGTTTCACTTCAAATCCTCACTATTAAAATGCCCTGCTTGCCTAACAGGAAAAAAACCCCAAACTCAAAAGCCAATCCTTTTTTAGGATTTATAGTCTTTGAAGATAAATTGTGGTGAACACACACTCCTGTTTGCAGGGTATAGTTCACCTTAATCAGAGTAAGCAGTGCCCTATATAATTTGCTTAATGTTGACCATGGGCCTATGCTGCAAGGGTTTTGTGGCTGTTAAAGGCTTGAAGATGACAAATATAATACTGAAATTTATTTCCAGGAGCCCAAGACTCAATCCCTGATAATTCAGCCTGATTACATTTGTTCTGTGTACTGTACATAATCCATGACTAGCTCTGCTCTCCACCAACATGTCATTGTGATTATGGTAGATGAAGTCAAACAGATCCCAGTAAAGTAAGAGATTAAATGCTGCTGTATACGTTAGCAGGAAAACATCCTCAGGTCATTGTGCTGCTGGTAGAAGTTAAGTCATCACCTAGTGCTTCCTTTCATATGAGATCACTCATTCTGGCAGTTTTTGGACATAGTGACTTGTGTTTGCAGTAGGTCCTGAAAGAGGGCAAAGAGGATGTGTCCTACCAGAGGAACAGAACAAGGGCTTGAGCACAGGCCTTTGGCATCCTGGGCAAGCCTTCTGCTAAGCAAATAATTTCTTTGTCCCAGTGTATGTCCTCCCTACCTGCCCACAAGTTCAGCCCAAACCAGTATGGTTCCAAGACATGTGTTAGATAAATCCATATTTGTGATAATACCTGTATTTGTGGCCACATAATGGACTTTTCTGTCCTTGGTCACTGGAGGAGAATCTGAAAACAGGCTATTGTTCTTAAGAAAGATGTACGTGAAAGGAAACAAGAGTTGCTGACCTTGCCTTTCTCAAGGAAAGGGTAGGACCCTGCTGACTGTACAGCTTTATCCACATCAGCTTGGATGCGAAGCTGCCATCTCCCAGTTAAAAGCTATGCAATTTGATCTTGCTTATAGCCTTTAACAGGTATTAAAATACAACTAGAGGTTTACAGACCTGTGTTTCCAATATAACAAGGGCGGGATCAGTACAGCCCCAGTATCAGTAAAGTACAGCTGCCCAGAAAAGAGCACTGACTCTGTCCCAACACTGCACGTCTCTGCAACTGCAGTAATTATATGGATCAGCAATATTCCGACAGAAGGCAAAGAAAATAATGAACTCCCATCTCTAGCTTTTGTAATGTTATTAGGGAGGTGATGTGCACTGTTTGCACTGCAGTGGAACAGATTGTGGTGCTTGCCATAATATCTGTCATTATAATATTAGAAAATGTAAGAAGAATATAAACTGTTCATCCTTCTAATGACAAGCTCAGTCTTCAGAATGCAAACAAGAGTAATTTTGTGTGCTCCAGCTTTTGTAGTTTGAGCTTTACATCACAGTAGAAGACATATTTATAGTCATCTTTTCTAGTTTTTATGGGAAAAGTGAAGTTCCATATCTTTGAAAGAAATGAGATACAAATTCTGCAAGAGGCATAATTGTACCAAACCTATCTTAAATAGCAGATGTCATTCTATTTCTGGGGGGCATACCATTATTAGATTAATCAAAGCAATGTTATGCAGTGTTAAGGGAACATTAGCACTACAGCCAGCTATAACATGAAATGAAAATTGCTGATTTTACTTCCTCTGCAGCTTTTCTGTTTCATTTTTTAGGCTGGAGAGCAACAATGCCACTCTAGCACCTAGAGAAGGTCTATTTTTCAGTGAGAGAACCACACAGCTCAGTGTGTCGATCACTGGATACTACATTTCATGCCTTGAGATTAGTTACCTGCTCCTGACTGAGAGCAGGACCAAGCTCAGGTCTCTCCTGGCTTGTGGCTTTGCCACGGAAGCTGACATTTGCTGACTGCAGTAACTCCATGGTGTTGGGGATACAACATTTCTTTCCTAATCTGAATATCTGGGGAGACCACCTCTATCTAGGCTCATGATCTTACAGAACTCTGTAAGAGAGGAGGGTAAGGCTTGATAGTAAAGAATTCTGACTTCTGTTTCCATCTTGTCAATCTGGCATCATCTACTGGCAATATATTTGCTGTAGGAGAAATAAAAAAAGCAGAAAATAAAAATGTTTCTTTATGTCACCTTGGCAAAAGGAAAATAAAAGCAAGCACCTCTTTAGAGGCCACAGTGATCTGTAGTGGGAGGTAGAAGGATGTTAGTTTGCTGCAAAGAAAAGGTTAAAAGGCAACTTGACCATGTTAGAGGGAGGATAAATGAAAGAGGAGGGCACTTTAATGTAGCAGATAATAGCATAAAAAATACCAAGCTGCTGGAAAATGAAGGGACACAAATTTAAATGAAACATAAGTGAGGGTAATTAACTACAGAAACCAGCTATTGAGGGAGGCAGTAGATCTTTTTTTCAGGATTAGAAGCCTTTCTAAACATTTTATATGTAAAGTGCTGGTCTTAATTCAGAAATTCTGTGGGTTATGTGCATAGGACAACCAAGCAGAAATCCAGAACATCGGACATGTAGAAGTAAAGCAGCCTTTGCATATCCTTTAGGAATTCCATTAGTTTGGGTTTGGGTTGTTTTTTTCAGGCGTGATTCCTGTACAGTCGACAAAACCAGCCTAATAAATTTGATTTACTGCTCTCAGTTTTTGCTGGTAAGCATTTCAGCTCACACGCAGTTTTATTGACAACTCTGAAAGGTTGAAATGAGCCAGCCTGGATACATTGGTCTGGTTTCGGTCTGGTTTTGGTCTGGTTTTGGTGGTGTAATCCATTTATGAAGTTAAATTGATTGACTCCATAAGGTTTTGAAATGTATGACTCATGTCTGGAGGAGCTATCACAGCAATAAGTTTATATATTTAGTACTCGGGGATCCAAATGTTTGGGGATATTCTTTCATTTTCTTTTGTCTCCAAGTGAATCACCAGCATGTAAAACATCTTCCTTTGTCTCCTTTATTTTGGTTTTTGGTGGGTTGGATTCTTTTTTTGTGTGGTTTCCCTTGTGAATTTCATCTGTTCCAGTAATACTGAAGTTTTCTTTTGAGCAATGTAATAACATGTTCCATTAACAGTCATACTAATGAAGCTGGGTTGCCAACTTATCTGTATTCTTTCTATCCATGCACTTCAGTAACTCCAGCCCCACCAGACTAGCTGCATAGCATTACAGCTCTCTGGATGTCTCCTAATGCTGGCTGAGAGCCTGAATTAGACCTGAAAAAAACAAGCCAAGGGGCAGCATTTGGTGTGGATAAGTCTGTATTCGCATCCATGCTTAAGAAATGCAGAGTGTGTGTGTGGGCTTAGCTCTTCTGCCTCCTTTACCATGAGCATTGAGTTGGGGCTCCTACTTAGCCTCCCATCATAAGATATTTAGCAATCAGTTGTTACTGAGGTTTCCATGCTTTTTTTTCACTTTCTTGAAATGGGTCAGTGAGCTCAAAACTGGGGAGGTGAGGAAGGAAGGGCTGGCCTGTTGCTCCCTGACTGTCCTGGGACTTCAGCATCGCAGGGCAGAGCACTTTTCTGTTCCAAAAGGTTACCCACTCCGGGCGCAGTTATGGCCTTATTTTGCACATACAATAGCTGCAGCAAGCCTGCAAAACATTTAAATGATGATTGGTGGGTCCAGTTGTTACACACACTGCCCTTGCAGACAGCAGGTACAGTTTGCAGAAAAGTCTCTCTCACAGGCAGGGAGAATCCAGGAATTTGGTTCTCCAGCTCTCAATTTATAGGTTTCTTCAGTTTGAGAGAAGCTGGCCAGTTCTTTTCAGTAGTAAATCACATGCCCCATCTCTGATCTCAGGGGTAGCCAGTAGGTAACCCATTTGGGAACCTGATCTTTCTCTGCCTCGGTTCATTCCAGTGATGTGGAAATTGCAGTTAAATGCGGCACAAGAGAAACCTGATAAATTCATAACACTGTTGCACAGAAATTTATATAATGAATTGCTTCCTTTAACAAGCCAGTTAGAAGTGCCACAGAGTTTTATTGTCCATGTTTTGGGGTTTTTTTGTATTTTGGAAACATTTCCGACTTGTATGGAAAGTTGACTAATTAAGCTGATTGGAATCTAACGGGTCTGTGCTGTGTGGCACTTAACTGCCTAGAGTTCCTATGCACTGCAGGGTCTGTGATGTTTTATGGCATTAGAGACTGGGGGGCAGAAGGGAGTTAATATTCAATGCCTCTTGGAAAGAAATCCACTTGTACTAATTAATCCCTCTTCAGAAACCCTCACATCAATGCGTTTTTGTCTTTCATTGCAAATGAAGTACACATTCCTGATGTTAAGTTGTAAGAGCTGCACAAGAGCATTACAGTGTCTGTAACTTCTGGGCTTGATTCTGGCACTGCACAGGGCTCTCCATTCAAATCTTGGTTTATATGCATTGTTTTAAAGGAGAATTACCAATAGGGAGGCCGTTGTGTTAGAGAGGACAGGTGGCTTAACAATTTGTGCCTTGGAAAACTGCACAGTCACAGAGAGTTGGATGCAGTCAAATGCTTGTCCCTTGCTGTCGGTGTCAGCAGTGTCAGAGTTAATACCTGCTTCTGGCACCTTTGTACCATCCAACTGAAGAGCTCATCATATGAAATATGTAATTGACCCATATATGCCATGGTTAAGTCAGGGAGCATTAGCCTGTGTACTGAGGTATCAGCCAGCATCTGGGTAAAGGCTGGGTTAATCAAGTGGCTCTCCTCTCAACAAAAACGGCAGGGCTTGTACATGTCTTGTCCTCTTCACACTCTCCTCCACGAGAGCAGAAATTATCATCATCACTAGGATAATAAACTATCCCTGGTTGCAGTGAGATGTTCATAGTAAGTGATGTATAGATCTCCCTTATCTCATAATGCCTTTGCCTGCCCACAGTGAATATACAGGATGTGGGATCATATACCAGCTCTTTGAATTGCAACTTGCCTGTCAGGACAGATAAAATCTGCCTGTTCTTTGCACTAACACTGCCATGACTTCACTTTTCTGGCTACTGCGAGAGCGACATAACAGACTAAACTTTTCCTTCCTTGTCAGATGCCTTTTCATCCAACAGAGTCCCATAGAAATTGAGAGTAGTGCTGGCCAAGAAAAGTGAAAGTATTTGTTTCCTCTATGTATCTGCCACCCTATTTATATACATCCCTCCTGGAGAAGCACAGAGCTTGGAGGTGCTGGGTTAGGCAGCAGTTTCCTTTTTGCTCACAGAATGACTTTGGTTGTGATGTCCCAGATACTCAGAGCTGAATGGCCTTATTGAGATGGAGCTGTAAAACGTGCTGTTATCAACAGAAGCATTTTTGGTCAGGGTAATGAATATCTGTGATCTTTTCAAGGACTGTTTGATTTGTTTCTCTTAAACGAGATGAAAGCTCCAACTCTCATTTTTCATGCAGTTCAGATACTCAATCCAGTCTTCTTTTTTCTAACCTCATATTTATCTAAGCATTTGGGTGCTTTGTTGGTCTAGTATTTCTCAGGTTGAGAGATGGAAGCCCATTAGAAGCTCTTTCACTTTGGCTCAGCTTGATGTTCATTGCATGGTGTTCATGCCCTCAGGATTTTGAGTAGCTGTGATCTATCAGGTTGGGAAAGATGCCTTGCAAGTTTGCTGCGTGCTCTTTGCTGTCAGACAGCACACTGGGCTTGGGCTGTGAGAGTTCCTGGATCAAAAACTTCTCTGGTGCCTGTAACTTCTGTATTCCTCCTGCTTAACTGGAGTGTGCATATGAGTGGAGGAGGGTAATAGATGTGCTGGTGCCCTGCTGCCCTTCACTGGCTCCAGTGAAGTCATAAAATGTGCTGCTTTTCTGATCTGCATCAACGTCTGAACCGTTGTTCTCCATGTGCTTTGGATCTAACTTCTACTTCCCCAAACAGTGCTTGCGTGACACCCATCTGCAACACAGGCCTTATAGTTTTGCATGCAAAATCTGCCTTTTGACCTATTTCCGGACATTTCTATAGCATAATGCAAAATCCTTTATGTTTTCATGGGCTTGTAAAGAACAAAATGTAATATTGTTCCATTTAGAACAGTTTTAAAATCCCCCAGGAAATACTTGAATGCAAAAACACCCATGGGCCATCATCTGATGCTGGTCACCTGAGAGGCAGAGATGTGTTGCAGCATAGAGACTGGGCTCTGAGAGCATGGTTGGCCAAAAAGCACTGAGCCCAAGGGGAAGGAAGCTCCATTTTCTGGTCAATGCAGTATTGTTCCCATCACTGTGGGAACATAACAAATGGCTGTGTAAATACGTGTATTTTATAGCATTCAGAAGTGATGGATATGCTTACATCCTTCCCTAACATTATTGTTGATCTTTAACTACTGTGTGCCTAGGCAGCAACAGGTGCTTTGTTCCTTTGTTTTAGCATGATGGATTCAAAGTTGGGCAAGACCTAAGTGGCCTTGGGGAACAGAATAGCTCTCCTGCAGCCTTGACCGGAGACGGCAAGAAAATGTGGTAATATGCAGAAATGTATATGGCTGCTCTCAGGAGTGAGAACACAATGTGGGTAGGGCTGTCATTTTAGTATTGAGACTGTCTTGCTGAGACCATGTTTGGTATTTGCAGCTCTCTCTACAGCTGATTTTTTAAATAAACATTTGTGTTAGTGAAGATTGTGCCAGATTTTGGAAAGAACCTTGATCCTATTTAGATAACAAAATCAATGACCCTGGTGCCTTGAGGGTGTTAAATGTGAGAATGGATATTGAGCAGTTTTTCAGATAGGGGAATTATTTCAGCTGACAGGTTTAAAAATCTGTCTCCTAACAAAGGGAAATCAAGTTGAGAGTTTTGAAAGGCATCTAAATGACTAAAACTGTGAGGTGCCCAGTGCTCACTGGAATAAATATGCCAGTGGAAGGCTGCAGCCAGATTTCAGCATCTGTTCTGATCCTTTCCACTGTGTACTGGAAGCTGGGACCTGTGAATGGATGGAACAACATTGAAAAATCTGTGATTACTATTGGTAATTAACTGATCTTTGTTAGTTCTCCTATTTATGCAGCAGATGTGTTACAAAATGAGAAGGGGCTGTCAATGTGCTCCACATGATACTCAGCATATAGGCAAGTCAGTATGTTCCATAAGAATTTATCTTCCTTGTAAACTATGGCGCAACGTTAAGGTAAAATCCTGGCAGAGTCCTTAAGATGGATATAGGTAAGGAAAGCTCATTAAAAAGGTGAAGATGATTGAACTATGTGGTTATACATTATTTTTATAATGCTGGTGAAATAGTCATTAAGAGCCTGGGCAGGTCATGCAATTAGCAGGAGGTGAGCTCACCACCTGAGATTGTGTTTGGTATTGCCAGAAAGTGTTCTGGGGGCAGAAGTCACAATAGCATTCCTGTTTACAGCCAGCAGACACTGGGTATTGCTCATTCATTGATTTTCTTCCTTAAAACCAAAGTCTCTAGACTGTGAAATACCTCATTTACACTTCAAAGCAGCAGACTTCTTCAGTCTGTGGAGCCTGGTTTCTGCAAGAGTTCCACAAGCACAGTTCCAGTGCTCTGATGGAAACGTTGTGCTTGCAGGCCTTTTGGGCTAAGATCTGAAAAAGTGCAATGGGACTATGTTTAATTTTGAGGGGGAAAGGAATAAGAGAGGGAGACAGAGAGTTAGTAAAATGGGTAGTGTCTTACTTTTGTCTTCTTAGGAATATGAATGCTCCTCCTCACACTGAGACAGGATGAACAATGGTCCTGGTCAGATCCCAAGAAGTTACTGGGTATCTTTCACTGGCTGATGGGATAGTTTCATAATCTGATAGAGTTTACTCTGTTGTCATTATTTGAGTGCCAGGAATGGCCCTGCTCCTCTGTCATCTCTCTCGGTAATAGCACATTAAGAAAAGGTTTATGAATACCTTAAACTGGTAGTTTCCCAACCTTCAGTGATCTAAAGCCAAAGCAATAAGGAAGGAACATACTCTTTGGCCTTACTTTACTTTTCTCTCCATCTCAGCTGTAGTCTGAGTCTGGGAGGTTTAATATACTGCTTGCTAGCAATGGGTTGGGACTACTCGCAGAGTGGATTTATGGCAGCTACTCCCTGCTCTAGGCCACAGAGGTGCCCTGGGGATTTATTTGCATCATAGCAAATGCCCCTAAGCATGCCCAGAAGGAGAATATAGACAACACATCGCTCTTCCCACCTGGTTTTGTTGTTGTAGTTGGTTTCCAATTGTCTCTCTGGGGCCTACGCAGTAATAAGCAGCTCCACATAATCACTTTGTTATGAGAAAGAAATGCAGAAATAATAGTTTTAAAATTAATTAAGGGGAGAGTTAAGTGAACATTTTCTGTATTTTTAGTCAGTATTGACATTGAATCTGGGTTTCTTACTGACATAACTGCCTCAGCGGCACAGCTCTTCCCAGACATCTGCCATTAAGAGAGATGAGCAAAAAGTTGTCTGCTTAAAAGTTGGGACAGCCTCAGGAGAGGTCCCCTGAGAGTGAACTGCAATGTTCTGGGAAGCCACACTGTTCACCACAGAGAGCCCAAAGCATCTCTCTTGGCCACAGCAGCTGCCTTTTGGGCACAGTTAGGGTGTTCTATAAAAGGGCAATTATGAATACAGATAACAATTCTCATAAAAATCATCAATGCTGGATGTGATTTCAAGAGACTACCTGTTTCACCTCCCTGTTCTTAAAGAGCGCTGGTGATGGAGATGTCATAGTCTCTCTAGGAAGTGTGATTGCTCTACAGTACTTCACTCTCTACATAATGTCTAACCTGAATGCCTTAGGAGTCTGAACCCCGTGATTTTTTGTTTTATCTGGAACTTTCATGAAGAACATATTGTTTCTTCTCTTCTTTTAGCAGCCTGTGAAAAATGTTGCCATATTAAAAGCATAGAAGCGTACATTTTAGGTTGGAAGGGACCCCTGGGAATTATCTAATCCAACCTCCCTCCTCAAAGCAGGGTTAATTTACAAGTTAGCAGAAGATCATGTCCAGTCAAGTTTTGAGTATTTCCAGGGATAGAGATACCACAGTGCCTTCTGGCTCCTGCTCCAGTCCTTGACCAGCTTCAAGGATTGGTGCAACCTTTTCCTAACAGGACAGCTTTGTTGATTTATGATCATCTGGTGACCTCCAGCAATCCCCAGGCCTTTTTTTCTGTAAAACAGCTGTATTTGCAATTGAGTGCACTAATTCCCTGTCTTGCATTTTGGTAGCTGATTATCTGTGCTTAAGTGCTGCATTTTGCATTTGATCCTATTTCCAGTTTGGCAAGACCATTTTGAACTCTATACCTTCAGCATGTTAGCAGCCTTTGCTGGCATGACATCATCTGTATATGCCGTTGTAATACATTCATCTACTGCAAGTATAATACACTGTTTCCTTTTGTGGATGGACATACAGGTTTGTTTATTTGCACCTCTCCCAGAGTGACGACAGAAGTACAGAGAAAGAGTCCATCTGCATCGGATTTTGCTAATAATTGGACTGTGCAAAGATAAAACAGCAAGCAGAATTTATTCAAAATACATTTCAAGGAGATTCCAGTGTGTTTGAGATCAAGCCTGAGACAAGTTAGCAGTAGAGACAATTTATCTGTGGGCTTTACCGAGCGGAAGAATGTTTCTAAATAATTTTTTAAATGGATTTATTTAGAATTATTGAATGTTTTAAAATCAGGGTTTGAAAGCTAGCTCTTGGTGGGAGCTCTGTGCACACAATGAGCATGTTTGGCCTTGAGCACATCTATCTGGTTTTAGTTAAGCCAGGCTGGCCACACTCGTTCCACCCTGCACATGAGCTCATTCCATGCTCCTTGTCATGGTATCTGCACACCATCCAGCAATATGCTAACAGTGTGAGTAACGTGTCTTATGTTGATTATTCTGTCACCAAGGGAGAAGAGTGTCTTCTCTGTTAGGGAGCTCAGAGTCTTGTAAACAAAGTGTTGTATTTACGCTGGAGAAAAGAGCTGCACCTTGTGTTGGGAGGAACAGCTGGGGAGGTGTGTGCTGGCCCTTGGGCAAGGCCACGTTGGGGCGCAGATCGGCCACCACTAGTACATTGTGGTTTCTGCATTGACAAGCTCTCCTTGCACTGTGGAAAGGCTGTTGGCATGCTTCAGCAGTTCATACTCTGTGACACTTGGGACACCTTCTAATTCACCTATTAGTCCAGAAAAAAAAAGTTCTTAATAGTCATTATTTAGCATTTAATGAAAGGACGAGGTTGGTGTTAGAAATGCAATGTGCTCTGTGTCAGCCGAAAGGAAGAAATGTCTCCAGGCTGCAGGGAGGAGAGGGAAGGCTTGAAAAAGTTGTTCAGCTGCTCTGGGTTGGTGGTTGTTCTGTGTGCAGTGAACAGCTGAGATCTGTGTCCCTTTGGGGCCTGTTTACAGCCGTGTTACCCACAGGGCAAGTCTTCTGCTGTGGTCATCTGTCAGACTGGAGGGGAAGGGCTGTTGCTAGTGGCTGTCATTAGACACTGCCTCATGCTGAGCAAAATTCCAGCCTCAGCTCCTGCCTGTGTGATCAAGGAGGTGCCTCTCTGCAGCATCTCAAGTGTGAGAGCCCCAAAGCCCTTTGCAGAGGTTAATTCAACTTCAGATTTTGCCTGTGAGCAAGGCGCTCCTCATTTGAAGGGAGGTAGAGCTGAGGGACTGAAGGCTGAAGTGAATCACTTATTCTCCCGTACGCAGTCATCAGAACAGATTTCAACCCAAACATGACCCCCTGCTCTGTCCCTGTGCTACACTTAAACTGCTCAGTCTTGTTCTACTAAAAAGGGCAGGAGAATCTGGCA
The DNA here is from genome assembly GCA_013400835.1 of Zapornia atra. NCBI lineage: Eukaryota > Metazoa > Chordata > Aves > Gruiformes > Rallidae > Zapornia > Zapornia atra. The sequence goes on along the minus strand of VZTU01005821.1, from coordinate 271,259 downwards.
TCGGCGGCTGCTGCGCTGTTGCTTTTTTGCACAACCTACAGCTGGCACTCGGAGTCCCCATATCCCAGGGTTGGTCCTCTGTGGCTCAATAGTCTCCCGGCAGACAGGAACCGAGGGACCTTTCTGGCACAGCACATGGGGTGTTCCTGGCCTCCTACTGCTGCTTTTTCTCTGGAGAGTAGCTCCAACTCATCGAGGACACTGCAGATCCAAACCCTCTGTGCCTCTTGGCTCCTTATATGGTAATGTGAAGAAGTCGTTGCATTTTAGTTCTGATTTGGAGTTATCCCGCTGTTTTCTCAGCTGGGGATCTAGAAACCTTAACTTTAAAACCATACACAAAGTGGCTCTTACCACCAAGACACCATTACCTTGGTTCATGCACGTGTATGCTGCTTTCTCACTGTCTTATTGAAGACCAGGCTGCATCACTGACAATAAAATTCCCCTACAAAATCTTTGCAGTGGCCAGAGTTTTAAGTTTGCCCATTATTTTTTCTTCCCTTCTGAAAGGAGTTTTAATATACTTCTTATTATAACAGCAGCAGCAGAAGGCTGAGATAGCTAGGGGTGCCCAGCAGGCTCTGGTGCAGAGCTGCCTTTTCTGGCAGACAGCACACTAACACAAATGTGGTGGTAGGCAGTGAAAGCAGGAGGTTGTGGAACTAGGGACACCTAGAAAGGACTTGGAAGAGGCTCTGCAATCTTGATCCATCACACCAGGACATGTAGGGAGTGAAGAAAATGCTCATGAATGGGGGAGAGGTGTCCTTGTTTATCCCAAAGCCAAATGGTGACATCCCTGCCTCTGACAGAAGCCACCCTACAAAAGAGGCAGAGCAGCGAGCAAAGCTGTTCCCCTGATCACCAAACCCTCGCGTTTGTGAAGTGCTTGAGGGACATGAATTTGTCTGACTCTGGAACGCTGGGTTAGTGAAAGGTGCTTTGCCAAGGTGATCTGTTCTGGTGTGGAGTCCAGCGCCCTACTGCAGGCCGTGTCCTCCCTTTGCTGGCTGAGGGTACAGAGGAGCATCAAACCGTAGGGAAGCAACTGCTCTTATGGACTTGAAACACATTTATGGGCAGAAACAAGGGGTTGTGATGGCTAAAGGAGCTCCAGCAAATTTCAGGGGCTCTGGGAGCTCAGTGTCTCTTCAGGGCCCAGCTGCTAGCATTTTAAAAGGCATATGATCCCTGTCTTCCTTCCATCTCTTCCCTAGATTTCATGCAAATCCAACAAGTCCTGGGAGCTGCACAACCCCCTTGCCCCCATGTATTTCCAGTGCCCCATCACCCCCAATTTTTAAATGCAAGTGTTTGTTTCTTTTCTTGTGGTGCAGGTTCCACCATATTAGCCGAGCGGCTGGGGCTGTCTACACCGAGCTCGCCCGCATCGACACCTAATTCCCCCACCGTCCTCTGCAGCGGCGTCTCTGACCCCATATTATCTACGTGTGGCTCTGGCCCCCTCTGCAACTCTATCAGTGGTAAGTGTGGCGGGATCCCACGCTGCCTTGCCTTTGCTCCCTGCCCACTCCTGCACTGCCTCCCGTCACAGTCTCACACTTGTCTCCCAGCAGACTCTAAAACCACAATGATCAACAGAGTCTCCTGTCAGCTCCCCCAGGGAGGAAGGGAGAGCCTGTGCAAAGGCTATTTTCAGTCTGTTTTACGTGGAAGCTGCTTCAATGCCTAGACAGCAATATTTCTCCAACCCTTTTCATCATGAAAGGTCCCAAGGGAGGCAGCAGAGGTTTTTGTCACGTGCATGGCCCTGTGACGCACAGCTCCTTCTGGAGAGCTGTGTGGCAGTGACATGTTGCTTGCTAGCTTAGACTGGAGCTATAGGCATGACTACAGTCCCCCCCCCCTTTCCCTTTCCACATGCCTTCAGAAAAAGGCAGTATTGGTATTTCTAATAAATATGCTGGTGAATTCCAGCAAGTCTTTGATAAATGTACATGCAGTAGAAAAATGATAGATGGCTCTGCAGCATTTTCAAACCCCCCAGGCACCTGCATGATCCCAAGGCATTGTTGATGGGATATACACCTTACCAAATCCTTGTCATTGTTGTGCAAACCAAGAGTGGTGTGGTTTTTTTGCTGACAGTATCTACCACTCTCAAGTCTAGTAACTGGTGACAGCAAACATTCAGATTTTTTTTTTTAATGGGACTTGGGGGAAAAAAAATTAGAAATTTTCTAATTGTCTTGCTACTTAATCTGGCTTCATTGGTGAGGCCCCATTATGGGTGTGCTGAGAGCATGTTGTGTAGGTGTGACGCTTGGGGACAGGGTTTAGTGGGGGACTTGGCAGTGCTACATTGATGGTTGGACTTTGTGATTTTAAAGGTCTTTTCCAACCTAAACAATTCTATGATTCTATAATTACTGTAGCTCCTCATACCTCTTGAACCAATGACCCACTGTGAGCTAGATGTGGGCCAGGTGGGTATCACCCCACCCTTGTTCTCAAGGATCCACACAGGGTGATTTTTAGCCCGGCATTGTGGTCCCACAGCCCTGGATTGGCCCTAGAGATGAAGCACTGCTTGTCTTGGGAGCTGCTGCCACCATGTGTCGCCTGTCTGCTTTGAAAAAGGAGAGGCCAGCTTGATCTGCCCCTCCTGTTTCTTCTTTTGCTAATTTCTAGACAGGGGTTTAAAAACACGAAATTGCTTTTTGTCTCTGCTGTGTGGGAACAGCTGTCTCTTGGTTTGCTCTACATAGGCAGCAGATCCCAGAAGATGCTGTCTTTCTGTTGCCTTGAGCCTTGGCATGTGAACCAGAGCTCAGTGAGTGGGACAGTGGGTCACAGGAAGGGCCCCTGGCCCTGGAACATCCGTTTTTGCTAGGGCACAGGTCCTCCCTCTGTAGCTGGCATCAGGGCAGAAATTACCCTGCAATGTCAAGAAGCCTTTTAAGCAATATGAGTGACCCTGTTCTTTGTGTTTCAGGCACGGCTCCCAACTCTCCCATCAGTTTGCCCGAGTCACCCATTTCCCCATCCGTCTCAGGGCCCTGGGGAGATGAATGCACTATCTGCTATGAGAACATGGTAGACACGGTCATTTACTCCTGCGGACACATGTGTCTCTGCTATTCATGTGGGCTGAAGCTCAAGAAGATGGCCAACGCTTGCTGCCCCATTTGCAGACGGGCCATCAAAGATATCATCAAAACATACCGCAGCACTTAGAGCAGCAGCAGATGCTGTGGTGGGGACAGGGCAGGGGGCGAGGAAGCTTTGAAACAACACAGGTCTTGGACTCTGTTCATCATCCAGGAGATTCAAAAACGATCACCCACAACCACCCCCCTGCTCCCGTTTTCCACGGACAAGCTTAGACGCTGCTCTTCTACTCTCCAAGCAAACCCTGGGGCTGAACTCCAGTGTGACAGGGACATTGTGATGGACTACTCTCCCTCGTGGATTTTAAGCTTTATCTCAAAAAAAGCAGCTGGTAATCATCCCTTTTCTACACCATGCACAACAGAGGGAAGTCTCCAATGTTTAGCAGGGATAGCAGGCGGTAAAAGGTTCAGTGCTACACATCTCCTTCTAGAGACATCCCATATGTAGAAGACCGTGTAAGAGCAGAAGAATAAGCAGCAACACATTTTTGTGTGCAACCAACCTGACTGTAGGAAGCCCCTTAAGAAAGGATGGAGCAAGGCAATTGACCCAGAGAGTGAGGTGCAGCAAGCACATCCACAGCACAAAGGCTGGAGCCAGTGCAGCCAAGGACCCAGTATTTGTGAAGAAGAGCCCACCCTGTGCCCACAGGCAGAAGAGCAGCTCCCTGACAGCCCCTCAAGGGACATCTCCTCCTGCTCCCTTGCTGTTCCTTGGCAGAAGCATTTGTGGTGGGTTTGGCAGCCAGGACTGGCACTGGCCTTGCTCCCTCCCAGCAGCATCATCGAGCCGCCTCCTGTCACCATCCCGTTGCATGATGAGCAGCTCTCAAACCCCACTGCCAGTGATTCACTGTGGCTTGTCCTGAACAGTCTCCATGCACTACAAGGGATTTGGCAGCATCTTGGCTCCCATGTGTCTTCCTCGCCTTCCTGCTCCTACCATCCAGACAGCATTTGTGAAGGAGAAAATAAAAGAAAACAAGAAACAAACCCCTCCAACCCCCCCTGGGGAAGAATGTATAAGCCCATATGTCTGCGGGTTTCATTTACTGGTAACTTTATCACTGTGCTTTTAGACAAAACCAGCCAGGTGGGACTTGACCCTTCACAGCCAGCCTGCTGGCAGGACATGGCTGTCCATACAGGAAGGGAGGAAGGGGAGGAAAGAACAACAAAAAAAAACCCCAAAACAAACAAACAACCCCCCCAAAAAAAACCCAAAACAACCAACAACTAAACACCCAGCTTGAGGCAGTTTTGTTTGCTTTGGTTTATTTAAGTAAATCCCTTCCTTCCTTCCTGCCCCAGCTGGGAATGCCGCTGTCCCCATGAAGGGTGCCTGCCATGGCAGCCCTGATGGTTGCTGTGACAAGTACCGCTCCCTTGGCCCCAGGGCTGGTGGCTCTGCAGCAGCAGGAGCTGCCTGTCTCCCCTCTGGCCCTGGCCTGCTGCCTTCCAGGGCAGTGTGGGAGGAAGAGATGGTGTCTGGGTTCTGAGGGGTGGTTAGGGCTGGGATACAGCCATGTTCACCCTGCCAGGCCAGGCAGGCCCCAGAGTTTCATCACTCCTGCCAAGCCTTTTCAGGCACCTCAGCATCTGGCCCCTGACAGGATGGGGAGGTGTTTTGTGTGGTGTGTCAGCATGGCATAGAAACAAAAGTATTTCATATACATGGCTACTCACTGCAGGGGAGCATCATGCCCACCCTAGGCAGCTGGTTGTTGGAGGAGCATTTGCAGAGGCTGCTCCCAAGAGTGCCTGGAAAACATCCTTATCCCATCCTCTTGAAGAAGTAGAAGCAGCTACTAACTGGAGAGTGCAGTGTAGAGCCTTTCTCTAAAGGCACTGCCATTACTGCAGCTTCCCACGGGGGTCTGCAGCTGCCCCCAGCCCACCCCACTGGGCAGTACTAACTTGAATGCTGATTTTCTGGTTACAGGGATTTACGTTATTTTGTTGCATACCTCTCACGTACAGCCCTAACCCTGCCCTACACTCCAGGTTGGCTGTCAAAAAAGGTGGGAAGAAGTAGGGTTGGCACAAGTTGGGGGGATCACAGCAGCCATGCTGGGAGCAGGGCCAGGGCACAGGCATGCAGCCAGCCTCCAGCTTGCCCAAGGACAGAGCTGTGACCAGCAGACACACGGCAATGGTTTCAGGAGAGAAGGAACCGAAAGGGTAGGAAGGTGTTGATGATAAGAGCAGATGTGGGGAAATGTGCAATAAGCAGCCTCCTGAGCCTTCACAACGCCTGTGGGACTGGTTCCCCTCCATGCAGGGCAAGCCAAGGGGTACGTTTTATTTTTCAAGAAATTCCATCGATCAGTACCAGTGCAGTGGTGTGAATTCCCTTTTCATCTTTCAAATACAGAGTGTTTTAATATATAACTGTGTTTGTTTTACTGTGGACCAAATTCTAGGAGTTAGCAGAAGCTGAAAGCATCCCACAGCATCTAAGCTCAAAAATTGGGGTTAAGTCCTGCTCCCAGCATCTGCTGGCCTTGGGTTGTGAGCAGGGAAGAGGAGAGCAAGGCTCTCCCCAGGGAGAACAAAACCAACCCACAAACAAAACCAACAGCAAAAGCAGTAACAGTAACAACAATCCTTTTGTTTCCTTTGACTGGTGTAGGTTCCCAGGTACCTCTGTGTTCTTGTGTCATTTGCATTTCATTGCTTTACTTTAAGATGTTTTGTGTTCTGTTTAAAGAGAAGAATAACTCATTGTGAAAAATTGGATAAATGTGATTGTGAATAAAGTTGATTTAGGTATCCTGCAGCAGCATGAACACAACCGACTACTTACCATTTCCACATCATGGCAAAAGACGGCGAGCAGTGCCATGGCGAGAGGTAAGAGCCTGTTCCATGGGGGAAGCTGGGCGGAGAGATCTCAGGCTTTCCTTCAGTCCTTGAGGATGAAGGGATATTCACAGCTGGTCTCCTGATGCACCCCATGCACATATAAGGAATAAAGTAAGCCATGTAGCAAGGGACCCAAAGGGGATTTGGATTCTTCAGAGTGATGCCAGCTCCTCCAAAATCCAGTACCTGCTGGTGTAGGGATCTGGTCTGGAGCACACCTACAACACAGCCATGAGAAATTTCCTCCCCATTCTTTTGTTCAACTATTCCGCAGATGAGGGACTCTTTACTGCCACAGGACATATTTACATAGGCATCTTCTCCCTCCACGTGGCTGCTCCATCTGCCAAGGGACAGGGACATCCCAGGAGAGACGTCCTTACGCTCTCCAGCTGAAGCTTTTCCACTCTTAACAGCTCACAAGTGGCCTAAAACTCCCCAGGGTAGGTAAAGCAAAGCTGCTCCTGCACTCCAGCTTTTCTCAACACCACCCTGAGCAGCTGTTGGAACAAGGCAAATCTGCACATGCTTGTCCTGCACTCCAAGAGCTGCACCCAGCTCCTGCTTTCCCAGGGACCAGAGGGCACCTAGTGGGTTTGGAAAGCCTCCCTCCCTCTGGACACAGCCCAGTCACAGGAAGCCTCCTTGTCCCCTCAGGAGCAAGGGGGAGAGCCACAGAATGCAGATTGCCCCTAGAAACTGGGCACACTGACCTGCCAGAAGTGCCAAACCCAAGCACTGCCACATACTAGGACAAGCAAAGTGCTAATGGTCTGGGCCAAACTCACATCCTACCCTCCTCTGGCATCAGCGCTACATCCTTGTCAGTTGAGCATTGCTGGAGACACCCTGTCCTGCCCTCCCTCCCCAGACCATCACCATGAGTTCACCAAATCAAAACCAGACCTGCAATTTCACCATCACTCCCAAGCTATTCTCCACCAAAACCAAGAATGGTGCAGCACAGACCTTCCCCCAGTGACAAGGCATCCCACTACCACAGTCCTCCGGCTGCTTCAGACTGGACCATCCCCAAGGTTTCTCCAGCCGGCTGCAGCACAGCCCGCGGGGCCCGAGCCCACGGACTGCTCTGCGTGGGTGGACAACGAAGAGGAGGTGGAGAAGGAGTATACTCCGAGAGTGTCCCGGGAGCGGCAGAGCTGGTCCAGCATCGCCACCTGGTGCCCCGCACCCGGCACGGCACACAACCTCTAACGGCTTGGGGGGGTTTGTAGTTTTTCCTTTCTTCCCCTAGTTCCCGCTTGATTTTTCTCCTTTTCACAAATACTATAAATACACATAAGTAGGACCAGAGAAAATCAGCCTGAGTGCAGCACGGCTCTGGTGGTGGTGCTCAGAGAAAAATGGGGAACGAAGGGAGCGATTACCAGAGGTTACCATACACACGGGGGTACGTTAGTACGTGGCAATTACACCAGTTCAGCAAAAAGCTTCCAACCCTAAGCTGGCTACACACAGGGGAAGAGAGGGCACGGTCCCCAGGCACACTAGCCACTAAGTTTGTGCCTTAAAATGCTCAGGACTGTGCTGCCTCCTCTAACTCCTGGTATCCTGGGCGGGGATGCCCATCGGGGCTCCTTCTACATCACCTGCCTGTATGCTGGAAGGGAGGAACATCTCACAGGTGCTGCCAGCAAACACCAGGCCTCTGATGAGAGCTGGCTCATCTCAGGGCCTGGGTGAGACTCATTTCTCTGCAGGATGTTTGCCAAGTGCCACAGAACATGGTGAAGGCATAGCCCCATGCTGAAGTGAGGAATACATTCACATAAGGTCATTCTCTGCTGCAGGAACAAAATGCTGGAGAGGGTCAGCATCCCCCTGCAGTCCTGCTTTCTAGGGTGTAAACCAGGCAATTGGGTGTGACCTCTTTTTCCTACAGATTTGCAAACTGCAAACAGATAATGAGAAAGCAGGCATCACCTCACAAAGGGCTCCTACGAGAGAGTTGGGGATTGAAGTGCTAGAAAGTAAACTCATTTCCTCTGTACTGATACATCCCCTAGTATGACCCACTACCCCATTATATCTCCAAATCCACCACCCTCTGCACCCCAAAGATCTCTCTCCCACATAAGAAGCAGAGATATCCATTAGCAGAAGCTTCAGTTTTACCTGTCTGTTACTTCACACAGTGACAAATTTCTTGTTTTAGACATCCCAGGCCTCCAACCTTCAAAGCCAGGTGAGAAGAGTCATCAGGGCCCAGCAACTTTGCAGGATCAGGCCTTAATATCCTGTGTTCGAGCCTGCACACAGGGCTCATCCCAGCTTGCTGTGCAAGCCTTTTATCACAGAACCAAAGGACCACTCACATAAAAGGATGCTTTTCTTATTTTGGATCTCATGCCACCTCCCTCTCCAAAAAAAAGGGAGTATTTTAACCACCTTGCTCAACACAGACAAAAGGTCTTCATGGAGGGTGGAGGTGAGCAGTCCAAAAACTCTGTGGATTAGAAAAGAGACAGGAATACAGAATACAACAACTCAGGGCCAGGAGACAAGAGAAGCTCCTCGAGTGGAATCAAAACAGTACTGAAAAAAAAGGAAAAATAAAATAAGCCAACTCTATCACAATTAAAAAGGTCAAAAATTTATTTTTCCTTAGGGCATAAGAGGCAGTGTAAACAAAATACAAACAAACAAAAAAATCACAAGTCAATTCTTACAGTCTGCAAGCATTTGAAGATAGAGTACCCTTTTCCCACCTCCCCCCTAGAACACTGCAAGCCTGCTCAAATGTTAACAATTCCAGACCCTGAAGATCCAGTGAGTTTTGCCATGTCCCAAGCCAGGACTAAATTTCTCATGTAAGAAGGACACTGCACCTGTTTTATCAAACACTTAAAAAAAAAAGACCAACAAAATATAAATACTACAAAGATCAGATTTAGCACCACCTTTGGTCCAAGGAGTCAATGAACTGGGAGATGACAGGTACACTGTTTTAAGTCCTTTCTGCCTGAGTCTCTGAAAACATTAGAGGTTCACATTGCAAGAACTTGTAGTAACTCTGAGAAAACAGCCCTCAAACCCTGGCCATCACTCACAACCTGCTCTGGTCCTCAATTTGTCCTTTCTTTCCCTCCAGGAGTTTTTGAGCAGTCTTAATTGACCATTATTGAGTGCTGTTCAATTCCAAGGTACCACCAGCTCAAATAAATGCCTCAAGAGAAGTGCCAAGATCTACTTACAGGCACAGCAGTCTGAAGGTTTTGCTCTGCATCACCACAGGCACAATTGCCTGAGAGAATTTGCATTTCTCACTCCCCACTGAATGACCCATGCAGAGTCTTCACCTTTACAGGCACGATTAGAATTCCCCAAGCAAACATTTGTTTTTAAATTCATTGCTTCAGAATGTGATGCCTCAGGAAAACCCCCCAAACCTCAAGAAGAGGTTTGGAGAAGAGGGCGGCCCTGTGCATGCCGCCCCTGTCCCACGCAGTCCCTGACCCAGTCACCCATGCCTGTGACATGAGCAGACGCAGCCTGATCTGCTGATATTCAACTGCCCTCTTACTGCACTTGGCCTGTGACATAACCATGAGAACTGAAAACAGTTCTGGGCAGGACACTGAAGTCAAGTCCATAAAGTCTGGATTAGAGAGATGATGCTTTGTACAACTCTTTCCCCCTCCCCACTGACAGATCCAGAGCAGTGGAAACATGGTGCTAGATAATTTCATTAATTCCAAGGAACATAAATGCCCTTCTATTGTCCCTGTCACAGAACAAGGCCTGCAGTACCATATGTGTTAGCTAAATCGTCGCAGGTCTCCAAGTGATGTGTACTAAAGTTGGAGGGGCATTTCTACAGAGTCATTTGGCAATAAGGAAGGCGATGTTTTCCTCGCTGATAATGCATTTCTTGTGTTGGCCTGTAGAAAAGTTACTCATCTTTGGTAACTAGTACTCTAATCTGTATCAAATCTACCACATTTACATGCAGACTCAAGGACTGGTCTTCTGTTTTATGCCAGTTCAGACAGGGGTATCTGACCCCTCATTAATGATGGCTCTTGCCAACAATGGCAAAGAGTCCTGCTAATTACAAAAATCCCATCATTTTTCTGGGTTTCAACTTTACTAGGATGACTGAGAAAGGCAAAATTTTCTATTGTGCACATGATTTCCTTTTCTAGCAAAGCATCCCAGAGACACAAGCACATCTGGACCCTTGCAGGAGCTGTTCACTGTACAAACAGTTTTATCCAACTGGTCACCATCTCAAGTTCATTAGATAAGAATTGGACGATGCATGAGGCTGCAGTTACTATTTCTGTCTCTAGCTTACATTTGCTATAGGTACATTAAGGAGTGATGCCATGAAAGTCAAAATCCTTGTCAGCTCTGAAAGAATCAATACTTGGCCAAAACCTCTAACATCTGCACAACGAACAATATTCACTCCACTACCTTCACTGGAGCTGGATGATTTGCTCAAAGAAAATACGGTCCAAAGGTGTTACCACAAAAAAAGAGGTTTTCCCAGACTCATTCCTCTCTTGGCTTAACGTGCAACCCAAACCAAACTGAATGGACTCCTACCCATAAACTCTCTTAAAAAGAAAGAAAAAAAACCCCAAACCCAACAAAAAACCCGCTCACTTACTCCTTCTCATATACACCACAACAGAAACCACACCAACTTCTAGACCTTTCCCAAGCAGAACAGACAGAATGGTTCCCATGTTAAAAAGAAAACAAACAAAGACAAAAGTGTTACCAACTTGACCACACACACTAAGACCAGCCACACATTTCTCTATCTCTGATCACCGACATACTATCCCAAGCTCCCACCAGGTACATTCCCACCAGCTAACCACTAGAAAATGGAACACTACACCAACACAGAAATGACAACAGCATCTAATGTTCAAGGTTGCATTAAGAGCATCAACCAGCCAGGAAACCCACTGCAAAACCTCCCTTAGACCAAGCCTAGACTTTTTTTTTTCTGTTGTTTAGGCTCCCAATAACTGACTACCCACCACTTCCAGAGACAATTTGGGCTAATTAACAGCTCTGGAAACAGCTACAGATGTACATGTCCAGCTGAGCTGCTTTCAACACTCACCTTGAGTTATCTATGTCTGAACTTTAGCCTAAGCAGCAATCAATCAAACTGCTGGCAAGACTTCTCCTCACAGGAAATTTGATAATGAGCCTTAACTGAGGGGGCTTATCTGCTTGATTCTCCTCAAACATTGCAAGCAGAGTAATGAGCACTGCTGTCTGCAATTACATCTGCAAGAAAGGAACAGCACTGATGTAATGTGAAGTTAGCCAGACAGCAGAAGTGCACCTACTCTGTACACCACTGACCCCGCAACACTGCACTTGGACTCTCAGTACAAAACAGTCATTGTAATGCTATGTGCACTTTGCTTTTGCAGTACTCTAGGTTTCAGTAATGAGCAAGTCTTTTCAGGAAACCTATTCAGCAAGATGCAGAAAAATTTCTCCTAAAGAACTGGAAACAATTACAACTTGCCTCCCCTCTCTGCCATGAAAGTCCAAGTCAAGAAGTAGTTTCAGCTATTCATTCAAATATTTCAAATTTTGAAAGGTTAATTTCAATTTAATTTTTTATGTGTTTCAGTTCACTGATTGTTACAGGCCAAGTTCCAGTGACTGCACTATTCTCTTTGGTCCTGCTTCTAGGGGACAGAAGCAAAGTGAATCTGAGTGCTCAGGGGGACCCAAAGTCAGAACAGAATTTGATGCCCATGCCCTCTAAACGCCAAGAGTGATGATGGGGTTTTGTTTTTTTATTAATACTTCCCTGGTGACCCAGAAGCAGTTCAAGAGCAAGCTCTCAAACCACAGAAGAACTGTTTGCACAGAGAAACCTGCCACATTGCTTGAGTTTCAGACATCAAATACAGAGACACTAAAGCACAGCTTTGAAAGGGAGTATCTGGAAAAGCCTGAACTATTTTAATATTAAACATTACACTTTACAAATTCTCCTACTAGGCCAAATGATGCTCCCTCCCCTGTTTTTCTCCTCCACCAAACAGGGACCAAAACAGACGGGTACCATTGTAACCAAATAACCCCGAGCATCAGGAATAGAGCACTAAACCCAATGTTTTCCCAGAAGTACCACTAGCCCAGGGCTGTTCCACAGAGGGCTGATGCGGGCATGCCTGGAACTGCCACTCTTCCCGCTCCATCAGCCGAACCTCGGTGTATACAAACTCCCAGACACACAAACCACCTCAACTACAAACAACACGTGATCAGTGTTTGGCTTCCTTTGGTAGAGTATTGGCTTCAGGATACAGATTGTCATAGTATATAACAGAGTGAAAAATACCTCAACTTTTCTCAATAACAAAAAATCCTAACACAGAGCAGTGTTGTATTAAAGCCATCTATACAGAGAAAACACCTGCAGTGTCAGGCCCAATACTTTATGGCCTTCTTGAAACATCTTTTCCCACATATTTTTTCCTCTCTCCCCTTCCAATATAGTTACTTCTCATTTCTTTCCAAATTATCAACTTAATTCCCATGATTTTGATTCAGTAACAAACAGGAGTCTCAACTCAGGACAGTAGTGGCATATGCTGACAAGAACAGGTCTGTAAAACGCCAGTGTGAATCTTTAAACCAAATTTATTTATTAAAAAACAAACACAAAACAAAAAAAAATTGCACTCTCCAACTAGACTCAACGCTACCTTGATGTAAGAACAAATGAAGAACATTGTTGATGGGACCAGCCCAGCCCTGATATTGTATAACAGGAGAAACTAATTTGTTCTGCCTACACCCAGTCAGGTGCACACATGGCACGGCTTTTGCTCCAGGAGTCACTGTGGAGCCCTAGCCCTGATGTGAGGGCACCCAAAAAGAAAAAAAAAAAAAAAGATCCCCTCACTCCACCCTTGGCAATGCATGCACACCCCACAAAATTGACACCCCAAAGTAGAGTTATGGGTGACTTTTTACAGACATCTGTGCTTTGCTCGAAGTTGGATCCAAGACGGAGGAGGAAGAGCAGCAACAGAAACCTACATCCCAACCCAGAGTCAACTGACTGTGGGGGCTTCTGGATCCGGCCCTACATACAGTACTTTATTGAAAATTACAGACACGCACAACAGACATGACTACTGAGCAGCACAGAGGGAGAGAAAGAGAAATACAAGCACTGGGCAGAGCTAGCAGAGGCCATCAAACAGTTCAAGTGTGCAGACACATTCCCCATGCATCGTTGCATGGGTGGTCCCTGCTGCTATCAAGCAACTAAAAGCAAATGAAAATCAAATAACTTACACAAACATTTGCTCTCAGACCATCGCGTTGGCAGTTATCAAACACTGCATTTACACACAGCGCTTTGTTACGTGGCTAAAGAGCATCTGAAGTTGCCAGAGAAGGAGCTGCTGGTTATGGGAAGCCACCAGCAAATAGCAGCAAAGCTCCAGTTGGTTTAAAAAAAGCTGCAAGACCTACAGGAAAGTGGATTGTGGCATGGCAGCACCTCAGTGGTCCTGTGCACCCTTCAGAGGTCTAGGAACCGACGGCACAGTGCTTGCTTTTGCTGAGAACGGCCCATGCTGAGCACCCACAAGGCACTTTGCTCCACTGCAGGTCTTCTGTCAGTGTAACTCTACTGACTCTCGTGGACATCTTGCCAGTTTAGACAAGAGCATGTGAAAGGATGAAGTTGCCTCCTTCAAATCAGATTAATTTGTAAAATATTAGAGGTTTTCCAAACCCATGTAATCAATACTGTTTCAGTATAGCTGTTCAACGCATTTTTTGTTTGAATGCAAAGGGCTCTGGTAGTACTGAGGCTTTTTGAAAAAAGTTAAGAACAGCAGGACAAAAATTAAGCAGGAAGCTGAGGTACACCCCTTCTTCAGGGACATGAACTAGAGCCACAGGAGATGTACTTCCCATAGCTCAGAAAATCAAATGCTCTGGCTTTCACATTTCTCTTGCATCTTATGAAAACAGTCCAGTTTTTCATAGGTAGATTTTGCTGCTACCTGGAAAGTCACATTATTTTAGACAGATGGCAGGTTTCCTTTCATTCAAATAGAATTTAAGACAAAACCTCTTTTGAAGAGCAAAGTTTCTGCTCAACTTTATCATGGACCTGAGAGATCAGCCTTTGCAAGCCAAGAAATATGAAATCAATACTGAAATCAGCTGTGAAATTCTCCAGGTGAGAACTAACCCAGATAAAGTGGGGACTGTTTTCTTCAAGGAAAGTAAAGGAATGAGGACCTGTAAAGATATTCCCCTAGCTCTTGCAATAAATACAGGTAACAATACAGTATCAAAACTTGGGACTGCACCAGCAGAATTATTTTCCCTTCTGAAGTTATCATTGATTCTGAAGCATAGCAGAGGATGTAACCAGCAGAGACATACCAGAAGACAGTATCATGCATGGATGACATACAGAGTATTTCAAGCATAGCTCAGAAGTCCTGTATTGGTAAGGATGTTATGCACATTCTATACATAATCCTGGCAACGTGCTGCATAATTTTTATACTTTCAGAAACAGGTGATGCTTTTTAAGTGAAAAGCAGCCATTCCCACCCCAAGCCACCCCAGCTATCAGTCCCTACATACCCAAGGGTCCTGTTTTCATCCAGCTGCCCCCTCCCCTGCATTTCCCCTTCCCCTAAGAGTGCATAAATAGAGAATTGCAAACATTTCACACTGCACGTTCCACTCCAAGTCCTGGATGAGGGGCCTGTTTATTCTATGAATATTGCACTTATCCACTCATTGGATTTGTTTTTTCTCAAGAATGCAGAGTATTTGGGGAAAAAATTAGAAAAAAATTAGTAGGATACAACACAGGAAAATATGAGTTATTAACAAGCTAGCTATGAAGATCTAAAATTAAATAGTACTAGTTCTATTCTGTTAATACTAGTAATATGAAAATAATGAATGCTTTATCAAATTCCCTTGTTTTTCATATAAGATAAAAGCAGTAACTTTCTTTTTAATTGAGGAAAGCAATGAATATATATTACAATAAAATACGATTCATTAAGATCTGAAAGTGATG
>VZTU01005821.1:139947-256163 GCA_013400835.1 Zapornia atra | reverse complement strand
ATTTTTAGCTATACCCGTGCAGATGTGAAGTTCCATTCTTCAGAGTCTGTGAGCCAATTCCAATCCTTCATTGTGGTGCATTTTCCATCATTGTACACATCTATTAAAAAACCTTCTGTTGACAGACACATCAGGTAAGTATCCTGACATGTGCCCACCTCCTCTACCTTGAGAAGTCTGCCTTGCAAAAGACCGGTACGTATGACTACACCCACCCATTGCAAGGCACCAGAGCTAAAACAATTAACAGGAATCTCCTCCCACAGAGAAGGGCTTCTAACAAAACCACATTACTCCTGCTGTTACGAGAAAGTGTTTTGAAAGGGAAGACGAGGGAAACCAACATTTTTTTTCAGGCATTATATAAACCTCAATAACGAACTCAGAAGTGCCCATTATTATTAAAGTTGCAGTATACAGCAAGACACAATTTTCACATTCTTAAATTTTGTTCTCTGGCATTGGAGTTTGGATTTCCTGCTGGTCCAATTTCAAGACTTTTTGGAAAGCACGGACAGCGGGTGAGAGCAACGCGGTGACAGCAGCCGCCTCATCCATCCCCCGGAGGAGGGCTCCCTTCAGCTGCAAATGGCTCTGCCCAAGCCCTGCAGAGCTCTTCCTCTTAATCTGGTTCAACAATAACCCAGAAAAAGAGAAATTCAAACAGTACTATTGATTTCTGCATTGAGTGTTCACTGAGGTGTATGTTATATTTAAATATTGCTCTTGATCCAGTGTCAGTTTTGACGAATTTAGTAAATAAAGCTTAAGGCAACATTAACATTTTAGAAGAGAACTAAAATATTTCTAGCACTACATTGTCTTCTGAGGCACCCTGCTAGGTTTTACTGCCCTGCAATCAGCTTTCCTGATTTAGCTTAATGCCTTTCACTCTGTTTCACAGCTAACAGGGGAAAGCGCTTGCTATTTCGGGTATCAGTAGAGCTGACCAAAACTAGCTGCTCGCTGATGAACAGAACTTCTTTCCTTAAATCTCAGTTGAAAGAATCAAAAGAGGGATCAGTGAGAGATGCTGTGACAATAGTAAGATGGGATGGGGAGAAACTGCATTAGGGGAATTTGCTTTGAAAGTGCCTTTTTTTAAACACAAGCAGTCAAACCAGCCACAAAATAAAGGGAAGCCCAAACTGAAGCTTTTCCCACCAGGTAAGAAGCCGTGTGCAACAAAGCCCACATCAATTTCTAGCATCAAGTAGGACATCTGTAACCCATCCTTTTTGCTGGTGCAGGAGGGGGCAGAAGGAGAAGAGAGGCCACGAATACGTCTTTGCAGCCCATCTACAGGCTCTGGCCTCTAGTTAGGGGGCCACAAAGCCTCTGAGGTGGGATAGAGGAGCAGCTGAGCCACAGGTACTGGGCTGCTGCTTGAGAAAACCCTGGCAATAGAGCAGGCACCCTAGATCCATGTCATCCCCTGCACTGCTGGGAGCTCAGCAAACTGCCTCCCTCCAAAGGCCAGAGCTGGAGAAGTGAGCCTGCGAGGTGGAAAGGGAGCTGTGGAACACATTGACATCTGTTACAGAGCTGGCCCGTGTTTCACAGGCAGATCCTGAAGCCTGATCACTGACCTGAACCTCACAGCAAGCCTGTAGCCACTGGGGACCAGCCTTGTGCAGGGCACATAGCAGTCAGGCACCACAACCATCTGCCAAAGGCATCTTTGCCACCCCAAACCCTGCAAGGAGCTCCTGCATTTCAGAGGTGCTCTGTGCTCAGCTTTGCTGGATGCAAGTGTGATTATTTATAGTAGTCTGGGCTCTCCTGGCCGAGTGCTGCTTTCCTCTCCCTGGGTAGGGGCTCACATCACATCGCACCATACTCAGAGAATTCAGTGGCTCAATGCAGAAGATCTGGGAGCTGTGCTTTTACATCCCCCCAAAGAGATGACTTAGTGGGAATGTCTTTAAACAAAACTTTAGAATATTTTAAATAAGTTAATTCTTAATAAATATGTGCTTCAAGAAAGTGATAATTATATACTGCACCTTTAAATAATGCACTTAGTTCTCTGCATTGGCTTCCATTTTGGTTTCTTTTATTGTTAAAGTGCATTAATTCAAAATAATGAACCACTTCCGCATCATTATTGTTAAAATAAATCATAACAACATTAATACGAGTCACTAAGTCACTACTATTAGTACTGCAATCTAGCAGATAACTCTATGTATTGCTCTATTTAATACTGTCCAGCAGAAGAATATAATACTTCTATTATAATCTCACAACAGCTCCAGCAGTCTTTTATGGCTGCTACCATATTAGTACAAGTAAAAGTGAGGAGAAGTATGAGAGCCAGGGCCACAATGCCTCCGATACACATCCAGTAAGATGTAGCTAACTGGATATATACATGTGTATGTCAAGACCTTTAGGTACAGAGAATCCTGCACACTGTGATACGAGCTGCTGTGCAGATATACCGCCTTCTCCTGCCACCAGGATTTAAGGGGATCCCAACCAAGCACCCTCTCTCCCCACTTGGAAGCAGAGACCTGCTCGACCCAGAGCGCTGTTGGTAGCCAGTTGTGGCACCTGGATGTTGTTTTAGTTACCAAAAGGACATCAGTCAGGTGACCTGTTGGCAACTCTCTCAACGTTACCATGGAAATTAATAAAAAACCCCAAACCCCAAAAAAGACAAGAACCACGTACAAACTGTGTAATTGTTTTTTGACAGAGAAACATGCCCAGGAACACACGATATTCTTGTGCTATTTCACTCAGGCCCTTGATCCCAGCTATTTTAAAGTCTTTGTAACCTTTACCTTCCAAGCCAAATCAGTACGAAGCTCTAGTGGAAAAAAGGGCATGTAACATTTTGTGTAAGCCAGTAGTGAAATGGTTTTCCCCTCCCATCTCCCCCCCTCCCTGTTCCCCCACCCCTTAAAACAGATTTACAATGCTGCCTATTATTTCAAGGAACTAGATATGGATCTTGAGTGATTAACAAGGCCATTAAAAAAAGCATGACTTCCTCAAGTACAGTAGGGATTTAGCCAAAGACGTTTACAGTACGAGAGTTAGCTACTTCAAGAGTAACTCCATATTCCAAGCCTATTCCAACAGATGCCTCTTCCATTTCCCACCACACCACCTTCACCATGTGCCACATTTCAAAGAATGAGTTAAGAAAGGCAAACAGAAACAGAACTAGAAGAGGCGGCTTCCTGGTTAGACACATTCTAATTGCTTTGATATTAAATCTCTGAGCCTGAGAAGCCCAGGCACACCTTCCAGTACAAGCGTACTTTTTGGATTCAAGTGGGAACAGAAACATGTATTTGGCTCCTACTTCAGTTTTAAGTCTCCTGGTAAAACAAGATAAAGTAAACCCAGAATGCACAGAAAATACAAAAACAAAACACAGAAAAACAATTCCCCAAAAATATACAAATTAAGGATGTGCAGACTGAGTTTGATGGCTTCCCCCCCACCCCACTGTAAACACTGATGTTGCAGAAAGTTATGGCTATTTCTAATACCTTGGTGGGCTCTGCCAGCAGTCAGCACACTTAGATTCAGACCAGATCGCAAAACCAGAAGTAACACATCTGACAGCTTTGTCTTATTAAGGGACTTTTGTACATTTTGATTTTATGACAAATTTTGAGAAACCCAGTTCTGGGAAGAGAATCAACCAGGATTGCCTGGCAGGAGTCAGGCACAGAACCAAATACAGAGCCCATAAAGTAATCAACATGCTTAAGCGTGGGGTTTGTAGGTTTGTTTTTACAAGCACCAGTAGGCATTGCTGCCCTAGAACACCTGAAATCCCAACTCAAAGAACAAGACTGAACAAAAGGAAACAAAAAGCCCCCAACTGACACCACCCAGTTGCCTTTTCCGGTGAGTTAGCAGTAACAAGAAAACACAGCTGAAGTCAAGAGACCAAATCTCTCTGCGATGAAAAGGCTCCAAACTCTGGACCAACCAACTGTTGAGAACAGTAACAAAACCGAACATCTCCAAAGGATTAGAGTCCCTCTGTGTTTCAGAAACTCCCATTTGCTTCTCACTGTAAGCTGTAGAAAGGCATCCAAAACTCTTGGGTATTCCACATACAGACAAGAATAAGGAGAAAGGGAGCCAAGATTGTAAAACAGAGTTT
The DNA here is from genome assembly GCA_013400835.1 of Zapornia atra. Classification (NCBI taxonomy): domain Eukaryota; kingdom Metazoa; phylum Chordata; class Aves; order Gruiformes; family Rallidae; genus Zapornia; species Zapornia atra. The sequence continues at coordinate 252,031 of VZTU01005821.1, read as the reverse complement.
GGCACAAAACTCCTCAAGTAGATGCATGTGTATTTCTCTCTCACAAAAGGCACACATTTGGTTTCCTATCAATAATGGGAAAGATGGGATGTCATACCCTGTTACACATACAAGATTATTAACAACTTCACAAAAAGGCATTTGACTATGCTGCATCTTCCTCATAGTTTCTTACGACATGTTAACCCCACAAACCTCTCCAGAACATGGCAGATTTGTCCTCAGCATAGACTCCTTTGTCCCTTTGTACAAACTGGAGCACAGGGAAACATCTTTTTGTGTAGCAATTGTTTTTTCCACATGTACACAGCAGGAACAGTATAAATTAGGGAGGTTAAAGATATTGCAATATTAGTTCTTTTTCTCTAAGTAATTTGAGGGCACCCAACCTTTGAACGGCTTCACACCATTCATGATCTGGCAGTACCACCAGCCATTTGGGTTCCTTTCGAGGACCTCCATGCAGACACCTTCCTGAAACCCTGCAGTCTCCTCATCCCCTTCATAGTCCGCAATGGAGACATAGATGTCCTTGAGATTGTTGTGGATGAACTGGGATTTCTCAATGGGCTTTGGCCTGACTGTGGATACAGGAATCCCATTCCTCTGGCTGGGGAGGTTGGAGGTAGTCTCCAAGCCCTCTGTACCTGACCGCTCAGGCTGCTTTCCCTTTGTGTCGCCAGGCTGCAGTCGTGCATTGCTGAAGGAGGAATTCCGGCGGACGGTCCGAAGATGATCTGTAGCTGTTAAAGACTCATTTCTGCGCAAGGAGCACGACAGGTTATTATCCTTTGGTGGTGGAGACACAAACACTGACTGTGGCCGGACAGCAATTTGCCTCACACCATTCCTCATTTTGACTGGCCCTGATGATGTTTTTGAAAAGCCACCGGGAGGTTTGCTTGGGATGGGTGGTGTTGCACGTTTGCTCTGGTTGATGGTATTCAAAGCCTGAACCCTCTTCTCTATCTTCTCTAAACTGTTTGACTTGTTTTCATTTTTCCTGTTCCTGGCAAATGAGGCATCAGTCTCTGCTGATGTGTTTTCTCGCTGGTTATCAGGAAGAGCCAAGTAATGGGAAGGAGCCCAGCCTTCCATGTCTCCATACTTCAGGTACCACCACCCACTGGCTTGCTTTTCCAGCACTTCCACTTCTACTCCTGCTGGGAAGCAAATTTCAGAATCCTGTACCTTTTGGTATGAGTCGGTGGTCACATAGAAACATCTGGAGTCATTTTCTTGCTCAGTCTTTGCTGGATGGCTAGAGCAGAAAATGCCATGGGAAGGAGCTGTAATGAGATCAGCTGAGCTCCTTCTAACAGGATCATCTTGGATGTCAGAGGCTGTGTGTGGGGGGCTCTCAGACTCTTCACTTCTTGAACCTTTAAGTCCACCTCTGAGTTGCCCAGTTGGCCTCAGCTGACGCCTTAAAGTGCTAATATCCATCTTTTCTTGGCTTTGAGAATCTGCCTTGGTGAGGAAGGGTTTGGGCCTAACGATTGGTTTTGCTCTAATGGAAGGACTCTGCCCAGGTTCTTTCTTCATGCCTGTTCTTGGCACACTACGTAAGCCAACATCTGAGGCTGACCTTGGTTTTGTCTCCTCATTTCTGGAATAGTGACATTTTCCAAGATCAGGCTGGATGGCTTTATCTGTCTTGAGCTTCACAAGTGATGATTTAGGAGAGCTAGAACATGGGGAATTCCTTCGGATCAAGGAGAGAGAGGAGCTTTTCTGAGAATCAGAGTCTCCACTACATTCCTTATTGGACAAAGCTTCTTCCACGTAACGCCTGAATCCCTCATTCTCATAGATGGTCTCTTCTTCATGAGCAACGTCTTCTGAAGACTCTCCTACCTTGAACTTTGCTTTCTGAAGTGATGATGCAGGGGAGGGCTTGAGGGACTGAAACAGTCGTTTTTCAGGAGTACCCTCTTCGTGATGACTTTCACTCACTTCACACTCTGAGTCAAAGCCAAAGGCAGGCACATCATACTCAGGTTCTTCATATTTGAGCTTGTGGGGAGAGTCCTGGGTATCTCCTGAAGAAACGGTTCCAGGAGTCGTTCCTTCTTCAGAGTCTTTTGGTTTACTGGGAGGTGCTGGGGGAGGAACTTTTGGGCGGGTTAAAGTACTGGTTCTTCTGTTTAAATTTGGCTTCTTCCTCTTGTCAATGTAAGATGCTGGAGCCCACCCTTCCTTCTCTCCTATCTGCACATACCACCAGCCACCGGAATTCTTTTCTATAACCTAAGAGATGACAAGGAACATGTTACTTAGATGAAAATAATTAGATTTCTTTCCACTCCTCCCCTTTCAATATTACAATCTTCCAGCTGCTCTGTTAAGGCTCACCTCTGCTTTTTGTCCACCGCGAAAGCTTATGCCATCAGAGATACACGACTGGAACTCTGCAATGGTGTAGTATTCCACTTCCACAGAGGGTGGCTCTGGTGGTTTTGGCAACTGAAAACCCTACAGCAAATAGGAAGTTTTGTTCAATTAAACCAAAGAAGCAGCGGGCTGAACAGCAGTATGAAAAAATATTTGCCTTTACTCACTGAAACCCTTCCTTCCTCCTGTGCTACTTCCTAGTGATAGCTTCCCAATTCTCCAGAGTGGCAGTTGATGCACTGAGATGGGCCACAAGAGAGAAGCCTTTCAAAATGCTCACTGTGCATGCTGCCTTCATTAGCTATTAAAACTGTGATAAACTTTACCTGAACAGTAAAATGTTTTACTGATGGGCCATAAAGTGTCGGCTGCCATTTCAGTCACAGAAACAACAGCCCATTTATTCTGAGATTTTGTCCAGAAAGACTCAGTTCTGGATGGGTTGCCACAACTACAGAAAATTGTGTTGCAACAGGCCCATAATTCTGCCTATCATCAAGTATACTACCTTAAAATATAATCCTGATGAATTATTGCTCTTAATCTGCTGACTATTTCAGATTATTTAGAAGTTTGTGATATGAGGTGATGGGCATCCATTACATCAAGAAACAAGGAAAATATAGACTCCCATGGAGAGTTTTGCTCAGCTACAGTGGAAGGAGAAAGGAAGGACTTTGCTATAGCATCAAAAGATTCCAGTTCCTCCTAATAACAGAGACCCATAACCTCTACTTAATCCCATCACCACCTGCATTTAAGTTGCACCGAGGCTCCATGAGGTCCAGGACACTGCTATTTACATGCATTCTGGCAGCATACCAGACTCCTCTGATAGCTAAGTGCCTTTACATTAAGCTGTCACATCCTAAAGCTTGTTACAATTATTTTTAAGCCGATAAATGGGATAAGAGTTCTTGAAAGAATTTCCATATCAAAAGTTTTTCAGATTAGCACATTGCTCATCTACAGCACAACTAGATGATGGTGAAGCTTCACAGCTTCTGCACTTCACTGCTTATGGCTCTAACATCATAATTACAGTATGTCAGGATCTCTTGAACAGGTCAGACCTGCCACGGACAGACACAGGGCAGCTTAGGACATGAAATGATACTGTCATTGATGAGAGAAAGGCAAATGGCACACTGTGCTTTATTCACCCAGTCCCCTGTTTCTAAGATATCCTCGTTGTAACTAACAATCCATGTTTCATCACCCACAGCATGTGGCGCTTCACAGAGAATGCATCGCTGCACCTTAGGAACTGTGTCTAACTGTTGTAATTGGATGTTTCTGCACCATAAATGCCAAAATACAGCAGAAGTGCAGCATAATAAAATGCCTTCAGATAATTGGATGGTTTGGATTAAATGAAGATAATTGGAAACAGCAGACATGTTCAGGGTTTCACATATATTATCGTTATTATTTTTAGCACGTGATTTAGTAACCTTGCCAAAACAAAGTCTAATTGAAGGACACAAAGAGAAATAGGAAGAAAATGCTAACAGGTACTCATCTAGTTTGCTAAGAGGAATCTCAAATGACACAGAAAAATTACCAGTCACCTACTACTCATATAGGGTACAGCAGAAATCAAACACTGCACATTGCCTAGCTATCAACAAGTTATTAGCATTATTTTTGTGCAAATAGATTACTGAGTAGCTCCCATGCAAAGATGACCATCCTAATCTCAAACTGGGCCAAACTTCCAGAATTCTAGCTTTGAGAAAAAACAATCATAGGAAGTCTTACTCCTGTAGCAAACATCCTTCCACAGGATACTACATCACTTGCAACATACACACGAGTGAAGTTTAGCCACCTCAAATCTGATTGCAGTGGAATGAGGGGAGACATTCCCATTAAAGACAAGGTCAAAAGATCCAGACTAGGCTAAAGACACCCAGAGGAATTTTTAAACCTTTCAAGTCAGCCAAACTGGCTTTAATGCTCATGTACAGAACATAGTAGCTTTAGGATGTTCTCCCTTCAGTTCAATACCTGCTTAGCTGGGGGCAATGTATTGAAAAACAGAAGTCCCCAATTAACATTAGGATGGCCAGATATCTGTTCAAGACTTCATTTTATTGTTGAAGAGCCATGGAAATAAAGGATCTCTGAGATACCCCCTGCATTTTTCACAGCTGTAGGAAGTCTCAAAGCACCTGCACACCTACCCCACTGCTATAATGTATCATAAAACAATACAAACCAGACTGGATTCTCTTCGTGGGGGTGGTCTTGTTCTTAGATTTGGAGAACCTGGGCAGGGAAGGCAGAGGGGAGAATTTATTTAGCTTTGTAAGTACTGCTAAATACATTCTACAGCAGCTCTCCACTGCTACACAGTTTGAGAGTATTAGAAGTCAGTATTCACAATATTTAAGGCATCTCTATGAAACAAGATAGGAAACTATGAGGGTATATTAGAAATACCAAGGTAGCTTAGCTATTCATCTCAGCTAAGCCAGCACATTTAAGAGGAAATCATTGCCAGAAAGTAGTGGATTGTATTTTCTGCTGGAACTGACCAGCTCTGTTGGAGATTGGCCAGCAAAGAATTGGCCCAATATCTAGTTTTCCCCCAGCAGTAAAAATAATCCACTAAATTAATAACACTCACACTGTTCTCTATCATAGTATCTTGCCATTCCTTACATAGAGTAGTGTTAGCATCTGCATTTTGCAGATGAAGTAGTAAAAATATCATAGCAGCTTGCCCCCAGGAAAAACAGCAGAAGAAATGCAAGAGAAGACATAGGTGGTCTCCTTGCCTTGAATACTCTAAAACGTGCCCCTCAGCCCCAGTCATGCACGTGATGTGATGCTGTGTTAAAGGGGAAAAGTCTTCTCTGGAAAGAAAAAAAGATGAAAGAAAAAAAGGAAAAGCACACTGACTAAGATAAAGAACCAGACAGCCCTTGTATAAAGTGGAGTTAAATTTTATCACTACTAATGAAGGATCAGATGTTGGAATCCCTGCGGATCTACAGCCAATGGAAAGATCTGCTCATGTGGACTCAGTTATAGGACCAGGACACATGGGACCTGAGCTGACAGGCAATGCCAGCCCTGAAAGATAGAAAACAAGAACTCATTGCATGCCAGTAGAAACCCAGACTGCTTTACTGCCTTACTTATTTGAGCTCTTTGTGGTGCTATCCTTGCTATGGCTGGAGATCCCTGGGCCAGTTTGGAAGCCTGCTTGTCAGGGGTCATCATGGCATTGCCATTAGAGTCATTGCACAGGATGGGCAAACTGATTTCCTTCTTGGTGATGTGGGTTTCTGCAGTCTCATTTTCTGCTTGAGTTTCCTTATCAGTGGAGGATTTCTTGTTCAGCAGGTTACTGATCTCCATGATGTTTCCTATGATTTCCACTGGCCCAGTTAGGTTCTTTTTCCTAGATGGAAGATCATCTTTCGCCTTCTTCAGATATGAAGCAGGAGCCCAGCCCTCTTTGCCTAGATACCTGCAGGTGCAAAAGGAAACATCACATCAAACAGCTTTCTCACACAGCTTTCCAACAGCTAAGGCAAAAGTGATGAATGATTACATAAAACAAAATTTGCAGTTCTCAGATAAGCCTTTGTGGTCTCCATTTATTACTTATGGATTAGACATCTCAAATTCAGGTGAGCTACCAGTGAATTGTGAAGTGCTGTTAAAAACCACTTCTCATCCTAAGGAAGAGGTTTCTCTGGGTAAGTTACTCACAAGGCAACGGGGTTTGCCAATTTGCTTTATGTCACATTTAGACAGCACTAGGCAAACTCAGTATTTTCCCATACAGCAAAAAAGCAAACTGGTGAGTAAAATATCTTAATAGCTTTAATACTTCCTAATGGCAACTCAAAGTGGAAAAGGACTGAAGTAAGAGTGTACAGAGCTCAGTACAGAGCCCCTACATCTGCAGTTTATAAGGCCCTTGGGCAAGACTCCCCTCTTGCAATTGTAATAACGAACACCACCCCTCCTCCCATAACTCCCAGTCCTGTATGATCAACTTCTCTTACAGAAATACAGGACTCTCACACCACTGCAGCTTCCTCTAGCACTACAAGGTCTGCAGAGAAAATGGCTTCAATGAAGACTCATTTTCCTGAACAAACTAAGGGCTATTTGAATAAACTGGGAAATCTGAACAGACACCTGAATCCAATACAGGCTCCCAGAGCACCAGCCTGGGCTGCTCAAGCTACACTTTAAACTGAAGTCATTCTTCCACAACTGGGCTTTTGGGGAGATGGCTTTTCTAACTCCTGCCATTCCTAACACCTCAGCAGGGATTTCAGATTACAATCAGACTCCAGGGAGGACCACACAGATGAATTCTGCTTTCCCTAATGAAACCCTAACTTGCTGTAGAGTGAGTCACTGCAACACTTCTCTCTTTAATCTCTCAAGGTACCCTAAGCAGGCGCTTGATCTGTAGAGTGGGACAGCAGGCACCATTGAAAACCCTGGTGCTCAGGAAATCTGCCGAAATACAAAGGTTAAAACAGTATACGAGACAGGAGAGGAAGGAGCGGGTGGAGGAGGAATGTCAGCAAATCATTCCCTGGCAGGTGAGTAGCTTTGTCATGCCAACACTTGGATTCTGAGATTTGCAGTGAGATTTCTGCACCAAGGCACACCCTGGGCTCATTCACCACATCCAGACACTCGAGAGTGGCACAAGAACTTTATGGGCAGAACAGACAGTGTAAGTTTGCTTCCCTAGACTTCTTCATTAGTCTTCCTGTACAAAATCAAACACAACTGCTATATTTCTAGCAGTGGCTGCAAGGACCTTTCCATCCAAAATTTTGCCTTTTCTTCCCCTGCTATCTAGGTCAGCCAGGACACTAGAGATGCTGCTTCTCCACACATACCTGCCTTCTGTCACACAGACTCTCCCTGCTCAGAGAGTTTAGCACAAGTTTTTCCAAAGACTCTGCTGTCAAAGGAAAGCACCCCAACAGCCCTGGGTTTTGTTTGACATGGAGACTAACAAGTAGTAGTAAAATGCTAATGGCTTGATTTGAGTTCCAACAGATACGCAGTATCCAGCCATTGACTCTATATCAAGATGAAGTTTGGATCTATGCAATCCTGTCCCCTTTGTGGCTCTTCTGATAAGCCTTAAACCAAGGTAAAAAAAGGAGGGGAAAAAAGTCTCACTATGTGCTATGTTCCTTACTGGGACAAGGCATCTCTCAGTGGCATTCTTCAAGCCCTCATAACTTTTGGCTTCACCTCCTTTTGCAAAACAATGACCAATGCATGCTGGTTTTGTTTTAAGGACTTTTATAACTTTATATGATCTGGAGCTGTAAAGATTTTCATCTGTGAGAAAGCCACAACTGATCAATGCACTGAGCACTCAGTTCCAAAGGTTACTTTCAACAGAGCTTGATTGTACAAAATCAGTATAGAAAAAACAGTTTACATCCATCTTAGTTTGTGGGAGAGTTAACATGTTTAAGATCAGAAAGGCAGCCACAGGCAGGTTCTGTATTGGCTTGTTAGTTCTCCTGCCAGCTGTACGTAGTTGGATCAGACCATATAACCCCACTGCTTCAGGTACCTCTGATCTCTCAGTTTCTCCCAATGAATAGTAGCAGCAATAGCTGGACAGTTAATAACTCTGGGCAATATACCCTCAGTAGAGAGACTATTACTGGTTATTTCTTCCTGTGAGTTACTAAGTTCAACCTGAAATTAATGTTGAGCAGTAGCTGCCAGCAACTGCCACTTTATTGGTGCAACTTCACAAATAAAAGCTATTTATTTAAGTCAAATAGGCTTACATTTTCCACCTTAGTCCTTGAACTTGGCAGTCTCAAAGCCTTTTGAAAACATCACTTTAGAAGGTTACTTATCTGCCCATTTTACATCAGTGAAAAAAATGACAGCTGCTAATCAGCCTCAGAGAAGTCCAGTTGTGACTTTCATTTCACATCTAAGAGTTGAATGACAAGTATTCTTCCTTCATTAATATTCACAAACTATTGATGACATTTCAAACTCCACCCAAGATTCCTCTTCATTTCAATGCCACTACCACACACAACTGTATTTCATTCACGTGGGCTGAAGCTCAGAACCAACTACAAAATGAAGATGCTGGCAAGTAACTAAAAGCTTTAACTTAGCATATTGCTACTTACTTGCCCTTCAATCCACTTGGGTACATGATATTACATCCAGGTGACAGTAACTGATATAAAGCAAGATCTAAATAATGGATGTAATGCCAGCTGTGATCAGAATGGGAAGCACACAGATCCACTGAACTCAGCAGAACAGTAAGAAGGATCCCAGGTCAGAACCTTCCTTTCACTTTTCCAGAGTCCCAGTGATTATTTTTTTTTTTAATTATTAGTTTTTAGAAAGTCCTAATGCACACAGGGCACAATAAAGGAAGGCACCGATACTGCCTCTAGTTCCTAGAGCACTGAATTGGGAGGGTTGCAGAATTAGGTGCAGTGATTTGGTTCCTTGCTAATTCCAAAGCCCTCCCTGTTTATATTACATGAAGGAAAAATATGGATTCAAACGATAGGAATGTGAAAAAAAAAACCAGAAGTGCCTCTGTGAGTCTGACTGAGAGTCACATCTGCTTTCCAGCTCCAGAGCACTGGAATTACTCCAGAGGGAAGCAAACTAGGGGGAAAAAAAAAGAGAGAAAAAAAAAAGAAAAAGGACAGGAAATGAGGATCAGCACATGGCCAGGAATTTGGGGAAATTACATATTTAAGGTGGAACACGCTAACATCTTTAAGGTGGATTCCATTTGCAAGCTGCTGGATTTGTTTTTTATTTCTACACACTGATGTGTGTGTTGGGTCTCTGTTACCAAGCTCAGCAGACAAGGAAGCAGGATTCAAGCACTGTCTCTTCCTGCTCCCTCATCCCCTCACGCTCACTACAGGGGAAGGAGTTGCTTCTTTTAAGGTGCTCAATACTCAGTACTGCTGCAGAAGAGGAATCTTTCTCAGTGGTACCTAACAATATTCAGAGCAATTTAAGTCTAATAAACAGCACAAGAAGTTGGGGGTCAGTTACTCAGGCTGCAAAGGATCAGCTTGCAGGAATGGTCACCACATCAACATTTATGGAAGCATTGCCCAAGGGCTAAAAAAACCCCCAACTGTTATTAAGAGCAATTTAATCCTCCAGCATAGTGCTCCAGAGCAGCAGAAACGATGATGCCTGACACCCAACGCACTTGTCACACACATATGGGGAGCATTTAAACCACCTTTCAGTAAGATGGGTTGCTCAACTCAAAACACCTCTTACAAAGAGCCAAGGGCATGCTGCATTCTCCAGCTACCACGGGTGCCTGGGGGATCTACTTTCCTTCCAGAAGTGCACCATGAAGGAGTCACTTAAACCACTGCAGCATGTTTCACTGTCACCAGAATGCTATACAGAGAAATGTGTCTTTGGGTTGGCCCAAGGGAGTGTGTGAGGAAAACAAAAAGGAATAGAAAGAAACAGCTTATTACAGAACTGCTAATATGGCAAAGGGGAACCAAAAGGGAATTCCAAAAGGAATACTAAAATAAACTAAGATGTCTTGCAAAGTTTCTCCACTCAGAAAACCTATGTACTCTTGATTGCTCTATCTGCAACTGTGGATTCCACTTCTATGAATGATTAAAGGAGAAAAAAATGTGACCTGACCAAACCCAGGCATTTTTTTTAGTTCCTTCTATCTAGAGTGCCTTCCTGGCTCCACTGCTATCTTTATTAGCCTATTCCTTCTACAGGACCATTAGACAGGAGAAAAAAAAAAAATTAAAAACCCCAACTAAAACCAGTTTTCTAAGTAAGGGACAAAGAAAAATGACATTGCTTCAGTCAGCATTTTCATAGTCCTCATTCATAGCTGATAAATCAAGTGGAATTCAAAACAAAAGCAAGTTATGGCTTGGGAATGGAAAGGGGGAAAATAATCACTATAATTACAGGCTGAGTGGAAAAAGACGACTAGATGAGATGTTCTGCACTGTTTGAGATAAGCCTCTGGTTTTAAGCTACCTGTTGTATCCCAGCTTGATTAAAGACAAAGAGAATGTCACAGCACTGCCAGATTTATAGATACAAAACAAGGGGCAGAACCATAGAGCTCTAAAACATTAAGTGCTGTGTGAACACAGATGGAGAAAGCTTGCATTAAGTACTTATCATGACATCATCTATCATCAGATGAGACATATCTAACCTACATTCTCCCCATAAGCTTTTAAAAAAGGGGATTCTTAAGTCACAAGTCTGCTCTGTGACTGTTGTTTCAAATACTTCAAAGTCTGATAACCAGTAACTTCACCTGCCCTTGGAATCCAGTCCCTCTACATTAGGAATGTCAGGCAAATGAGTTGAAACCATCGATAAGTTTGGGAAAGGGATATAGCAAGCAAAGTGATCTCTCATATCCCTGAAAACAGCACTACCTGCCCCAAACAGCTCAAGAGACCACAATCAGCCTTTTCAGCATTGCTATAAATAGATTTAAATGTGTTGCAGAATAACTCTGATACTGGAAACATGCTAAAATTACACACAACAGAAAGCCTTGCGAGGTCTTACAGATCTTAAGTGAGATATGGACTTTTAACTTGAAGGAAGGAAAAAAATAATCTACATATTCAGGAATTTCCCCACTGGAATGGTCCACAGATTTTGCGGAGCCTGTTACTTTAATCACCATTGTATCATCTTAGCCTTTTGTCTACATTTCTTAAAGAAGCATTAAGAACAATTTGGGCTTCTCTGCCCAGCTACAGAATTATTTAAAAACTAATGTTAAGTGAATGATCAGAAAAGTTAATTGTCACAGGTTCTGCAGCAACCTGGCTGCACGGCTTCTTTACCTTATGTACCACCATCCTTCCAGGTTCTTTTGGATGACCTCCACGGTGACCCCTTTTTCGAACCCAATCTCATCCTTCCCCTGGCTGGCGTACGGCTGGATAGTGACATATTTCTCTTCTATTGAAGGGAGAAAAGGCAACATCAGTTAGGGTCAGAATTAGTCCAGCTGTTTTTCTGTTCTGCTTGCTTTTAAGCTGTTATGCAGTGATTACGTGGAGCCATTGCAAAAGGCGGAGCCCTGCTCAGGGGCCCACTGATTATTTATGCTGACGACATGATAGATAATCAGCCCCTCGCCACTACCCTGCTGCTGATAATCACAAAGTGTTTCCATGCCAATAATGACACAAAGTCCCCAGAGAGCTTTTCCCCCACTTCTTCCCCACCCCCCCTCCAAGTTCCTCCAGCGGGTAAGGGAGAGGATTTGAAGCTGGACTTAACTCCCATACTGTAACTTGACAGAATGAACCTGGTTGCCAAATCAGCCAAGCGTCACCACAGGAGCTCCAGCCAGTTGGCTCTTTTGAACACGCACATGGCTGCATGAAGCATTGTGTTACTGAAACCTGAGACCTGCATCCCGAGAGGGACTGATCCTCCCCAACTTGGAGGGACTGGCCCATCACGCTGCTCTGTTTTGCACCCCTTGAACAGCACAGGATGACAGCAACAAGCTTGAAATGGTATTAAAGAGTGACAAAAGATTATGAGAGGCTTGCATTTGTCAGGAGACTGTGCATAGTATTGCATTCATGGGTTGTGAAGTGTTTTGCAAACATACTTTTGCTAGAATTCACTCCAGAGAAATACACGGGTGGCAGTGGTAAAGAAGGGCCAGAACTAAGATACATGACAAGCACAGACTAGACTTCAAGTATGGTGTTTGAGTCAAAAAACTTAGCAACCCTAATCATCTCCAGTAGCTATCGACTTCCCAGCTGGGCAGAGGTGAACAGACATCCTGAGAACAAGGCAATGAGCACAGCAGAACAGATACTTCCACAGCATCTTCCTCCACCCACCAGAAGTCATTTACTGCAGCATTTCCATCACACTCAAGGTCAGCCTTTTCCTCCGTTAGCTTAAAAAGCTACAACTGTCATTGAGAATGTGAACTACCAGCCTTGCTCTGCAGGGCAGACACAGAGGTGTTACCAAACCCCTCTCCTGAACCCAAGTTATGGTGCATGTAACAGCATGAGTTTCTGTATCTAGATCCAAGGCAGGGCAGGCAAGCAGTAACACACACCCCAATCAGCCTTCCAAGCAGCAGTCGCAACAAGGCATGGCCAGGAATAAATGCAGTGCAGAGGAATGGGCAGGAAATAAGTGAATCCAGAGCTCCTGATCTCTGTGAAACAAAGGAGCTGTAGAAAGGTTGCAGCAGTTTGAGGCAAAGACTCTTTGGGAGACAGTGAAGCAGATCCAACCACGTGTGTGGTTTTGTGGCTCAACTGTGTTTTGTTGCTGGGCAAAGCATGAAAACTTTAAATTAAAAAAAAAAAAACCACCCAAAAAAAGCCCTTACTAAGACGAATTAAGGAATAACATCTCAAAGGGAAAAAAAATATTGGCAGAGCAGCTGATGGCAGAAAATTCAGCTAAGCTATATCTCTCAAGTCAACTTCCCTCAATGGGTTGCATTTGGATCCTTCTAATTCTGGTGGGGTAAACCCTGTCAAAAACCTTCGGCTCCAAGAGAAAAATATTATCTCCTGCTCTCCCCTAGGAAGGCTGCTTTAGCTGTTTTATCACTGCTAAGGAATTCCAGCTAGTTTGTAATTAGGACCATCAGGATATGACACCTTCCCCACAGAAATATTCTACTACAAGATGGAGCCTGGCGAATGAAACCTGGCTAATGAAACCCAGCTTCGAAGTCACAGGACAATTTTCCTAGCTGGATTTCTGCTCTGCACCATAAAGGCAGACTCATTTTTCCCCTATTTCAAGTGACTGCTGCTGACAGAGTTATGTGCCCAGTTTCCATTGCATGCAAAGCCCCAAACACTGAACTGAATTGCAGAAGATGCCTGAACAGCTAGAGCTCATCCTTGAGAGAAAAGGGCCAAGGGAAAGGTCAGATGCTGAAGAGCACTTCCCAGATACAACCCTGGAAGTGCCTGAATGTGTATTTAGTAAAGTAATAAAGAGCTAAGCCATGTGTTTGCTGAGCTGTTAGAAGGCCCTGCTTTGTCTCTCCCCCATACCAAAGCTGCTTTATAACCCAGGCTATCAGAGTTCAGCCCTGCCACTATAGCTACAACAGAAATGTCTCTATCTTATTTCTCCTCCACATAAACAACAGTTCATGCTGCAGCTCTTCAGCTCCTCCTGTTGGGCAGGTATGTCACCTCCCTCCCGCAGAGGACAGGTTAGTAGGCTGCAAGTGAGGTGCTTGCACCTGGATTTCAACATAGCTTTTCAAACTCCTGCTCCAGCAGGACTTCATCTGTGTGAGGAACTGAGACAACAGACACCAATCAACCCCAACTGCATTTCTGAATCTGACCATTCAAGGGAAATCAACATTTGGGTGAGAGTCCTTTGGAAAGTAGGATGTAATCACTGTCCAAACATTAACACCTTTCCTCCCCCACACAAACCTACTCTCTCCATTCCAAAGATAAATGAGTGGCTTGCCAGGGAAAAGGGCAACAGGTCCATGCAAGCTACTACAATAGCCAGAAACTTCTGCAAACATAACTTCTGAGCCTGAAGCTATGCATGTGTGCACACATCACTGCTCTACCTGTTCATTACTGCCTTCCTCTCAGGGAAGAGAGAACAAAAGTTCTTCCATGAAGCAGGACAACTAAAACAGTGTTAAAAATTCACTTAGAAAAGAGGGTCCTACAGTGTTTTTGTTTAGCAATTCTATTTTTAAGCCTACAGATAAAAGCCAGGAAGCCACCATTACAATTTCCCCTTGCAAAGCACTTTCACAGCAGAAGTCACAGCCATTTCCAAGACTACACACGTTTGGTTTCTTTGAGTGGTGCAAAGGATACCACAAACATACATGAGGTTTTAACATAAACAGTATTCTGGAGATATGGGCCCCCTTGCAACCAAAGTGTAATTCTGTTTTGCTTCTCAAAGACTTTCTCTAGCCAGTGGATGTTTTGTATAAACCAAGACTTGATGAAGGGAGCAGTGGAGCTTTCAGTGGATGTGTCACATAAGAGGATTGATATAGTATTCAACATATCAGATTACTATTTAAAAGTCTTTAAGAAAAGATATTTGACACTTCATGACTGATATATAAAGTTACTGGAAAGATTTAACACAGACAAATGACTTCATGAGAGAATCAGCAGAACATCAGCCAGTAGAAAGACAGTGCTCTGCATAACACTGTAAAATCGGAAATATCATGCTGGTTTTGTTCAGATATTATGACAGGCAATGATATGCAACAAGTCAGTGAACTATCCCAGACCTACCATCGAAGTTGTATGATCAGATCTACAGAGAATACAAAAGTGTTTAATTTTCATTCATTAAGTTTTGATATAACAACTACCAGCCAAAAAAAAGAGGCAAACAAAACTCTAATTTGTATTCCCCAGCCTCAGCTTCCATTACATCAATTTCACTGTTGAGGTCAAGTGGGAAGGATAAACTTTACAACATGCTACAAAGCACATCCATCCCATTATTTCCAAAGTGCAGCCTTTTAGCTGATGTCCCCTCCATCCTCTTCAAGATTTGCTGAAAATTGCATAAAGGTACCTCTGTTCTTAGTGTGACACCCAGAGATCTGTTAGCAGGTCAACTGGACAACTACACTTCTAGTTCTTTAATCTGCAGGTCAGAGATAACTTTCCCTACTGAGCTGAACAAGGTGCCTCTACTGGAAACTCAGCTACACTAGCAAATCTGAACAAGGCATGTGTGAGGAAGCAAAGCCTGCTTGGCAAAGAGTGATGATATGAGTCTGACAGATCATGCATCATCCAACTGAAACTCAGCGTGGAAGACAAGGATTAGCATGTGTCACTCTTCCCCCTCCCAGGACACAGACACTATTTAAAACATGCACAAGAATTTCTGCACAGTTTGGACTATGCAACTCATACTAACCACTTATAGATGTGCTCTGCCTAGGCCTCCCGGACACCCTGGCAGCCCAGTACTCAGACCATTAGTTATCCCAAAGCTTCCCTCACTTCCCTACCAACCTTCCTCCTTCACCTTTCTTTACTCCTCCTGAAAGAAAGGCAGGCTTTTCTTTTACTCTGGTTCTACCTAGAGTCTCCTGCAGACAGACAATACAGGCTTGGTGTCAAAATATACAGACAGATCCCGGTGGATCACTAGGAAAACAGTGTGGACAGCAGAAGACAGTGCCCATATCCTTGTAACAACCCCCACACTAGAGAGGGCTTTTTCTAGCATATGAGATTTCCCACCAGCATGTTGTAGCAGAGGCTGTTGTAGTCCAGCTGTAAGGTGTGCATATACAGGACAAAGCAGCTAAGCTGTACAATGACCTACATTACAGTGATGTGCAGCATGTGTTTTGTACAGATGTAACACAGCCATGCTATTGCCAACAGACCTGGCACAAGAGAGCCAGTGGCATTTGAGAGTTAATGCGTTGCTCCTTCACAAGCCTCAGATATCTAATGCCCTTCCACGGCTGTCAGAAGAGATGGGGTGAGGGGACACACACACAACCACCAAAACCAAACCAACACCACAACTTTGTGTCCCTCCAGCTACATAACCATGCTCTGCCAAGCTGAGGCCTTTCCTGTATGCAAATAGCAACAGTTTTAAACCTAAAAAGTTGCTTTAAAACCGAGTTTTGAATGCATGCCTAGTGCTACAGCAACAAAGACTGTTTTCTTTTCCTTCCTTCATCCTGCTTCGCATCCACCACTTCTCCTTGCAGAGTTTGTAACGCTCATGAGATGGACTTGAGGCCAACCTGGGCAAGGAAAAGTGAGCATGACCCTTAGTCTGATTTGGTTCACTGCAGATCTGCATGAGCATAAAGCGAAGATGCTAGAGAGGGTGAGACTGGTTCATTTAGTGGTGGCATCACAAACTCTGTGCAAAACTCTTCCAAAACTCTTCTCTGTACTAAGCCAGGACAGCTTCAGTGCAGCTTCACTTCATTTTGAGAAAACAGGCCTATTTCTGAGACTGCTGCAAGCAGTGTCAAGGCAACCCATATGAAAATTGATCCAAAACAGTCAGACAAGGATGATTTAAGACTGCCTACATGTCTTCTCCCATCAATTTTAAGATGCAACTTAAGGGCAACTTTTTGCATAAATAGGACTTATAATAAAGCTCTTAAATCATCTGATTTACAGCAGTGCAAAATAACCTGTAAGCATCTTGGCAATGCCTATCAAGTAGTAAAAGGTCACTTTTATAGTCACATTGTAGTGGGGACTGGTATTTCTTCTGTATTGCCCAGCCTGTATAATGGCTATGATATAACATACTGGTTGCAGAAAAACTAGGGATGCTACATTTAACTTGTTAAATTTTAGGAGGACAACATCAATGAGAATTATTTTTGGGTAATGGCTGATCGTGACAACAGTGCTTCGTGCTTTATCCTTTTGTGTAGGATTACAGCTTGTAATTAAATAGCCAGACATGTCCATTCCATCACACTTCTTTTAAACAGCATACACCCAATAGGTTTTCCTTTGTTTTACCTGCTGTATTTCTATATAGTAGTAAGGAATTTTTAGGCATTGGGTATGTCATTTTCCATATCAGGTGACCTGTTAAGGCACATCTTCCACAGGAAAAAAGCAACCAAACAGAAACTTGGAACAGTTTTTGTTTGGATGCTTTTTTTTTGGGGGGATGAAACTCATGACAGCTTGTGAGGCTACTCCAATCCCATCTGTCAAATCAGAATTTCAAATTTTACACATGCGCTTGTGCACACACACACTACACATTAAAATGATGAGGTGTCTTGAGAAGGCAACTTGGTCCCTCCTCTGGCTGTCTGGATTTATACTTACTGTCAGGTCAAGGAAAGCAGACCTATGATTTTACTGCTCGAGTTGTAACATAGAGCTTCAGTAGTGCCTTCCAAATCTTCCTTATTCAATCTTCCCAATTCCCTTGCCACTGGTTATTTCAGAATCCTCCTAGTCTATCACCAAGGTAACAGTTCCTTTCCCCAACACCTTCAAAATCCTCTACCACTGCCGCTCCTCACTGCTAAAGCCTTGATCTGGCCTTTCAATCTCTTCTGCAGTCACTACAGCCACCTCCTGCCTCCTTCACTGCCCCCTTTCCAGCCTTTCAGCACGCTCCTCTTGCCCAAGGCTCTTGGCACATAAGCACCCTGGTACTTCAGCCAGACACCTACCAAGTGTACACCCTTTTCAGTTGTACCATCTTGAATTTTCAAGCCTGTGTGCTGTGCCTTGCTTTAATACTCTACTGCAGACTCTCACACATCTTGCTGCACTTGGATTTCCCACTCCCCCAACTCCTTTCATCTTTTCCTAGTCAGCCCCATGCCTTTCTTATGATGCCTCAGCATCCTGAGTGGGCTCCCTCCTCTGTGGTATCAAATAACCTGAAACTTTCAAATCCTTCCTAAAATAAGCCTTACCTACCCTGACTTCCTCCCTTGCCAAACAAGCTTAGCTTTAGCCCTTCTCCAAAAGCTTTTAAAAATACCAAATAAATATCACTTTCCACTGTGAAAAACCTTTTGGTCGTAATAAGATGCATGCCAAATTGCCACTTGCCCAGGCTCCTTTGATGCACGGATCTTGTTCGCTTTGTTTAGGCTGTAAACTATTTGGGACAGGAACCTTGCCTTTAAGCTGCTAAAATACCATGCACTTTTCCAGCCCTGCATAATCAGTCTCATCTCTCCCAGGCAGATGGCCAGTGCACATACATTTCTGCTTCCAAGTTCTGAGTGCCCTGCTCTGCATACCTCTTTCACCTATATTTTATAAGCTTGCTCTTTTCTGCCTCCATAAATAAATGTGGAAGTTATCTGCAGCACTTCAGGAGCCAACCGGGGGAGTAATTTCCTTTACTCAGCTGGTGTACATGCCCCCAACTTTCTGTGACCCCATCCTTGTTTGATATGCTGGCAGGGGTGGGGATAGGGGGGAATTGGGCTAAAAATTAGCCAATTAACGATTTCTCAGCAAAATGCAACAGCCCAAACCCTACGTCTTCCAAACCACAGAAGAATTTTCTTTCAAAATACTTTCCCCTCAGTCAGCAGTCTGTGCTGGCCCTCCCCCACTCCTCTGCTCCATCTCCCCTTTGTCAGACCTGCTTCTGGAAAAAGTCTTGCTGTTCCAGAAAGCAATGCATTAATTCAGCATGGGCTTTGTTTTACTTGTCTAAATATTCAGCAGAGAAAGTAACTTTCCACAGTTATCAAGTGTGTTCATCTGCAGACAGGAGCTCTTAGGCCTTCATCTCTCCCTTGTCACGTGTGCATGTGACTCCCCCACACCTTTTTTTTTTTTTTAAATAAAAACCTGCCAATAGATAGAAAAGAATAATGACATTTCTTCTAAACAGCTCTGCATTGCACAGGCTCTTTCTTCAACCAGCATGGGACAATAAACATTTACTACTTTGCTTGGAACACAGAGGAGGAAACAAAAAAAAAAAAAAAAAAAAGAGAACAAAATAGGTCTGAAGCAGCTCTGTGCTGGTTCGATTTAGCAGGGCAAAGCAGCCTTCTGCTGTGAGGGATAAACATTTCACCAGCACCCAGGACAAGCAGGGAAAAAGTGAAAACAAAAGGAGAAGTCCTGTGGGTAACGAAGGGGCTGCTGAAGAGGGCAATGCAGCTTTGGTGGGATGGTGGCAAGGGTAAGAGTGCATGAGCACACCAGCCCGGCTGGATTACCAGTACTGATGAAGGGCTCTTTCCACAGCTAAAAAGCTGGCTGCCAAATGACCCACTCAGCCCAGGAGAAGGGCTTCAAGATTCAAGACCAACTCAAGATGGGGTTCAAGTATCAAGACCTCTGGGTTACACAGCTGCCTTCCCTTTACACCCCATTCATCTCTCCCCATCTACCTTCCTCTCTCCATAAGTTAAGGATGCAGTAGGAAGATTTATAGTTTCCAAGTTCTAACTTCAATTCTAACTTCACTGAATGCCTTATTTATTGTGCTAGCAGCTACTCTTGAATAACAGGCTCATTTGGCAGAAATTCAGTCTATATGTCACTACGCTTTTTATATTAATAACTTTAAAGTACTCTCCTTCATTGTCACAGCTCCAGTTAAAAGCATTGAGCACAATACCAAAGCACCAATAACTTTTGTCAAATAACTGGCATACAAAACAGGTAGGTAAGCTCGCCCCCCTTATTTCCCAGTCAAACTGTAATAGCACAAATGACTTCTCATGAAATTAGCCTGCAAACAATCTTAAGTCCTTTTTCAGGGGAAGTTCCAAATAAATGCCTGTGTAGAATGAGCATTTTACCCAGTACAAAAGAACATGAACTCTGCAGACTGTTGGTCTAACAAGTGTCAAGACTGAGGAAAACCACAAACGTTCAGGCTTCTCCTCACAATCCATATTTGTATTACTGGAGTTTTGTAAGGTATAGACAAAAGTTTAGGAAAAGCACCACATGTAAAAACAGTTAATCTTAAAAAAAATATAAATCACGCTCTACAGCTACATAAGAAACAAACCAGCATAATCTGAGATCTGGGCACACCATGGACCTTTTTAAAGAGAGCAGTTCAGCAGCAAATGTCATCTGTTTCTCTTTGTAGAAACAGACTACAGCTGTTGTCTTTGCAGATATTTTTTTCAGCTTTACAAAAGGAGGATTACCACAATGTTCAATAATTTGTCTTTCATCTTTCTTATTCACAGATCCAGTAACATTGCTCCCAGGTATCTGAAGTTCAGGGATGCTTAGCATCTTCAAGTGGCTTTGGAAAGGGCAGAAATAGGCCACAGGTTACGTCTGATAATTTTCTACTCCCCCGATTACAGACTGCCTAATGGAAAGCAAACATTCCTCCCTTAAAAACACTGTAAAAGCCTGAGTGCATAATATGTTTCTGGCCTTCAGAAACAAGCTTAATTCCTTCAGTTCTAGCTTTTAAGTGATTCTATCATAGACCTAGTTCATAAAAACAGTTATTAGTAGCACTCAAGCATAAATATGAAGGGAAGCATCTTTTGCAGCTTGCTTTTTAACTCCAGTGAACTCTTGGAGCTAACCCTTCCAACAGCAAGGACTATCTCAAGCAGAGTATCACTGGGAGGGAAGAATTTCAGCCAAAATGTTTAATTGAATTTATTTCCAAGAAAGAAGCCAAGTGGGGGAGGGGAAGCTGTTTTGCCTGCATCAAACAATTCAGACAACCTCCTGTCTGAGCAGCTCTAGTCTTTCTGTGCTTTGGAGCAGAGACTTGAAGGCTGGCAATGGTTACATGTGTACACTTCATGCATTCTGTCATTTCTGTGCAAACCCACCCAAATTTGGCCTTGTTAGAAGTCTTCTGGGCTGGGGTGGAGAGAAAGAAGGGAGAAAGAATCTCTCCTGACCTCACATAAACTGCGATCTCTTAGAGAGCAGCAATTGGGACACCCAGAGAGACTCATACTTTCAACAACTGCTGTTCGGAAGGGCTAGATGTCTGCACAGGCGGCAGCTATGCCAAATGACAAAGCCACTGTCTCCAACTTGTCCCCAAGTATTCAAATAGCTTTTAGTTCTAATGATCCTGCTCTTATAAGAGCTCCCTAACCTACTATTTCAGATGACATTAAAAAGTTTATTTTCAGTTATCCTGGCTAGCTGTGGCTGAAGTTCATTGGAGAGAGCTTACAGAACCACCTCAGCCATGGAGGGCACCCCAAACCTTGTATGGGTTGCTGCAGTTTGCTCCAAGTTCAAGTCCTGAGATTTAGTTTGAGATGAAGCACATTCTCCAACACACACAAAACCACAGCATTGCTTGGGCCTAGTAGGGAAGAAACTGTTATGGAGCAAGCAAAAGGCAGGGATGGAAGAGACTAGGGGAGCCTCCGCGGGGGAAGACTGCCAGAGAAGACACTCTGACACTGGTCAGAAGGCAGGTTTGGAGAAGATGCCCACATCTGGTGGGAAAACCTGGGAATGCAGCACAGGTCCTTGAGTCTTACCAGTCAACTATGCTAAGGGACTGATCATGCAGCCTTAGTGTTTTATGAAGGTTTGTTTGCAACACTGTCTGAATATGAAAGGATGTAATTGTTTAAAAACTATTAAACAGCTTGTTCAGAAAGTTGATTGCCAGAAATTCTACCAGTTAAATTGCCAGGAACTATTTGGCAGAATTTGACAACACAAAAATAAGTAACTCCTAATCTCTTGGAGCACAGAAGTAAGCATAAGTTCTTTTTCACAAGCCATCACACATGCTTATGGGGGAGTTTCTTTGGTGCCTTCAAAGCGTATTTGGTGGCTGAGAAGACAGACTTTGTCTTCCGAGGCAGTTCCAGTTGCTGTAGGGTCAAGCTACAGTGGGAAGAACACTCCTGTTGTTATTTTGGTTTCCTCAATACTACTTTGAGACAAAGGTAAAAGGTCACTGAAAAGTTGTATGCGCTTGACACAGACATGAGTCAATACATAGAATGGCCACAAAATCCAGAAGAAATTTGCTACTTCAGAAGTATATTCTCTCCTTAGTAGGAAATGGCACCTTTTCCTCAACTGGGAAGCTTCTCTTGTGCTTACATTTGATTCCATCCCCTGAGTAAAGTTCTCTGCAAGTTACACAGAGGTTCCAGTGGTGCCTTGCCCCCCTCCTTCCTGCATCCAAAGTGCAACAAATACCACATCTGCACAATCATGCAAGAAGGGGAGAAGAGGATAGAAAGGGACACTTTTACACTGGGAAAGATGATTCTCATGCACTGGAGAAATGCTTGGTTTGGAAGGTTCCTAACACTTCAGAACATATTTGTTCCCCCCAGCTCCACATGCTCCCTGTCAGAGCAGCAAAACTAAAAATAACCACCATACATGCTGCTAGTGATGGTATTTTAAACATTTAGGACTGACATCAAAAGCTCCCAGAAGTTCTGAAGTCTGTCTTTAGTACCAAGCACTGCTTGCAAGGAAGCGAGGGGTCTGAAACTGGAATGATTCTCATCTTTCCATACCAAGCGCTTTTCCAGTGCACACATCTCTCACCGTGGCTTTTTTGCATTCTTCTCATTTTAATAGCCCTGAAAGTATCACTTGTCCTTACTGAGGTAGGAAAGATCGAGTATGAATATGCCTAAAGTTAAAACACAACAGATGTGAGCTTCCTCAAGCAGCACGAGGAGTCAGACTGCAGAGTTACCCCTGGTTATTGGCCTCCAACTCCTGGGGTGCCTAACCCTGGCTTCAAGACACCCTCAAGTTATTATGCATGAAATCCACGTCTGAACTCATGAGCCTCTCTCTACCAGAGTGCCAAAGATTTAGACCCTGGCACATAACAGCTGAAGCTGCAGTGTGGCTTCTGGTGCACCCTTAGGGGCTGGTGCCATAGGAAGCTATTCATTCACCTCGACTCTGCTGCCTGTTGACTATCCCGCCCAGCGTCCATCGCCGGTCCAGGCGTCTCAGATGAGCCTTGCGTCGCTTAGAAACTAGTTTGGAACATGGATGGAAACAAAAAAAAAATAAAAGAGAAAAAAAAATGATGGCAGAGTGAGGAATAAAAACAAAACATGGCATTTACAAGCACTGGTCTTACTAGCAGGAATGGGTTAGGTGGGATGCAGAAATTTTGTTTTAGTTTATACAGTATAGTGGAACAAGTTAGCTTCTTGAGCCTGAGCAAGTTGAACCATGTAGAGCTGTCACAAATTGCCACTGGCTTTCCTTAGTAACAAAAGAATCCCAGACCCAAATAAGACCCAAAAGCCATACACCTCCCCCCCCCCAAAGCAAGTTACATAACTTGGCCAAGGAGGCTGCAGTGATAGGTCAGATCAACATCACTGCTGTTGCATCTGCTACTTAGGCTGCATGATCTTTGGAGAAATCAGTCTATTGCATAGAACATCAAACTCAATAGGGCTCGAACCCCCTCTAAGCAAATTATCACACTAGAAACAAAACCCAGGAAGAAAAAGCAGCTTCTCTTATGTGAGTTCACTTGTAGCAGCAGCAGTCAGGAACAGAACCCAAGTGAAGTGTCTGATATTTCCTTGCTTGCAACATTTGACAAACAATCACTGCCACAGCTAATTCTTATGATCTAAATGTTTAAACATACTGATTACAAATATAAGGAAAAACCTAAGCTTGCAATTATCGAGCAGGCTCAAGAAGCTAACAAGCCAGAACTGAGAATTAGTGACACTGAAACAAATTCTGCTTAAACTGTAAACAAAGACAAGACACCTATGAAAATGGCATTGAAAGAGCAGCTGTGCACAGAGGACACCACTTGTTTTCTGGATCACAAACACAGAACTGTACTCAGTTCCTTCTGCTTGTGTGAATAACAGGAACCACTGGACCAGCACAGAAACACAAACACTTCTCTCTCCATTCAAGGGTTTCTACAACTAGTTTGGCGACTACTGCAAGGGTCCTTGGTGCTAGCAAAGCAATGCAACATATTAAACTTCAGCTATTTCTAGGGTGCAAATGCAACCGTTTTGGTAGTGATGCTGGGAAGCTGTTGATAGATTATGATATCACATCATTAATAATCAATTCTGCTCGTGTGCCTTCATTTGGGGAATATAATCCTAAAACAGCAGATACCATTTTCTTTTTGGAACTCTTGTGTAGACAGTTGGGTACAGCAAAACTATTTGATTGTGGAATGATTAGCTGAACAAGGAAAAAAAAACAAAAAAAGAGTAAATTCTCAAAAAAATGGCTTTTGGCTTTTTGCCCTTTCTATCTGTCAGGGTCTTAGACTAGACTTCTGCACCCAGCTCACTCCTCAATTTCTCCTTTGCTGTAAGGCCTAAGCCTTTCCTAGTCACCTTAAGTGTAGGTGTGGTGACCAGTGTTGAACAGACAATACCTGGTTTGTGATACTCTGTACTTCCCCTTTGATCCCATGTGAGTCAAAAAATGAACCACAAATTGTCGGAGGAGCTGGATTTCAAGCTCATAGCACTCTTGTTTTGGCTGATGGAAATCAGTGATCCTCTTGGAAGCCCATGAAGGCACAGATGATGAGCTGTCTTCACTCTTTACTAGTAGTATTTTTCTTATTAATGGTGACTTTCTCCAAATCAACAGGATGTTAGACTGTCAGTTACATACATGCTACAAGAGGCAACATGGGACACCACACTAAACATACAGATTATAGCAGAGAGAGAAGCTAATGTTAAAATTACAGTAAGGCTGCCTGCATTAGGAGGCTTCTATACAAAAGGGAGGAAATGAAAGACGTTGAACTTAAAGGCTTTGCAGGAAGTAAGGGTGTGGAAGGGGTAGGAATTTGCTTCAGGTGTGAACAGACAAGTCACCCACAGCTCCTTGCTTGTACCAGGATTTTGGATGATTCAGCCATCCAGGAGAACCCTTTGAACACTGAGTCACACAGATTCACCACATCACGTCCTCCTCACAATACATGACTGTGCCCAGTGACAGACCTTTTATATCACAATGATGCTTTTGTATGAGTCAGATTTTTATCTCCTCAACAATACTGAATGGGGCCATTTGATCTAAGACTTGGATTTGGTTGGCCATGCCACAGTTATTCACTATAGAGATTATTTATCAGTAAGTGTCTAAACCTTTACAGAGACCATTTTAAGACGTTTACTTTAACAGCTCCTGTGGCTGCAAATGTTTCTTTCTGAATGTTTTCCAAGCCTTGTAAGATGGTGTTGATCTAAACACAGGACCAGGTAGCAGTCAACTGTCTACCCTCATCCTGACAAAAGATGTTGTCCAGGCTCAGACGTGGGGATGAAACATTTTTGTCTTTCTTAGGCAACAGACTCTTTAAACAGGGACACACAGAAATGCTTATACTCTCCCAGTATGTAGAGACAGCATTATTACCAAGTTGCATTCAACACCTCCTTATCTTATGCCTGCCAGAGTAGACCTCTGGGTCTGGCTGGCTTGTGGACTTGTTCCAGGCCTGTTGCCAACACTTGGAGAAGGCCAAGAGGCTGATACAGAAAGCTCCCTACATTAGTGCTTCCACCCTTTAAAAGTAGGCAGAGCATGGATCACTCAGTTGCAGGAAGTCAGTATCTCCAGGAGTCATTCTGAAACTTGTGTGAACTATAAATCCAGGGGCTAGGCCACTTATTCTGCTTAAAGTGCTTTCCTCAGTTATACTGGAGCACCTTTCTTGTGCCTACTGAGAGAGTTGATAAGTTTTCTGTGTATGTTCACTTTCATATGCTTTTCTTTAAGGGAGTGAATCGGAGCTGTTCTTTCCTCTCTCATGGAATAACCATTAGAAGAATAGCCCAAGTAAAGAACTGGAGTGGGTTGAGGGGTAATGGAGGGGGTAGGGGGTGAAACACAAAGAACAAAAGAAGTCTCAGTTTATGTGGTTAACAACATAAAACAAAGTTATTGAAAAGCAAGCAAAGCTGGGGCACATCATTGCGGCTGCAGAGGTAATGCAATTAGATTTGTCACTGAGATGGAACTGAACTGTCTCAAGTTTCAGCATATCTGGATTTGGAATAAGGCAAGGAGTACAACTGCTGACCACAGCTCAGGAGAGCAGTGTAACAGATTAAAGGGAACTAAGAGGGAAAAGATAAGGAACATTGATGGATTTTCCATCACCCAGGAAAGACTGCTGTGTGGCAACAGTCCTGTACGCAGTACGCTCCAGAGGGCAACATGAAAGGCAGAGGAGAGCTTGACATGAAAGCAGTTTAAGCAATAAGGCTGTCAAGCATGCCCCATATTTAAGAATCAGGAAAAGGAAGGGATCTACAGACCAAGAGACAAAGCATTAGTCAACTCTCAGAAAAGAGCAGTAAGTTTTTGTTCTTTACTAACAGGGAAACATTAATAACTGCTTCTGCATCTGCTAATATGTTGCATCATACCAGACTGGTTCCTGGCCTACCAGTCTACAGCCAGTCTGTCTCTAAACCCTAAGTGACCCAGGATACGAGTAGCTTTGAGCAGGGAAAAATGCATTACAGAGCCAAAGATTTCAATAAGCCACAGATGTCACCCTTGGGGCCCAGCACAAAGTTATGTTTTGCCTGTGTGCTGTCTTAATGGGCAGATGGTCACCCCAACACATCTCTAAGCCTCCTGCCTGTGCCAAGGAAAGGTCAGCTGAGTTTCCACATACATTTTACATAAGTGGCATGCTAAATTTCTAGGTGCTCTTGACAAGAGATTCATTAGAATTGAGCAAATAATAATAAAAGTGTCCTTTGTACACAGTTGCTACATGAGAAGTCCATTAAGATGTGGTTAGTCTTTCATAATGGAACAGAGGAACATGTGAGGTTGTACTATTCCATTTCTGGAACCTGAATTAAGCATCTTTAGCCAAAAACCAGCACAGCTAAATATGTATACATGACAAACTGCATCTTGGTTTTAACAGAATAGGACCACACCAAATAAAATTACCTTTCCACACAAATCATAGATGACAAGAAACAGCAGTGAAACTAGTTTCACGGATTAATTAAAAAAATTTCATGAGAAGCAAATTGTAAAGAGAAGTTAAATCTCACTCCTTTTAATGGCCTGTCACTATAGCATGCAATATTCCTCCAATTAAAACTCTCACTTGTATACTTTCTGCAAACAAGCTATACAAGCTCTCTCCTTCCATGGACATGAGAGTCCAAGACTTCTGCCAGACCATACTACTTGGACTTGTATGTTAAAGTTGTTTATATGCCTTTTAAGGGTATTAAAAGGTTCAAAAGCTGAAATGATGTTCATTTTGTCACACTGCAGCGCAAGCTAGTCACAAAGGGACTACAAGCACAGTAGAATTTCTTCTACAACAATTTATTTACTAAGATGAGGCGAGGAAAAGGCTACTGCATTGCATTCACAGCCACAAGTGGCAGCAAGAGTTTTCAAAGATCTCCTATGAGGGGAAAAAAGCACAAAGCAAGTAAATACGTTTTCACTTGAAAAGAAAAAGCTTTCCATACCTTCCCCAAGTTTGGATGTGTTGATGTCAGAGTCATCTCTGGTTCCATTTTGGGATTCCAGGTATGTAGCAGGGACCCAGCCCTGCTCCTCTGCTGTGCTCACAAACCACCAACCTTCAAAAAGAAGTAAAAGAAGTTGTTAAGATGAACAAGAACAGCAAGATGCTACTGAGAAGGTGGCACAATTTGGTGCAAGTTTGACTTATTCTGTAGCCTCCTAGATGGAGAGAGTGTTCAGTCCTATTATATAATTTCTATCAGATACTCTCAGTGTGGTTAAAAAAACTCTGCAGGCAGCTATTACATTTAAAAGTGTTTATTTCAGTTTATTTTAAAAAACTTGAAGTCTATTCGTGACAACTGTGATTTTGAGATGTCAAATTCAGACTCCCAAAGCAAGTCTTGCAAGAGGTACATCTACAGTATCAAAAGACTTTGTATGTGTATGTGCATATACGTGCTTGTGAACACATGTGAAATATCACAGATGTTGCCCTGATCCTAATATGAGGCATCCCAGAAGGCAAAGGATGGAAATAGGAAAGGTTTTAATAGAAAAACACAGATTTCACAATGTGATAAAGTAGTAAGTGCTTCTATAGTGTTTTTCATCACAGCTAGAGTTTAACAAACATGACCCAAATTCAATGCCCTGGGAAGCTGAAGGACTGCACAGAACAGAAACAAGAGAGAAAAAGCTGACTGAAATGTAACATTAGGTCATAAAATACCAGTTATTTGCCTTCCCACCTTAACATCCAAGTTTCTACCACTATCTACAAAAACTTGTATTCACCAGCTAGATGGGTCTAACCTTTAGTTCACATGCATGGATGGATGAATAAAATTACAGATGAGCCATGTTTTGGTTAGATGCATCCCAGTCATAACTATCCTTTCCTCTTTGCCTGCTTGGCTACATTAATTTATTGAATTCTCCTCTAGTTCTGATGTAGACTCACACAAGAGCTTGCTGCTCTCAGATATTAGCCTAACTAGATTCTGCTCTGTTCAGGTAAAGACAGGGTTAAGATACAGGACAATAAAAACCCAAGTAGGTAAATGATTTTTGTTGTTTTCTACAATCTCCCAGTCCCCCCCCCCAAAACGCAAGTTGCTTTGTCAGGACAATGCAAAGTATTGTTCAACACCAGTCTTTCAGCCTCCCCAAAGGGAGTTGAGAAAATAGCTATTTCTGTGCATGCACCTCAAAAGAGTTTACAGACTTTAATGGTTGTCATAAACCAAACAAATTTCACAGCCCTGGGCCTGGCAGGGGGACGGGAGGCTTCTGTCACCATGCAACCTTCTTTAAAGAAAGAAAAAAAAAAAGCCTCCTGAAACAATGCTCAAGTGTTCATGGTAAAAGTCACCAGAATTCATTCCAAATCCTGTCACGGAAGATTCTACCAGAAGACAGTAGTTACAAACCCTCATTTTCCTCCCTGGGGCCTGTGGCTAGGAGACAATGTGCCCCAAGCAAGAAACCCCTCACTTGCCACCACACAGCTGCTAGGTAGCTCTCTTTATTTACTCTCAAAACTCAGACATTGCTTTCCATTTTCTGGCCCAGCAGAGGTTTGGAAACTTTGCTTCACAAGGCTCATGGTTGGAAAGTTTAAATTTAGTTATCCCTCCTCAGCAGGAGGTGGATTCTCCTGCCATGAAGCCCACAGCAATGAACACACAGGATCTGCCAGACTGTTTCAAAAAGCACATCTTCACAGTTTTTCCTTATTTTACTAGTAACATATCAACATGGGTAGCAAACACAGCTTAGCCTACGCTTATTAGGCACAAAATGTTAGGAGCTGACGTTCAGCCCATGTCAATTAGACTGGAATAGTTTATGTAAACTCTTCCTCAGAAAGAAATTAAACACAATTGCACAAAAAGGTCTCATCTACACTTAAAAACGTGTGGTTGGGCCAAATTCGAACCATAGTGAAACCATCTTTGGAGGGCTGGATCACACATCTTTGACACCAACCCAGCTCTAGCCCATTTCACAATAGAACTCCTCTGGTTTGGCACCCTGAGCTGCATTGTGACCTTAAGTTAAGTTTAAGGTCTTGTGTTTGGGGCCATAGCATAGCTGAGCCTCCAAGCATTCAAACAGGGCTCCCTGCTAAAAGGCAATCCCTCACCCCCATGCCTAGGCACAGATCCATGTGCCTCCCTAATGCTGTTCCCTGCTCCAGAAAGGCCTTGGCAGAGAAACATCGCATCTCCACTTTAGTTGTGAATGGTCTCCCATGTATCAGCTGGAGGTCAAGTTACATTTGAGCTAGGTTACAGTTAAATAACTCAACCAAATCTGTTGCAACTTGCAGACTGAGCATGTAACTATCTAAGTTAGGTTTTAAGCTGCTTTGATTCCTCAAGCCATCAGTAAGATTAAAGATCTCATTAAAATTATAATTTCTTTCTAAAGATATCTTTTATAAACTATGTGCAAGGGTCAAGCATAAATGAGAAACCTCTGCAACTACTGAGAAATCAGTAGCATCTGTCCACGTTCAGAGAAAACCAGCCCTCACTCTGAAATTCTCTTCTCCCACTTCCAGCTTCCTTCTCAGAAGGATGAGAAAAAAAGAGACTTTAATGCAGCTCTTTATAATAGCATGTCCACAGGAGGAAAAAAAAAAAAAAGAAAAAAAGAAAAAAGTATGTTTTATTTAAACAGCCTGAACAACTGAGAAGACTGAGAGGCTTCCAGCAGCACCCCCCAAGCAGCAGAGAAGGCTCACAAGCAAGACGTGCAAGGTCTCAGTGGCGAAGCAGACACTGCATAGGCAGCTCACTCCTTACAAGACGAAAATCTGAGTTATGATGGCACATTTGAGCCATAACCCTACAGAAAGGAAATTACAGCATAGTGCAAGAATTGACAAACTCCTAGCAAAAAGCTGAGGCGCAGACAAGCTCCACAATGCAGTTTATGCATGACAGCCACAGACAGCAGAACTTTGCCCAGCTGATCACACAGTACTTGTTCTGCACCGTTCTCTCCTTAAAAGTATTAGGGCAGCTGCCAATCGGTTCCCCCCACTCCCATGTTCTTGGGATTCATGGTTTGCAGATGAATTAACCAGATTGGCCTCTGCTTGCAGAAAGTCAGGGCTATAATGGTGCAGACTATCTCTTGTCCCTTCCCCTGCCATCTTTCCCAGCTCAAAGCATCACACAAACATTGTTAGAAAACTTGCTTTTGAAACACAGAAAAAAATAGTGCATTTATTTTGAGTTCTCCCTCTACGCTGGAGTTGAGCTCAACTTCACAATTCATCATTAAAACCACTTCTGCGGCAACATCTGCAGGGAATTATGTAAAGTTATCTCTCTGCACTGCCAAGCTAGCCGAGGTTTACTCTTGTACTCACACCATCTGTAAAAATTAGGCAGTGCTTTACAGCCTGAGTTAACCCTTACAGATGACCCCATCTCTCAAGCATCAAAATACAGCTCTAAAGCTGATGTGGCATGGATGTCTAGACTGAGGCTCATCAGCCCTCATACCCAATGAGGGCTCAAAGGGAGTCTGAGCCTCACAGAAGACACACAGGGATTTGTAGCTACTGCACCCAGCTCAAGCTTTGCTGCACTACTCTAAGCCCTACCTTAATTTTTAAGGTAGAATTGCAATTTTCTCCAAAGATGCCTAGGTGCCTCTATACTTGCAGAATCTATCTAGGCTCTGCTATATGTCAAGCATTTTCAGCATGGAGCTAGAAAACTTACTAAGAGATAAAAGGTTCCATGTCAAGATGAAGATAGCAAAAGCAATTGGTTGCACCAGAGAATGAATAAGTAACAAAACCACTTCAATTCTAAAACTTCATGTTTCATGCTTTTAATTGTAGTTCCAGTTCTCTCCCCAAAAGGATTTTAAAACTGAAAGAATCAAACAAATATTATCCACAACCTACACCATGAGAAACTACCAGAATATAGTTAAACATCCATGCTTCAATATTGTCCCATTCTCCACATCAACAGGAAAACTAGCTATTCCTGTTGAAGTCTGCCTCATCATAAGATGCTACAAGTCACTCTCCAAAAAGAAATAAATGCAGGATAATGCCAATCATTGGTTCCTAATGCTCCCTTCAGCCATTCATCACTTTGCAGACTTTGATTATCAATTTATGAGTTTAACTAAAGTAAACAAGGAGGACAGCAACACTATAAAAGGGAATGAGAATATCTCCTGCATGAGTAGACTACCCATTCTTCTAAACAAACACTTAAATAACACTCTACCTCTCAAGAGCCTTGGAAATGTCCCACTCAAACAGCAGTCTGATACATTTGACATGCGCTCTTTGGGCTTCAGAGAGCTGCTCCCCTTTAAGTTCTCCTACCTTGGAACTATGTCTTGAGGGATTTTTTTGACCCAACAATTTACATTGTCCTACAAAGTAGTACTAGATGCAATCAGGCCACTTCCAGACCTGGCACAGAGATCTTTTTGTGCCAGCAGCTAATTATTTTCCTTCTGAAATGTGATCTGCTTTATTGAAAAAGACCACACAAATGCTTGCAAAATGTGCAAACGAAGGTGCTTGCTTTTCCATCCCTCTAGAGCTCTTCGCAAATATACAGTCTATGTATATTCAATACACATAGGAAAGCCAGTCATAATTGCATCAGACAGATCTGCAAAGAATACACAGAAGCAGACATATAAATGCACTAGAAGCAGCATTTTGCAAGAGGAATTTTTGCATTAACCATATTTTCACACCTACTTCTTAAAACTTCACTACGGTATCTGCAGGCTGCTAGACACTGTCACTGGACATACTGGCTCTGCTCTCT
Organism: Zapornia atra; assembly: GCA_013400835.1. Lineage (NCBI taxonomy): Eukaryota > Metazoa > Chordata > Aves > Gruiformes > Rallidae > Zapornia > Zapornia atra. The sequence continues at coordinate 219,819 of VZTU01005821.1, read as the reverse complement.
GTAAAAGGCTCTTTCAGTCCCACACACTTGGCAAAGGCACTGCCTCGAAAGTGCTGAATTCATATGATGGCCACTATCTGATTCCTGAGCATTCTGCCCTTGCAATTCACAGAAGAGACACCGTTCTTTTAAATATGGAGATCTATGAAGAGGTCTTTCTTGCATGGAGCTGACTATAGCTTGGGGTACAGACGTCTACACATGAGTCACTGCACAGCAGACTAAGGCTGTCATCTCAGGGTGATTTATTAAAGTTGGTGAAATATTCAAGGCAGCTTTCATCTTTAAACACATAGTGTTTCCCAGCCTGCGCGCACTGCAGATTTAACTGCAGCCACCATGTAACCACAAAGCAGTGTTTGCTTCATTTTAAAGATGGAAGCAAGGCTCAGACAATGACATGCTCAAGAAAGATACGCACACTTGTAGCAGACATCCTACTTGAAGACAATTATGATCCACAGCACAGGTTCACAGCCCTTAAATGTGCAATACCCAAAGGAGATCACAGAATTAGAAGGCTGGAAAAAACCTTTAAGGTTGAGTCCAACCATTCCTGTCCTATGCTAAACCATATCCCTAAGTACCTCATCTACTCTTTTTTTAAACACATCTGGGGATGGTGACTCAACCACCTCCCTGGGCAGCCTGTTCCAGGCCCTGACAACTCTTTCAGTGAGAAATTTTTCCTAACTTCTAACCTGAACCTGAACATCTAATATGAACCTCAGATTGGGCCACACATTCAGCTTCCAGCTCAACCACATGTCATGATCCTTCTAGACAGTTCACATGGCATGGGCAGCCCCACGTCTCACGCTAGCTTCATGTTGAAAAGCTCTGCAACTCCAAGTATCTGTGCCTGACTGCTCCTGTAGTCAAGAGTGAAGGTTATCTGGCTACTCTGATTGCACTCTAGTTATTCAGTGCTGCTTTAGGAACTCAGGAATAAAACCCACCACCCCACGTTACTGCTTAACTCCAAGAGGTTTCTTTAATTGGCTGATGAAATACAGCACTGTGAGAGGGCAGAGTTGTTAGCTTCTTCATGTGAAAGAGAGGAAAAGGATCACACCTGTCACTCTTTTCATGTTAGCCCAGCATAGGAAAGTGGAGCTTCTAACAGCCCCCCCTCCCCTTTTTTTTTTTTTTAAAAAAAGAAAAAACCCAAACTGGAAAGATCTACCCTGACTGCATGCTCCACCAGACAGTTCCCCAGATCAGNTTTTTTTTAAAAAAAAGGAAAATAAGCTTCTCACCTCAAAGAAAATAATTAAGATTTGAAGTGCAATAAGCAAACATTTTGCTCCTGGTACCAGATATGTCACAGAATCTGACAGAACATATGTTTGAAACCACACACGTCCTGTTGAGTAGCAGTCACACAGCCATAGGCTACATTCTGCCCAGCAAGTTACCCCCAACATTTGAAGGTGAATAGTAATTTTATCATTTAGTGAAGAAAGAACACCTTAAAGAAGGAAGGAGGAGAGGCTGCACATTCTTGTGTCTTACTCCAGAGTCCAACTAAAATTTACAGAAGTCCCTACAAAAATACAATAGGAACCTGACCTTAAAACGATCACTTAGGAACCCTGACAACCCAAAGCACACATGGACTGCCCATGGAAACACTTTTCCTTCCCTCCTTCGTCTGAAAGCCAAGTTGAGTTCTCAGTGTACAGGCTGGAGGTTTTTGCTTAATTTGGTAATGGAAGCAACAATTGAGAAGAGGGCTTCCTTAGGTGAAGGAGATGATGGGGAGAAGGAGGTGGGGACATCTGGAAGGCTGGACTCTGTTGAGACTGTTTGTTGGCTGTTAACAGAACAGCACTTTGCTGTATAGAGCTAAAAGTTCAAACAAAAGGCCAAGAGCTGAGACCACAGTTTGCTGTTCTCCACCAATATTTGACAGAAGCTGCAAATGCTTAGGACTCAGCAGCAGCACAGAAAGTTACATTCCTTGCACTGTTTTAGGTGTTAAGTGAGCTCAAGGAAAATAAAAGTGAATCCCAGACTTTGAGTGCTGTAACAGATGAGAGAGAGAATAGTCCTTTCCTTCAATGACTGGCTTTTAAAGTAATTGTTTCAAGTCTATGTGGTTATGGATTTTCATCCTAATCCTTCCAGTCTATCTTCTTCCTCCACCTCTACTACTAATCTTGTGGCAGTAGTAGATGGAGACTTCTCAGCTGAGCTTTTAGCATATCACTTTGCTGGTGTACTCCAGTTCCTATGGTTGCAGAGCTGGCTGGCACAGAGGGCTGACTACATGTGAATAAATATCCTGGTTATTGCTGCCGCTCAGGTTTTTCCTGGACCAAAAGCAGCTCACTAGGTGTGTACATAAGTGCTCGATACAGAGTCCCAAAGTGCGTCTCAGATTCTGGCTTACACATCTTGCTTGCTTGGATTGGTTTCACATCACATTATATGCATAAACACACACATATATATGTGGAAATTCATACCCTGACCTTTGCATTCAAATATATATTACACTAGTCTTCTATTGGGATTGGAACCGTGTTTCCTTGTACTTCTGGAAAAAGTAGAAGTGTTCAGAACATGGGAAAAGTTCATGGGAAAAGAGAAAACTGGATAATATACAACTCAGCTCTAATACTTTATAGGTGACATCACTAGTAGAGATGATGGATATTCAGAGTATTAGACAACTAGGAAATACCACATTACTGTATTTGTTCAAATCTTATAAGCTAGTAGGTGACAAGGGTTTCAGAGGTGCACATTTGGGAAAACACATATATTTATCTCTTATTATAGTTGTGACTTCTTGTGCATATGTGTGTGTGGGGAGTTAAGTAAAGCACACAGTTTATCTTTGGGTTCTGATAATACAAACTGATAGTTATGAACTCCAAGTGCTGTATATGCAGCTATTTGCTGTGGCTGAATTGTTACCCAGAGGCTTCCCCTCCTTATTAAAAAAAAGGGACTCAGATTTGTGTATTGACACAGCTGGAATGAAGGAATATGCCAAACACGTTTTTCAAGAATTGGCACATACATCCACAAAACCATCATATAATCAAGAACAAATGACACAAGTTGTGTCCTTCAAGCAAGGGAGTAAAAGCACTACCTATTACATTAACAGCTATGGAAAAGTCTTGGACACTGCCTGTAAATCCAAGATCAAGTCCCATCACGCTTCCCATCAACAGCTTCCCCAAGCACCCTGGGCTTCCCAAGACAGCAGCAAAAGACAGCACCACTTGCTAAGCCTGTCCATGGCCAGCTCCAAAACACACAGAGCTAACATGCCAAAGGTGTTGGCCAGCATCCCCAGACCACTGAAATGATGGGATCCACAAAGCAATGAAGTCAGCCAGTTCAATGGGCCAGTCAGCACCCAAGAAGTTGCAAAAAGGTTTGTCAAAGCTCAAACATCCTAATGCCTTCTAAAAATAAATGTAAAGTAATCTTCCCCTTTGTGCTTTACTTTATTTCAAGAACACCTAATGGTGAAGCTGTCTGTGCAATGTGACCTGCATTCCACATTGCCCAACATGTTTGCAGTTCAGTCTTTGTTCAGCACAGGAAGAAAAGAAACTAAGAGAGGGAGTGCTTTACTTGGAGGAAATATCATCAATCACAACAAGGAACAAAGCTATCCTTGGGCAGGCATGCTATACTGTGCAAGCAGCCTGGCTGCAGCTGCTAGCCTGTGAATGCCAAGTACTGATCAGTAATTGGGTTAAGATAAGGTCCATCCATAGCCCAGCAGCTTTCAAGAGGTTCCTGACTTGTACTTGCGTATTGTCCAACTGGTCCTGACATCCAACCCATAGTGCCAACTTGGGTATTACAGAAAATACCCTGTTTACTGACCACAGATTTTCCTTTTTTCAGCTGATCTTCTTGGAAACAGGATTTCCTTTCTGACTCCATGTTCTGGTCACACTACATACCAATTTATTACACACCTTTTCTTACACTCATTTTCTTTTCCTCTTGGAACGTGACAGATTTATATGCACCCTTCAAAGACAAAGTCTTCCTGATTTTCAGTAACCACAAGGCAAGGTAAGATTGCTAGGGAGCACTCAGATTTAAGAGCCACTATAAAAAGCTGTGCATTAAATATCTGTGGGCAACAAGTAGTTGCAGTTGGACACTATCTTAGCAACTTCCCTTCTTCCTTCCCTTCCCTCGAAGTTTTCTCTACTTGAGTAGGTTCCAGAAGTTGACCATGAAATACTGACTGCTGCTAATGTCTTTCACTACAGCTTCCCTGATCATGTAAGTTCATGGGGTGCTTCCCTTCCTCCATGACCAATTACATCCCACAATATTTCATCTACTTCTGAGAAGACTTCTGCCCTGCATTTTTTATTGTTTTTATTGTTAGGAAGATGTAGCTCAAGTAGGAAAGTTAAGGAATAAATCCATCTCCCTCTATCCTTAAATCCTGCCCCCCCCGCCCCCCTCCAGCAGCCAATCATTTAAAGGCTGAAACCTATAGATCCAAGGTTTTAATCAACCTGCCAAAATGATACTGTAGTGCCATGTTTAAATAAAAAAAGAAATTTAAGAGCTCCCAGTCACAAGTGGGTTTGCTGGGGTGAGGGTAGAGGAGGACTGCAGCACACAGCAGGGAACATACAGAAATCAGGTGGGCAAACCCAGCCCGTGGCCAGCAAAGAAAGCCCACTGCCTTCAGAAAGGCCATGCCAGCACAGCCAGCTCCTGCAGAAGACTTTTGCAGAGCCAAGAACAGCTGATTACACCAAAGCCATGCACACAGGTGGCTTTCCACCCTACGGGGCAAGAGGCTCTCAGCCCCAGGAGCCAACGGCGACTCTCCATTAGTCACTACCAGTTGTGGGGTTGTGTTTTCTGTGGTCAGCCAACAGGGTGCAACAGTCAAGCTCACAAGTAATTTCCTTTACATTCACAGGACTTAATCCTAAAGCAAACACATTTTGTGTCCAAGCTTTCTTTAGAAAAACATGAATAAGCTTTCAAATGGGCCTCATAGTAATCTTGTCCAAAGATTACAAATTACTTCCCAGTGGTTTAAAAAAGTTACAGACCCCCAGCCCCAGCTGATAGGAAACAGCCTTCGTGGGCAGCAGCGAATAGCCAATATTTACTTCCTGCACAGATTGACAAAAGTCCCTTTTGTTTTAATTTCTTATTCTGAAGTTGGTAGAGAATGTGGTGTCAGTTGCTTACTGGGAAATCCTCAAGACCATACGGAATCAGGAAAAAGAGACCATATACTAGGAATGATCTTAGCAAAGCAGTAAACAGCACTCCTGGAAAAAAAATTGTAAAGGAACTCGCTATTTCAGTTGAAAATACATCTGCCACCTCTGAGGCAGACTTCAGTTATCTCAGGACAGAACAGAACAACACTGGACAAGAGCTTGAAGTGAGGAACAAAGGCTGTACTATAGCCACCAGAAATAGCAGACAAAGAAACCAATAATACTGGTTCAGTCTGAAGCACAGCTGAGTCACCAGATTAAACACACTGCCTTTTACAAACAGCTTCTGTGGGATCCCTCTGAACCCCAATACTCCTGCTAAAGGAACAGAGCAGAGACCCTTTGGTTTGCTGGTGCCCAGCACAGTGTGAAGAGCAGCACTGCTTTGTAGCACTCACATAACCAACTCACAAACTGACATTTCCATATCCTGGCTGTTCCTTGAAGCTCTGCTGTCCAAATACAGCTTCTCTCCAGTTCTATTTATTAGCTAGATCTGGCAAGATTGTAGCCCAGATGGTACATTATCATGAATACTAGTGTAAGCCAAACCCAACACTGTGCTTTTCCCTCTGACACTGCTTCATTGCTTTTGTCCTGAGCTCTGTTCAAGCCATGTTTCTGCAGTGACCCCAGGAGCTGAGCCTCAAAGAGCTGCCTGCACAAGGCTACAGGAAATGACAGCTTCGGAAATGAGTACCAGGGTGATGAATAGCAGGCTACAAGAGCAGCCGGTGTGTTAGTGGGCTGCCAATAAATGGACTATGTTGTACCGAACAAGGACATACATGGGCAAGTAGTATCACTAGCACTCCCCAGATGAGATTACAAACCCAATTCAGTATTTTCTGAAAGGCTTTTCAAGGCTTTATAAACTTAGACACGTTACTGTATTTTGCTCAGCAGGAAGCTGAACTGCTCCCATTTTGAGCAGATTATGGAAAAGTGAAAGAAGGAGGAAAATGGGGAAAGAGATCTGCCTGTATCCATCATGAAAACCCAGACAATGAGAACAGCTTGTGTAGGTGGAAGCAGAAGGAGATATTCACCTTTAGGTAGGGGATAACTGTGCTAACCTACACAGGCTTCAAAAAAACCAAGCAGGAATTACTGGGGTATCTGGTTCCATCAGGTCTAACAAAAAAGAGCATATTAGCAGCCTGAGAAGAGAAGGTAAATACAGGAAAGCTACCAAGGCAAAAACTCCTGGTACAATGCCTATTTTCTCCTCTCAGTTAAAAAAGCACTTGTCTTATGATGCATAAAACACTCTGCATACACCCAGGTAACTAAGCATTTGTTTCTATTCGCTCTGGCTTAACCTGTGGGTAAGTAGGCTACACACTTTGCTCAAGCATCTTTGCAGGTTTCTTCCTACATGGTAATAAGCATGCAATTTCCCTGCAGCCTGCTTGGTTGTCTAACCAGGGATGTTGACTTTAGAGACTGGTATTTACCTTTTAGTGCTCCTTACAGACTGGAAAGGCAGCCTAGATTCAGAGCAAAGAAGGGCTCTGCCTTCAGAGACCAGAAACACCCCACTGAGCAAGCCTTGCACTATGGGAACATCAACAGCAACATTGCTATTAACACCTTCACAGAGAGGCTGGGCTGCCAGCAGGCTCAGCTGCTGGTCTGCCTTCAGGAAGGCACCATTAAACGTGCAGTAAGTCAAAGTCCCAATATTTAAACATTTTCATTTTCTGACTCTCCTTTCAAGCTTAATCAAACAAAGCCAGATCAGGCACTAAGCATAGATTTGCTGGCAATAATCAGTAAGGCTGATCTTCTGACGCTAAATAAAGGTTAACCAGGCAAATTAACGATGTGAGATACAGAAGGGCTGTCAATCTCCACGCACTTCAGAGCTGAGACAAGACAAATGTATCATTGTGAGGCTTATTCCTTTCCATTAGGAATAAATCAGCCACGAAATAAGGGCAGGAGTAATGCTGTCCTTGAGTGAAAAGCTGAGATTTGCAGACCCTCCATTACACACACTCATTATACAACCCAGCACCATTTAAAATAAGCAGCACAGTAAGGGATTACCTAAACCTGCTAGGCAGATGATAGAGAGACACAGTGTTTATCTTTTCAACAGGGAGTCACTTAAGCTTACCCTATGGGTGCATGCAAGATTAAACCCCTCCCTCTCCCCAGCACAAGGCCCAAAGAGGACATGCCGGACCGCCTAAAACTACCTACGGCCAGGCTCTGCTACATTTTCCATGCATCTCCTCCTCTCTTTGCCCAGGCAACTGCTATTCCCAATCACTCCAATGCAACATCCCCAGAAACCTTGAGTTCAGGCATTTTGCAACCTTGTACTCTTCAGGATCTCATTCTTTGCAGATTGACAGACTCCCCGCTTTTTTTCCCCTCTTTTTCTTTACAATCCCCCAAGAAGTACCAATTTCCCCATCTTATTTTGGGAAAGATCAGTGGTTTTAGCACAGAGGCTGCACGTTTAATGCAAGCTGAGAAAGACAATGGTGTGGCTGCTGTGGAACTAGCCTAGCTTTAGGGAGTTTTCTGCAATAGAATTGAGAACCAGACCAGTTCTTTTTGTGGGAGGAGTTCTTCCCTCCCCAATTTCCAAGTCTTAGTTACATTACTTCCCTTCCCCTCCCCCACCACCCAAATTTGAACAGTGTTTCCTTTGTCTGTCCCTTATGTACGCTTCCATTCCCAGGAGACAAGGCATAAATGTCTAGCACAACAGGACCCCAATCTCAGCTGGGCCTTGGGCACTGCCATAAAAACAGATCACAGAAGTATGGCTCTTGCAATGTAAAACAGCCCAGATAGCAAATAAGTTTTTGAATAGGTCTGTTAGCTGCAATATTAATGATGATATTGGAATGCTATGGCTTAACAAAAGCTTATGTGGCCTGATTTTCTTTTTTCTAAAGCACCCTATTTAGTGACTACATGCACACATTTCTCAGGATAAGCTGGAGTTTGGTGCAATGCTAATGTGAACTATATCGGAAAGTACACCTCCAGCAAGACCAACTGGACTACTAGCACATTTTAGGATGACTAATAAATTGAAGTTTTCTTGGCAAACTTCCCTCACAAGGGCTGTGGGCCAGGATTATGGAGTGGAAAGAGTCCAACCTGGGTAGAAAGTACATGGTCCTGTAGCTGCTAAATCCCTACTGGGGAAGGGGATTTCCCATTACATTTCAGAGAATTCTACCCCCACATCCATTGTTGCATGGATTCTTCAACACACACTAAATTCTCAGACTCCAGCTCAGTAACACATCATGCAATACAGTCTGCAGAAGGCAACCAAGACCACACATTCTTTGGGAAGGTTGGACATCACTTCCAACTCCCTTCAAACTTATGCAGAGACCCTCAAAACCAGGCACAAGGGGAAACCACCTCGAAGGCACACCAGTCCCATAATGAATTTCTTGGTCAGACTTCTGGCTAGTAACCAACACCTCCTGTGTGTTCAAAACTGCCTCCTGATGTTCTTCAGCCCCTAAGACAAAACACAGCACAACTCTTGTGCTTGTGAGCCATTTTTATGAAGATCATGCTCTCCTTGCCTGACATATGTCACCAATTACTTATGTAAGTCTGCGTTGGTACAAGGGTTCCCCACTCACAGCATGGGCTGGGAGCACAAAAGTTTTCTTATTTTAGTAATGGCCATGCTATACTTGCAGTATTGCAGGGTAATTATTAGTTTGCATTAATTATGCAGTATTAACTTGGCAAATTTATTTCTTAATAAACAAGTATTTCAAGTCTGCCCTGCTAACAAACAAGTACATCCAGATGCCAAACAATAATTGGAATTGGTTTAATAAAATTTGGAAATCAGCTCGGCATGGTGCTAAAATTAAGGGCTTAAATTCTCTGTCCTACAAAAGGTTAGATTTCTTGGTCATCTGCCAGCATGTAGCATCTCAGTTCTAAGCTATGCCCCCACTTGCTAGTCTACCCTTGAACCTGAAGAAAAATTAAGATTCAAAGGAAATTTAACATCTGGTCTAGTCTCTTGCATCTTACAGGCCATAACTGCCACATCACCTAGATCATCAACACTCCATCTAGTAACCTTGTCTACTCATTATAAGGAAAAGGGATTTTTTCCACAGCTGAAGTTACAGTATGGAGACTATTGGAGAAACACAGGCACTGACCAACAATATATGAGGAATTATCATACATACATGTAACCCACTTCCCAAGATGCTTGGTAAAGGTTTAGGTGACAAAGGTAAAAAAACCTGAACTTTCCAGTATTCATCTAGCTAGATTTTAATTTTGTTTTTCCAATTTTCCATGCTACTTCAGCTTCTACATTTAACTTGGCAACACCTCTCAGAATTCACAGAAAACCTCAAGGATGATGCTGACGCTGTCTCAGGTATTTCTATCACTCTATTACATCAGGAAGTAGAGTCAGAGGGACCAAGCCATAACCTTGAGCATCACAGCCATTGAAGTTTCAGAGCATAGTTTGATTTAATGAAAATCTTTATAGTTTGAGCAAAGTGCAAGTCAGTATTTCTCAAGAAGATCTCTCCACCTTCTTACTGCAAGAAGCAATGAGTCAGCTTTGCTCACATTTGTTTCATTTAAGTCCGGATCTCTAAAGAGAAGATACTCTTAAGAGTATCCTCAGAGTTTGATATGACATTTGACACATTTGCTGATGTGATGTACAGATGAGAGCATGATTATAACCTGCATTCAGGAGCTCCCTCTCTCCCCGCTCTTTCTCCCAGAAACTCCACACACATTTTCTTTCTGGTATCTCTTTTCCAAAGAAAATCGGATGGTCAAAGCCTTTAACCAGTTGACTTCTCTTTTATACCACTTTGGCCTCTCTTGGCAGGGCAGTCCCCTACAACACAGGAGTCAGAGGAGGCTAAATCTATCTCCAAACAGAGGAGAGATTGTCTCTCCATTTCTGGCCTGTCTTCTGCCTAGTGGCAGCTCAGGTGCTTGCAGCCCTGCTTTCTCCCCATGCAAGAGAATGGAGTTATTAATCTCTCATGCCATTTCCACTTCTAGCTTTACAATTGCAAAAAGGTTCACACTACAGCTTATGTATAAAAAGTAGGAAAATGTTTTTGACCTCAATTATCTGAATACATTGTAGTCTCCTGCTCAGTAAAGGTATTTATCAGGAACAGTGAAATGCCCTCAGAGTACATGTTCTAGTCTAGTAGGCTTAAGCACTGTGAGGAGCAGAGCCAAGGAGTGAGCAACATCTTTAATAAAGAAAAACCCCATCTGCAAGGAGCCACTTGGTCCCTCTCCGACAGCCGTGCCACCACCACAGTGTCATTAGGCCTTTCACTAATCACAGCTTTGGGCCGTCACTTCCAGCCTTGCTGGCTTTTTCCTTCCAACTAGGTCTCAAGCCTTTGGATGAGCCTGTGTTTATTTACTTGAAGCTTGGTTTTCAAATCCTGAGTCAGGGCCAGCAAAACAGAACAACTTCTCTTGATGAGGTCCTAGAAATTAGCTATGGAGATCTCCATACAGCACAGTAGGACACGGCATTTTTTTCCTCTCCAAGCTAAACAAGGGTGTGTAAGTGGCACAGGTATTGCATAGCAAGAAGTGGGAGAAAAGAGCAAAATTAAGCCTTTATAACTGGGAAAGAAGTTACCCGCTTCCAGCCCAACCATATGCATTCAAAACACAGCTTACCTACCCCAAACATAGGGCTAAGGTCAGGGAGTAGTTTCAGGTATAGAGTTCAGGGGGTTTCTTACCTGCTGCTTAAAGCTTCTGTTCCTTTGATTAAATGCTGGCAATCCTATCCAGTTGCAGCAAGGACTTTAGAACATTAGTAAACAATGACAGAAGTGAAGAATAAAGCATATTGACAGCTCTGTCTTGAAGCACTTCCAGCATACCTTAGGGTATACATCTTCTACCTGCACAGCTAAGTTGCACTGAGTCTTAATACTATTTTGGTCTTTAGCGTCTGAGAAACATTGTTAGGGCAGACTACTTCAGTAATAATTATTTACTTTTCAAACAGAAATAAATATGCAGAAGAGCAAGCAAAATGTGACCCCCGCTGTTTCTGTACCTGTAGCTATACCATTTAAAATGCTACCAATAAAATGCCCTGCTTTGCCAGCAAGATGCTGGTCTTTAACCAAAGCTGCAAGTCTCAGGAGTGTGACATGTCATTCGGATATAGCAAAAGACTTATGACAGAGGTGAGGTATTGATTAAAAAGAAAAAAAAGCAAGCCAAAAAACCCAATAAAAGCCACACCAAAAAGTGGCTGATGCACCCCCTGCCTGCTCAAACAAGCTATAAATTTGAAGAAAAAAACCAAGATGAACTTTGGTTTAGCTCCTCTGTGCTTGCAAATACTCTGTGACAATGATTTCCTGCTGCCAACACCCACTCTGGCTCTGAAAGAGGGGATGATGACATCCAAACCAAACACATGCATGGCTGGAGAGACTTGTGGCAGATTAGACAGCTATTCTTTTTACTGATACAAGAAATAGACCTGGGGCACCTTGGGTATATTAAGGGCATATTCCTTGGCTGAGCCAATGCTTGTTGAGCACTGCCACAGGCCTCAGTGACGCTCATGTCTGGAGCACTGGTACAGTACTTCCAGTGGCTCCCCAAGCTGGCAGATGGAGATCCCTGGGGTTGAGACTTGCGAAATACCTCTGAAGGGTTGATATTCTCACTCAGATTATCTAAATCCTAACATGGAAAACATGCCAAGAATATCCTAACTCTAAATCATAATGAAATGCTCAGTAAGAGGCTGGATTCACAGAAAGCCAACTGCAAGCAAAGGCAGTCTTGGTCATCAATGTCACAAGCATCTTCAGTCTACTCAGATCTACAACTACATGTGTAAATCAAGCTCCAACCTCAAAGCCCAAAGGTTCGAAAATGTTGTGCATCTGGAATCAAGCTCTCTAAGAGTTTGCAACTTCCAGAGACAGAGCTGCCAATAGCTCCATTCATTAAGGTTTTAGGTTTTTGTTTGTTGGAGGTTTTCTGTGGTTTTAAATTTCTTTTTTCAAGTTTTTTTAAAAGAAAACAGAAATATTATAAACTACTATTATATCTAATGAGAAAAATTTAGAAAATAGCATATAGAGTTCCATTATTATCCACTTCATTAAATATCATCACTCTTAACTACTTTGTAACTGTCCCATCAAGAAAGTATGAAAATTTACACTGAATTAGAGTTCAAGGGCAAAACCAAACCAAGTTTACCAGAGTCTCTTTTGGGTTTATACGGCACGGCTTTTTCATGGATTTAGCAGTAAAACTTTCAACTGTACAACACGAATGTCCAGTTTAACATCAGTAAATACTAGTCACATCACTGCTCATGTCAATCAGAGGTTATTTGATAGGGCATCAGAAGACTGAGAAAGAGAAAAGGCACCTCCACCAGCGGTGAGCTCTTGTCCATGCAGCACAGCCTGGGCCAACAAGAGCTCCAACACCTTCCAGTCCTTCTAGTGCTAGTGTTACCACAACACTCACACTTTGCACTGGTTTCAAGTTTCCTAATCAGAAGCCTTCCTGGATTTCTAGTTTCTAGCAAAAAAAAAAAGGTTCTGAAGAATTTTAATTTTTCCAGACTGCATACCAGGCTTAATTCCTTATTCTGTTACTATTGTCTATGAGTTCACTTGACAATTTTCAGCTCTTCAGATTTACAGTCATTCCTAGCGAAGTATTTCATCCACAAATAAACGCAACCATCCTTTTTCTGAAGGCAAAGGGAAAATATATAGAAAGCACACAGATGTTTGGTAAGTACATCAAAGTTAGGCTAGTAAGTACAAAAACCTCCCCAAAACCCCTGCCATTCTCAGTGCTTTAACAATACAATCAAATTTTAAATATGAACAGAGGGGGATTTCAAATGGGGACACAAATATCTACAATAATAAATTAATTGGAAGTGCACAGAAACCTGGACTACAGAAAGCCATTTGGTGAACAACTTCAACATGCCACTTCAATCTGTGAGGCCAGTCATGCTGAGTCTGAGCAAATCTTTGTTTTTCACATTAGTATGAAATTAGATGAGGCTGGGCAGTGGTATCAACTCCTGGCCAGTAGGTATCAGCTTACTGTGGCAAAGTTGTGCTCGTGTTCTCTGCATAGATGGAGAATATGGTATTTGGCTCTTCAAACCCTGTGATTCGTTACTGACCCATGTACGTTCACTCAGATGTTCTCAGATCTTTGGAAAGCAGAGAGCACTTTCCCCTCTGACAATATTTCATAACTTCAGCACGTAATACCTTTTCCAAAGGAGGACAGATGTGCAGGAGTAGTTTCAGTCTTCCAAGAAGTTTTCCATTAGGAACTTGATTTTTCTCTGGCTGCGTAGCCCAACAGCATAACTATGGCCCCTGCAAGGCTGGAGATGGGAGGTTGCTCCTTGAGCAGTACTTGCTGTGAGCAGGCCATCCAGCTGAGGTCGTGCCCAGTTACTCCCTGGGTTCAGCTGCACCGCTCCAAGGAGCCCTGCCAGCACACAGCAACTCACCCTTTTTTGGGGGACCTCCAAAAAGGGCATCGTGGAAGAACAGCTTGAGCCCACAAGGGATACTTCAGCCAGAAGCCACTATGTCAAACATTCAGGTTTTTGAGGGGTGGGTGCAGGGAATAGCTCTATTTTGTTTTCAGCACACTTTATATCCTAGTTACAGGAAAGAAGCCAGCAATAATGCCTATCCTGCTCACAGTTCAGGTTTAGGTTTGTGTTTTTGTTTGGGGTTTGTTTTTGTTTTTGTTTTTTAGTTTCACAGGCTTTGAAGAGGCAAGGTAGGAAGAGGAAGATACTGAGCTCCAAGAATTTCACTCTCAGCATGCCAAAGCCATCAGTAGAAATGCCTGGATTTTCCACGATGGCTTGGATATATGCCACAGTAAAAGGAAGCCACTTCATAGTAAGCTCCCATCAATGAGGAGCCACACTTGAGATCACTCTGCTTCAGGGAGAAGGCACTCCTTCCCTTTGCTATAGGGAAACCTGGTCTGTATGTAAACTGCTCCTGCTCAAAGAGCCATCAGGCTGTTCAGTCAGCCTGGGCAACTAAGGACACAAGCAAATCTGTTGTCATATTCCAGAGAAAGTCATCGGATCCATGATATTCTAGGTGGATTACTATGGGCTAAAGTAGTAGAAACCCTGCAAAGAGGAGAAGGGAGAAGGAATTGATAGGTAAGAGGACTCTTGTACTCCTAGAACTCCAAGAAAGTGAAGCTTTCCGTAGGGATTTGGAGGCTGGAAACAGGAAGACAGCCACAAGTTAACTTTTTGGTATCTGCACACACCTTTGGAAGCGTTGCTTGTTTCTGGACATTTCTATTAGGATGTGCTAGTTTTTGCTTACTCTGTTTTTTTGCCAGGAAACCCTGATGTTGCCATCACATGATTAAGAAGTCGCTCACTAATTCAGTGGAAACCCGACGCTCCACTGTCTTTGGCTGTAGCTGCTGTACAAAGAGCATTTGGGATCCTGTGGCATCTGACAGCTTTCCCCTCCTCCAAGACTGACATTAACCAAAAGCCTCCTATCCAAAACAAAAACGCTAGACAGAACACAACCCACATTCCTCCTATTTTGGGAAAGTCTGAATTGCAAACCTAATTTCTCATCTTGAACCCATGTGTAGCTGTTTAGGCGTAGCTCAGGAGCCATATGACTTTTACAGCTTATTCCTGTGAAGGCTACAGAAAACTAATAAAAGAGTGAGAATTATCAGCAAAACACACTACAAAACACAACACAGAACAAACTGGAACAAGCACTGATCATACTTGTGCAACTGCTGCCCATCAAGGGCCTCCTGCTGCAGAGAAGAGACCTGGTGTTGGGAAAAGGCAGTTTAGTAACAGCTCCAGTTTTATGAAAGGAAGCTGGGCACTCAGCTCCATTTCATCCCAAACCTGCTCCTCGCTTCCATGAGAAACTGCACTTGGATTTTCCAGAGTCTCTGCCACCAGTTTTGAACAGAAACAGCCAGTTTGTGCTGCTGCCAGTTCTTCAGTCCCTACTTGGTCACACCATAAAGTCCTCTAGTTCTTGATTCCCTTCTACCAGCCTTCAAACAGTAATTTCTAAACACTTTGGGGCAAAATTCCACCTACTACTGGCTTTGAAACAGAAGAGGAGAGATACACATCCAAATACAAATTGAAAGCACTTGCTCAAAAGACTCTGCTAGTGTCTCAACAGTTCTTAACTAGTCAACACCTTACATTTTTATTTTTAAAATGTGCTTCTACCATGGTTCTTGGACCTTTTAAAAAAACATCAAATTCCACTATGGATTTAGACTTCATAACGTGACTTCAGTTCTCCCAAGCACAGACTAAGAGTCTTGTGAGAAGATTTCTCTTCTGCCAGCATCCACTTCCAAGTTCTCCAGCCCTGGATAGCAAAGGAACAAAACAGGATAGCTGCGTAACAGCGGTCAGTCTCCTACGCACTCAGGAGCTTCCTGGCTACAGTCACATTATGAATTTCATGAGCTGTCAGCAAATGGCACCAGATCCCACTGTGTGCCCACTGGTTTCAAACTGCACACATCCAGCAAAACAAATACCAAGCACAGTCGGGCACCCAGTTACAGGATGATCAGGAATTTTTTGCTGACTCAAGCAAAGTTGTTATTCTCACCCATTCAATAGAAATTCTGTACAAGTTCAGTTCGCAGCGCTGGCATCCCTGAATGCAAAGCAGCCAAATGGGAGAGAAAGATGGATGGGAAAACATGACCAGCTACACGATTCATTTCCCTCCTCCACACTAGAAGCTAGCCCAGACACCGCAGAGCACAAAGGGCACAAGTTAAGGAACAGAGAAGGTGGTACACGACAGAGGGATGCATTTGAGTAGCAGACGTCAAGAAAGGCAGCAATTTTAATGTTCCTTTGCCTTTCAGGCTAAAGGCACCTCCCGTAACTAATGCACCTGGAGCATTTTCAAGGATGCTGGGCACATACTGCTTGCATAAACTTCATGGGATTAGCAGTACTGCCTGTGGGATGAATCACCCCCATATCCTTCTTTTTTTATCCCACATTAAAATCTCAGAAGAAAACAGTGGCTTGTTCACAACAGAGTCTCTCTCCCCAACCTCCAAAAACAGGCAAATGACTTGTTACAAAGTGGCTGTTGCAGAGGCTACAGATATTCTCTGGAGTATGCACCACTGAAATAAAAGCACCAAAGTTACTTTGCATCATTAGCTGTGCTGACATCTGCCATTCTTTGTACAGCTATTTGTTATAACACCAAAGGAAGTGGTCTGAAGTAAGCTGGCCATAGGTAACCAGTTAGTGGAACTTCGTTATTTCCAGGAACTAGCCTTTATGAGTCCACTTCTATTCCAGAAAGAGTTACTGTTCAGCTTCAGAAGTCAAAGATAAGTAGTTCTGACCTCTGTTGTGGCTGTAGTCAAATAGGGGTGACTATAGTTGTGAAATTTGTTTTCTTAAAGGATGACTGCTTTTACCAATCTAGGTCAGGCTCAGCAATCAAGGATCTTTCCTGCCAACTCACTTGCAAGAAAAACACCAAGTACCAATCAATGGTCTGACTCCAGAACTCTACCTTATAAGTGCAATTGTAGTCCATGCACCAAACTCTGATGAAGGCACAGCTCTGAGACAGTTACAGAAAAATGCCTCAGCATCACAATGTTGAGGTTCAGGCAAAACACCAGTCCCACAGAAACATGGGATTCTGATTTCCCTAAACTGAGGGATGTGCTGTGTTACATTTCCTTAGATCAAAGTGTGTTCCTGAGAGGCAAAATTAGCAGAGGATTTAGTTATCACTGAAGATCAGAAAGCATTAATCACATGGGATTCTCTGCAGAAAGTATAAGAGATCAACAGCAAAATAAGAAACATGGCAGAATAAATGATACCCAGGAAGGAAGTCACTAATCTCCACCTGCACTTCGTTAGCCTCATTTCAGGCCTCCTCTCCTGCACTCACTTAGGTTTCTACCAAATTTACCTGGGGCAAGTCAGATGGTCCACTCAGGCATCTGCTTAAACAAGAAGCAAAAAAGAAACAGAGGGAAGATTATAGGATTGAGGATATGGAGAAGAATTACTAGTTTAGGCAAGTTTCAGCTGAAGCAGATGGTGTTCCTGATGTACCAAGGACCTGGCACTGTTATTTTAAAGAAGCCAGAGTAGCTCACCTGGCAGCCTGCAGCACTTACTAAGGCACAGATGAGCTTGGCCCAGTTACTATTTCTATTCCTGTCACTGCACTGCTCCCAAGACACACTTTCCAAGGGCAAGCGCACACCCAGGCACTCAGCCTTCACTGTGCCTGCACGTAATGGCTGGAAAAAGAGACCCTTGTGCAAGTCAAGCACACCATGCAAGGAAATCTAAACACTAACATTTGTCACAACATTGCAAAGGGTGCCTCCATCTCATTCGTAATGGAAATTTCCCTGAAACCACCAGCATTTTCTCCTCAAATGCCACTACACAACAATTCCTGGTAGACTGAGCCAAATTTAAACCAGTGTCAGCAAGCATCTCGCAAGCAATCCCCAGAACCGTTCAGTCCACAAGGTCCCACTTGCACAGTCTGTGGACAGCATCCTCATTTGGGGGATGTTGGTTTCTGTCTAGGATTGTTTGTAAGGGAGACTCTGGGGTAGTGTAGGGAAAGCAACACCCTTTGATGTGGCTGGCTTTCAAACCTGGATACTTCTGCAAAAGAGATACTTAACTTCCCAGTTCTGAGTTGAGTGGAAGGGTTCACACACCAACCCCCAGAGGCTCATTTCTTATTTTAAAACCAACAGCTCCAAAAATTACACCAAAAGTGTCTGGAACAACCAAGTGTGTAATTTAACTTGTAGTTGGTACAGGAACCAATTCTTGCTGTGCTCAGGAGGAGCAAGAGAGGCATTTTGCATAGGGCTCGGTTATCCCATTTGCTAGTCACTGAAAATAGCATCCCATTTCTGGTCATTCTACTTTCATTCCAGAACATTTTGGTCACAGAAGGTCTACTTGAAGCAAAGGAATAATTTACAAGCTTACCCTGAGTGTACAGGCATCCTGTAATTTTCATTCTTCATACTCTGCAAAGAGTTTCCTACTTGGTAATGATAAGGAATTTAAGCTAGCATTAAGAATAAAACCTCAAAGAAACTCTCAGATTCCCGAACCCATTTTCAGGCATACAAGCAAGCTTCACTTTCTCTTCCATGAGTAACCATGTGCAGTCTTCCCTCTGCTCACACACAGAAATGCAGATCCTTCAGAACAGTTTCCAGGGCACTGAATAAATCCTCCTTGAGTTTAATACCAGGCCTTCAAATGCTTAGTGATGGATTTTCCTAGGTTCATATCACCCAGCCTGAATTTTCAGCTGAATGGTGCCTTTCCAAGCAGCTCGGGTTTTCCTCATGTAGGGAAGCCTCCAGTAACATCCAAATAAGAGCCTGTGTGGAAGACTGAAGTGCTATTTACAGACTTCTCAACGTTCAAGACAATGATTCAGGTTTAATATTAGGTGCTGCTCTTCCAAGCCTACGATCACCACTGCATGGAGATTTACCTTGCACCCCTCCCATCACCTCCATCGTGTTTGAGTAAGAACTGTGTTCAGGACATCCTTAAATTTGTTTCAGCACACTGAAGTTTATTATTCCAATTGCCAGGCTGGAATTGGAGTCACCTAGACTCCTTAAGAGCTATTGTCATTTAAAAAGGGTGCTTTTCACCTGCACATATGCTCACTGTTTCAGTCAGCACAGTGCCTCAAGACCTGGACATCAGATCATGAAGGTGTTACCTTACACTTGTCAGACAGTGTAGACATGTGCCTGCCAGCATTAGTCTAGCTAAGTCAAGCTGCTGTGAATTATGAAAGAACAGCAACTTATTTTCCCTTTTATCCAAGTATCAAACTAGTCTGGGATTCTTAAGCAAACACACAGCAGCTGTATTAATAGAGGAGCAAAACAAAGCTAGGTCTGCAGCATGAGCACACCCAGCACTGCCCTTACCCTCCAGCCTCTGGGAGGTATGCTTGCATTGCAGCCCATCCCACCAGCACGCTTACCAGAAAGGGTGTGCAGGCGCGATGGGAGAGAGGAAAAGATCAGCAGGAGGCAGGTCTGTGAACAGAATTAAAACAACTTTTCAAAGCAGCAGGCTGGGGCTTTCCAGCACACGTTCGCATCGCGAGGAGAAACAGGAGATACGACTCAAGCGAGGCCTGGGAAATACTTGGCATTATCACCAAACTGAAGTTTGACTTTGTTGCCAATATAACTGCAGTCCAGCTTCATTTGAAATAAAGCGATGTCCCATTGCATGTGCAACTTTCAGATGAAGTCACACGGCATCAAGATACAAAAAACCTGAACTGGCCAATAAAAATAGTGAAGAGAAGCCAGCCAGTAAAACAGAGATCCAAGAAAGCCCATCTCATCCTCCACATCTTCCAGAGCTGCTTCAGTTAATCCAGCCGTGAGCCAATGTCTTTCTACCACGAAAATAATTAACGTCTGTCAAGAATGCTGGAAAGTCTGATGTCCCAGCCCGAGGGGTGGATGGGAAGAGCTGACATTCACCCCTCTGTCAAGACACCCCCTAAACCTTATTGTATTATGAAACTCTGAAGCAAGGCAATTCTATAGGTTTTGCCCCATCTGAAGATGGGCAAGCAATTGTTTTGCGGGGCAACCAAACTCCTTTAAACATGAAAACCAAAAGTAAGGAGTTATGTTCCTGGTTGTAACTGAAACACGTCTGCTAATGATTACAGCTTCCATTTTACTGCCAACATTATTAGAACTGCTTATTTGCTGTGCAGCTTAGGGAAAAAAAAAAAAATCTCTTCCACCCTTTATTAATCTTGTCCTCATCTGACACAACAAAAATGCACCATCAGTCTTTTGCTTACTTTGAAAAACGGGTCTGAAAGTCGCAAGCTCCAAAGCCTTTATGTGCAATTGCTTTCTTCATTAACTAGAACAAAGGGCAGAAGATGTCAGACACTATGCATTAAGTTTAGCAATTTTAGGGCTTTAAGCCATTTTAGAGACTTGCCTTCTTAAAGGAAACTTTGATACAGCAAAAATCGATGCAATAGTTGCTTTCTCAGATTAATTTTTTTGTTTGTTTTAAAGGCAGTCACATCCTGAAAAATGGAGCCCACCAGGCAACTACAGGACTCATTGGAAGGCCTTGGTTAATATCCTGGTGTCTTCTTGGCCCCAGGTAGTTTCTTGCAGCAGTGCTGGGCCAGTGACCTATTTGGCTGATATAGGAAACCCAATCATTAGAAAGTTTATGTATTCTAATATGAAAAGCAGATTTTCCTTGGAAACATTTTCTTGGGGCAGGTTTCAGGGTCCTGAAACTGGCAGTGACTGCATAAACAGAGGAGGTAATGAGTAAAGGCTCCAACCAGGGATGCAGTGTAAAACTTTTTCCTTTTCAGCCTGCCATCCTGGGCTCCAAACAAGGTATGCAGTGGAAACAGAATTTAACTATCTGCCTGAGTATAAAGTCTAATCCTGCTGAGCTGAGAAGGGAAAGAGGAGGGAACTTGCAAGCAGCTGGCTATTTCAGAATTGAAGTTTTCAGAGGGCTGGTAGAGTCTCCTGTTCAGGAGTACCCAGTGATGTTGTATGGTGAACAGAAATGCAGTACTGCTTGCGTCTTTGCTCCTCCACACTTACTGATGTGCCCTGTTCCTCTGAGGTTAAATTGCCTTTATAGACAAGTAAGTCTTCAAGTCTGCGGTTTCAGTGGTCACATCTCACCCTCTCCCCAGCAGCCAGACTTACAGGGAAGTCTCAGAAGTAATGGAACAGATTTCATGCCCACAGCTACCAAACACGAAGTCCAGACAGGCTTGTTCTCTCTCCTCCTCCTCAAGGGGGATTTAAGGGTCTCAGCCCTTTGGACACGGGCAAGTCAGAAGAGCTGCAGATAAGAAACAATCTTCAAAGGGCTAACATTGACTTTTTTCCCTTTGAGCTGCACTTGTGGTTTGGAGACAAGAAAAGTCTCCATATGTGCTGACATGGCAACTCTGTGGGACCTTTCAGTCTTGCCTGTGCAAAAGGCTTTGCCCTGGCACGTGGCCTTGCAGAGCAGGGGAACTCCTCTCTGGGCTCCCATTCCTTCAGAGATTAGAGAACCATAGAGCTAAATGGGTAGTATTTTGTTCCACATCAAGCAGGTGGAGGGAAGTTTGAAAAGGGAACCTGTTTACTTCAGTGGGATGCCTAAAAGACAGCAGATGGGACAATCCCAGGCTGAGGAGATGAATATTTAGTATATCCGGATACTTCCTACTCACAGCAATAATCCCTCCCCCTAGCTTAGAGAAACCTAGAGGTGGGAGAGAGTTGGCTCACAGACACATGACATCACTTAAAGGCAAACAAATGCACAAGTCCAAGTGGTCAGACTTCAGATGTCTCCATATAAAGGAAAAAAACCCCCACCCATGCATAACTGAACTAGCCCTGTCAGAGTACCAGTTGCCCAAGATTAAGACAATGGGAATGGGATTAAAAAAGTGAATATAAACCGCATGCTACAGCCTAAAGCATTTGAGAAAATATGCTCTAGCGGGATGATTTCAAACTGGAAGTTCAGTTCTACTGTGTCTTTATCTGGAGAGATGTTTCTTTAAAACAACTCCAAACAATGACTTTATGGAATATATTTCATAGACAATTAAAGAGGAGAATGCTTTTTTTTATAACCCCATGACATCTCTTGTGTCCCTATTACTTGTTAATGATTCTTTTCCCTCTATATGAGAATGAAAATAGGCAGCATCACTTGGAAAATAGTCCTTAGTTTCTTACTACACTGAAAACTTCCATGATGAACCAGGGGGAACAGCATCACTAGTTAACTTTAGTCTGGCAGTGTCCCAGGAAAGCTTCAGCAGAATTAGGCACTGCAAAGGGCACAGTGTTACCAGGCCAGCCATATTTCAAGTGTTCATGATGCTCTGACTTCTTGGTGACAAGCTCAAGTACACCCTGCAATTCAAAGCTAGGCAAAGGAAAATGAAGCAAGGATATTTATGAAAAGTAGAAGCTTCCTAGAAGAGATGGAAGTGTCACAGCACAATTAAAGGGACAAACTCTTTGTCACAGGACTAGAATGAACCTCCCTAGCAGAGGAGCAGACCACTCAATCCCACAGCTACAAAACTGCAGTGATTTCATAGGTGTCAATGGAGAACAACCTGATATTCCACAGTGACAGAGGACAACTCCAGAATATTAACAACCCTGCTTTGGTTCCAGCATAGATAATTATCTTCCAAGCTCTTAAATACAGAAACTAATGTCACTTGCCATATAAGTTACTAAGCAGGGTAGAGGAAGATTAATTTAGACACCACAATATAGCAGCATGAATATCACAACACATTCATAGTTCGAGCACTTTGTTTTATGCAGCAACCTCCCAACCTCAAAGACGTCAGTGTGGTGATGTTCAAGCAATAGGCAAGGCTAGAAACATCAGTCCCAAATAGCTTATTGTTCAAGACCAGGTACAGGGCAGACTCAGATGTAACTGCTTCAGAAACGTTGTGGCATTTTTTTTTCTCTGCATGGTGAGTGTAAGTTAAATTCTTGAAATAAATGTGAGTTTCAACCAACATACCAACACTGTTTACCTGCTGAAAGTTAAATAGGCTGAAAAAGCAGCCACCACCTCCTTACCCTTGCAGAGGCACACAACTAAAAATCCCATCAGTTCAGGAGGAAAAGAAAAAAGGGCAAGAAAGAAGGGGTTAGAAAATAGCTTACAAAACAGACTCAGAGAGGTCAGGCTAGGCTGTCAAGGGCCGCTTCCAGATTAGTACAGCTGCTGAAGTCATTAGACAGTGTCACCCCACCCTTGGGCTCCCAGGGGCAAGAGCACAGGAAGGAGAGCTCCTCCTCACCTCCTGCTGATCCGGCCGTTTCTGGTGTGAGTGTAAATTCTCCCCATCCATTCAACGTTTTGCAAACAGGCCACTGGAAGAGGGAGTGCCTGTTTGCAGTATTTGCAGGGTTGGTCAGGCACTCTATTCCCAGAAAGGAGATGATCTCTAGTGAGCACTTGGCTAGAGCAAGTCATTGCATCCAGTTTTAGCTCTGTGCTTTAAGCTTGTCTCAGGCTTCCCCTGGAGCCAGCACAGAACCTGGATAATATAAGTGTTCCTGGCTGTCCTACCAATACTCTGTTGACCCCATTTCCATTGATTACTTTAAAACAAGGCACCCAGGATCTCTGCACAGACACCAGCTTCTAGACAGCTGAAGTTTAAGCCCATTCTACCCTTTGCAGCCAGATGCATCAGCAGGATGCTTTGCTTATACCACTGCAAAACAAAGCAAGACAACAACCAGCCTGGTCTTCAGGCTTTTTGGAGATAGTGATCAGAGTCAAAGACACTGCTGCAGGGAGGCAAACAAGTGTCATTGAGCATCCTTACCCTCAGCACAGATGGCTCTGAAACTCTGCCTGCAGAGAAGCACTTTTTCAGCTCCTCAGCTGCAACATTTGAGGGAGAAAAGCCAGCATTGTCCCTGGTTGGAGGAAAAAACTTCTACAAACACTGCTTTTCAGAACATTAAACAACTTTCCAGTAACTCCTAGCCAAAATTCCTAATCACCCACCCTGCCTCCTCAGATGCCTGTGTTTGTCTGCCTTAGTACATGCACTGGGCAGAAAGCTGCAACAGGACAGGAACTGATTCATAAGTGGATCAAGTATCCTCTGCTGCAGGGCTGGGGACAGGCCCAGAAAGGCAGGACACAGAGTAAGGCAGCACTGCGTTCAGAACCAGGCTCTGGAGCCTGCAGACCATTGTTTTTGAAGAAGGGGTTTGGGGTGGTCCTTCCCTGAACTCAGCTCTGCTTGTTAAGAGAGTTATGAACACTGGTGCACACAGGAGTAGTTACACAAGCTATCCCAGGTATTTAGTAGAGACCACTCACCTAAACCTGTCCTCTGGGATGAAGCCTCTGGTGCTAGAAGAAAACTGTTTGACCTACACAAGTGTTTGTTTCTCCTCCTCAAATTCCAGGAACAGCTCAAGGACTGATGAAGAGAAAGGCCTGTTGTATGAGGGAGTATTTACTTTTTATATCATGACTGTGGTCTCTCACA
Source organism: Zapornia atra (assembly GCA_013400835.1). Classification (NCBI taxonomy): domain Eukaryota; kingdom Metazoa; phylum Chordata; class Aves; order Gruiformes; family Rallidae; genus Zapornia; species Zapornia atra. The sequence goes on along the minus strand of VZTU01005821.1, from coordinate 195,398 downwards.
AGGTTTAAAATTCAAATACACAGTCGTGCTGGGGAGAAATGGAAATGCAAAGAAGTGAAGTAGCTTTCTCAGAGCAAACTCTGGGCAGGGCTGGATGTACAAACAGAAATCAAGACCTGAATCACATCTGTTGGGCCCTGCGCTCTTGAGATGCTCTGCAAGGAGAAAAATAGCTTTCCAGGGAAAGCCAGTGCACCTGAAATAAAGCATGATGCTGGCAATTAGGGATACAGTCTCTGGCAACACATCCAACCAGTGGATGCACAGCTACTGACATTTCGTAAGCAAACACGGTAACTGCATTTGCAGTTTGCTATAGAGCTACATCCACACTTGAAGCCTAGGAAATGACAAGCATATCTGTTAGAATAAACAGAAGCATACTGGGTAATGGCTGGCTTTTGCAAGATGATAATACTAATGCTCAGGGATATGTGCTAGCAGTGCACACAGTGCCATGCTCATCCTCTGTGCAGGGAGGATCATGAAGTCAACATTCTAGACAAAGGAGTAAAGCAGCAGAAAGCAGATATAAGACAGGAACAGTTGTCTGTACAGAATGAAAAAAAAAATAAAGAAAAATCTCACCACACTACAGAAAAGGGACCAAAAAAAAAAAAAACCCAAGACAATCCGTGCTAGTTGCAAAAGCAGGCATGGCAGAGGGATATAGAAATGAAAGACCCATGAAATGCAAAACCAGCCCCTAGTCCTGTTTCTATCTAGACCACTTTAATGGTGCCCCTTTAGCCAAGATGCTGTAATTTAAGAAAGTAAACTTGGTCCAATTTAGTACCAGGTAAAAAGAGTTACCCAACCCCAGAAAGCAATGCCTTCAAATGAAGCATGTTGTGTATCTCAAGAAGCAGCAAAAGCCAAACTCTAAAAGCCCTCAAGCTAAGAGGATGAAGTTTGCAATAGGGAAGACAGTGTATCCCTAGGAGTCAGTAACAGGAAAGCTGGGGCCTCTGTGTTCCTCTCAAGTCATGACTGCAGCCAGTGAGCACCACAACTGAAACCAGTGATGCAGGGCACACTGCCAGGCACATGTGTATCTCCCAACACTGTGCAGACAGCCAGCAAGTCCCAAGACCCCTACACCAGGATACTGAGACAAGCAGAGACCTTCCTTACAGGGATACTTCAGTGCCATGTTTCACATCCAGTCAAGGAGAGAAGAGCAGTCTCCCTTCCCAGACATCCCTTTGTATCCCGATAGAATTATGCTAGCCATGAATAGCTTTGTTTTACTTATTATGTATAATGCAATATTGGACCTTGGTCTGCAGTTATGCAATTCCAGAGGAAATGGCATTGGTCCTGTTCAACCCAGCTGAAGACACCACCCCACAGTGCCTCCACCACAGACACAGCTCCTGGGGGCTGCAAGGGAAGAGCCCCATCCTGCTTGCAAGCAGAGCAGCAGTGGAGGCAGAAGTGCTCGGGAGTATGCTTATACTTCACTGCTGTCAGGTTTTCCATTGCAAACACTGCCACCACAGTTTATAGCTTGACCGTTTCAAGCCACATCCACACAAATCTTGGCAGTGGGAACTGCTCTGGCCCAGTCCCTCCTCCTTCTACCTTAAAGAAATCTGTGTCAAATTCCTGCTTTAAAGTCACAACAATTCGTTTCTGCAGCAGAAATAAATTTTTAATCCATTCCACAAGGTTTTTTTTGTTAAAGTTTACAAGAAGCCTATGTACTTCACAGAAGAGACTTGAGTCAACTGTTCATACGGTTATTCTGAAACAGCCCAGAGATGTGTGGGCACAGGTTGGTTACCCAGTGCATTTAAACAAGTCAGTCACTTCCAACAAGGAACACAAGTTAACTAGAGCCTGTTCCCAGACACCATCTGGAGAGACTGTAAACCTCTTTCTCCTGGTGCATTTGTGACCATTACTACATGCAGATTTTCCTCCTCAGCTGATGGGGGAAGAAAAAAAAAGAAAAAAGGTATCTGATACATCAGGCACATTGTGGGTGTTCTGCTTACATAACTAGAATTCAGAAGGTCAGGTAGCAGTTGGTAGTGGACAGGTACGGTTGGACTCGTGGATCTCAAGGGTCTTTTCCAACCTGGTGATTCTGTGATGGGCAATTTTTATTGAGGCAGTATAGGTATTCACTGCAAAGAAGCAAGTGTGGAAGTTGGAGAGCTGGTATGTTACTAAATAATCCTACAGATTTCTATCAGTCTACCAAGATTTGGTTCTGTGGCAACTACAGCAACAGTTGGGTTACGGTTACTCACGGGCTTCCTAACTGAGATGAAGGGGTTCAGACATCATTCACCACAGAGGCCAGCTACATTGACCTTACTTTTAAGTCACAAGACTGATGAGCAATTACAACTTGATGTCCAAGTAGTAACTTTCACTCTCCTGATAATGAAGACAACTGTATCCAACTCTCTTGTAGTGAAAGAGAAATCTGAGACAAGGCCTTACCAAGTGGGTTGGCACCTGTCTGACTGCAGCAGGACTTAAATCCCATCTCTGATTTGGGAAAAGTAACACTGAACAATGCTACATAGTAAATGCAACCTGATGGTAGTTAAGAGAAAGTTAACGTAGCTCTCTGGTAGCTAGAAAATACTGCAATAAATCAAATGCCAGGTTCTTTTCCCCCTTCTACTGCTGGCCTATATGCTGACTTTGGAAGCAGAGCTTGCTTCCTTCCAGGAGAATACAGACTTTGGAGGCAAACCTCAGAGGAGATTGTAACTCTAGCTCATGCCCTAGAAACGTTCAGGAGAATACATCCAGCAGGACACGAAACCAACACCATCATTTGGATACAATTTTTGAGCTCCCCTGTGTAAAAAAAGGATAGGGCCATCTGACCAGTTAAGTGAGAGTGTTTCTTCCCTATAAAGCCATGAAAGAGGGAAACATGAAAAAAAGTATTCAAATTAAAGTGTGCCTAGACATCAGCCTGCAGCCCTATTCAGGCAGTGCTTAAAAAAAAAAAAAATAATCGAGTAGTCATCTATACTATCCAGTATATATAGTCATATATAACTACCTTCCCCAAAGCACAGTCAAAAACCCCAAACCCAGACATGTGATATGCTATATGCACACAGACAGACGAGGAGCTTGGCACTATTTGCCCACAGCAAACACCCAATGCCCATTGTCCAGTTTGATGGGTCTTCTCAGCCACAGAGCTGAGACGCCATTTGGCCATACTTCTTCCTCTCACTGAAGAAACTGTCCCTGCTGCAGACAGCACTCATAACACCTTTGCCTGTCTGGGTCAGAACAAGAAGCCCGATTGTATAAATTAGAGCTGTAGTTTCACAACACTTAAGCTAACATAACTGTGCTGTCAGATACATTGCCACACACATGCATAATCCAACAACCTTATTTTCTTAAAAACTGTATCCCCATCTTCTTAGAAGTCATAAACACAACTTCTAGATGCCCTTTCCTAAACTAAACAGATACTCAATTCAAACAATAACTGAAGAGTTACTTGAGGAACTTCTGCTCGTTTCACTACATCCATTTATAGGTTCAGCTTTAGCTGAAGAGACAAGAAGTCATAGTATTAAAGTAATTCCTGTGGTATCCCTAACCTAGGAGAGGGGGAGAGCATATGCTTGGAGTTCTGTTCTTGGAACAACTAAACCATGAATTCACTGCCAGAACAGTTCAGACAAGCATCCAAAGCAAGCGATGCTCACCAATCTGTGACTTTTTTTTTTTATTAAAAAAACCCCCATGTATCTATATCAGCATTTTATCTATCTATAAAGGAAAACATCATTGCATGAGGTTCAGAGCTTCATATTTCCTTTCCTGTTTATATGAACAATAAGTCTGGCTACTAGGCATCAGAATATGGTCTTAAGAACTATAATCCAAATTTGCGCATGTTTCCTTAGAAGAGCTGTGTTTCTGGACCCACTAATTACATTCAAACCCTGACACTCTCCATTTATGTCTCTACATACCATGTGGTTCAATGCAGTGTGATGTGAACTGTGCAAGGCAGAGGGGCCACATTAAAAGAAAACACAAGGGAATTGTAACTTGGAATTCAGACCCTTCTTGCATTATTTAACAGCCCAATTCCATTAGCTCCATAAGCCACTTGCCAAGACTGGGATATCATGGGTATGAATGTAACTTGCCACAATAACCAGTCTTGTTCTGACAGCAGCAATACCCATCGTTGACAGCAAGGAGCCCTCAGGCTTGGAAGGGAGAATGCTTGTCCACTAGCTCAGACACAGCTGAAGAAACTGAGACATTCCTCTCCCTGTTCAGTCATAGCTATTGCTTTAACGTGTGGCAGATGAGCATTTTGGCCTCTACTAGTTCTTCAAGTGATACAGTCAGCACCCAGGAGACAGGCATTTCTGTTCATGCTAGCCAGTTCATTTCCACACACTATATTCTTGGACACCACACTGTACCATTGGCCAGCAACTGACTGCATTACTTTGAGACAAACAAGCACGAGGCTTTCTTACCACTCTGTTAACAATAAAATAATACAATGCATGGTCATCACCATGGCTAACCTGACTCAGAGCTCTGGAAGATGGATTTGAGTTTAAGATGCGGGTGTCCTGGTTCTCCCAAGCTCTGGCATGCCCAGGATGCTCCAGAGCCAGCCATCATGAGAGCCCTGCGTGTGGGGCTACTACAACATCAGCCTTTGGTTGAATGGCTCCAAATAGCAGCAGCTCCTCTTGATGAGGACACACAAGTCACGAGTGGGCTGGAAACCAGTCCAGGACAACAGCTCTGGATTAATTCATAAGGAGCACTGAAGGGGAGGAGGGGAAGCTGCTGAAGACAGGCAGTTATTTAAACCAGCTGCTAACTCACTTGAACTGCTTACATGCACAGAGTCTCCTGCATTTGTTCAGCCGAACTCAGAGCTACTAGACATTCAAGAGTTAAAGTACACAAAAGGCATCTATACAAACACTTGCCAAAAACCTCATTTTCCAAGTGGAAGCTGCTTATTCCAGGAATGGCAGAAGGGATTTCAGCTTGCATTTACACGACAGGCTCTGCCCCCTTGCCTTAAGATTCCCCAATTAACACTTTCTGCAAAAAGTTTTGAAACCGTGCATGGCCACGTATTTATCTGTGCATTTTCTCTCCCCTCCCTACCAAGCTCCAGGTCATGGGCTAAGTTGTCAAGGCAAGTTTTATCCCAAGCAGTTTTTAAACACTCATCCTATAAATCCCCAGAAAAGGGAGTTTGTAATGGAAATGCTGACAGAGATTTGAAGAAACAGCAAAGCAACTATATCAGTCTACTATACATCAGCTTCATTAGCTGCAAATCCTCCTCTTTCACCTTCGTTTTCCATTAGTGGACTTTGGCTAATTAATGCACAAAACCTATGAAACATTCTTACAGTAGAAGGCAACATTTGGCCCCAAGCCCAAATCAACACAGAGAAACTTCAACATCCTCAGCCAGACATAGTAACTGTACCAGATGGAGCTAAAGCACAGCTACAAGTAGTGATGAAGAAACCGAAAGAAGAGGAACACATGCAAAAAATCAGACCATTGGAAGAGCAAAAAAGCAGTAAACGTGTCTTACCACTTTCATTTTTCTCTATGACATCCACGACCTCTCCAGCCTGGAGGCTGATCTCAGAATTCTCCTGCTTCTCATAGTTGGACACCACCACATATTGCTCCAGGATCATGGGTTCAGAGCTAGCATCAGCACCTGGGGAAGGGAAAAAGCAAGCTGTAAGCCAGCTTCCAGCCATGGCTCCTCGAGAGCGACCTCCGTCCATCCGATTCACGACAGGCCAACTTGTCACCAGAGCCAAGCGAATCAGCAAACAACCTTGGCTCGCAGCATATCCCCAAATGGCTGGCCATATAGAAACAGCCTCCTCTGGCCCACAACCCAGCAGCACAGAGGGACATTGGAGAGAAGAAAAAGAAAAAAGGGGAGGAAAAAAAAAAATACGAAAAGGAGCCTGAAACAGTGACTTAGTTGCAAAGTTTCATGATGGATTCTGAAAATAAACCTCTTCCCAACATGGTTTCCACAATCCTTGCTCCCATTCAGAGAGAAAAATCCTGGGCAGAAGCAGCATAAATCCACAGCTGAGCCATCCCCCCAGCAAACCCAAAGAAAAAAAACAGCTCTCCCCTTGGCGGCTCAGCTCCTTCTCCACTCTAAAGGCTTGAGCTGAAAGTCAAGAGGGGGCTGTAGATGCCAATCATATTCGTCTGCACTGCAGCCCTTAAATAGAAACACATGAGCGGGATTGAAAGAGAGGGAGGTGGGGTGGAGGGAGAGAGGGGAGGGCGGGGAAGAGTGTTTACTTGAAACAGAAGAAGAAAAAAGTTCTAGCGCCAGATCCTTGCTCTCACACGGCCACCCCCCACCAGCTCTGCAGTTCTGCATTCCCCGCGGCCGAGCGGCCGCGAGTGGGACAGGGCACAGTGCGCTCCGGCTTCCCCCTCTCCATCGCCCTTTGTCGTGTTTTTGGACACTTCGGACCCAACCCCTCCAGTTGTTCAGTTTCTCTTTGCACCGAGAGCTTTCAGCTGTCAGAGCTGCTTATGAATGAGTGGAGGCTCTCACACCAACAGGGGCAAAAAGAGAGGTACAAAATAACCCTTCTCCTCCCTTCCCCCCCTCTCAGAGTTGTTTCTTGGGATTTTCTGATTTCTGACTTTTCCACCCCCAGACTGAGTAGTGTGCTTCGGGGTGGAGACACGAAGCAGGCGCGTTGCTGTGCCAAATGCAGGGGGAAACTCCTCGCTCTGCCACTCGCTGTACAAGGCACATCTTGGCTCCCCAGTGCAATGTAACTGGTGCAGCCAGGGCCTCTGCACCCCCAAGCCCAGGCACAGATCAGTGTGTTCTGCCTGGAAACCACCCTGAAGAGTTGTGAAAACCTTTAGGACATCAGGGTTTCCGGAGTGTATAACTGAGGGTGAATTAAAAGTGCCAAGCCAGAGCAAAAAGCACCAAGATTTTCTGGTGTAAGAGCCACCAGGCATATGACTTTATGCAAAATTACTTTACAGGTTCCCTAAATTACAGCAACATGTATAAAGGCAGAGTGATTTGGGCCAACAGCATTATTATACATTTTACATAGGAAGAGGCAGTTCCTGTCTCTCTAGATTAAGGCACAGATGGAAAGGGGAGAAAGCAGCAGATGTATGACCTGCTGCATGTCCCATTTCACGTGATGGGTGCAGAGCCAGAAGCAGACTCCAGGTCTCCTGAATCTCTGACAACTAATTGGCTACAAGAGACAGGAAGGAAGCAGCATGGCCTGAAGTTGTCCACTGGACAAGTCAGGGGACTGACAGCCAAGCACAGGATGCTCAGTGCTGTATTTCCAACAGCAGCATGTTCATATGTGATTGGGCTGAAGATGCAAAGTGATTCTACAGACAAATAATTAGCAGCCTTGCCAAGAGAGAGGTAAAGAGTGCATCGGCCATTAAAACAGCATCCTGTGAAATGAAAATCCTAGAACAAAAAGTAATTAATTGAACCATTTCCTGAAAGGAAACTCTATCACAATGCCTCCCTTTGGACCAGATTTAAGAAATCCAGAAAATTAGATTTCCTCACTCCCTAAGCGTGCCTCTGATTCTCCTCAAGTTACATAGGTTAATTTTCTTTTAAGAGAAGTCATCTCCTCTAGAAGCCTGTGTTTAAGGGATTTAGCTTTTCTATGGATAGTTGAACCATAGCCAATTGCAGAAGTAGGGGGAGAAGACCATGAACTGACAACGTTGAAATTTATTATAAAAATTTTCACCATAGCTGTTCATTCCAAATAAGCATCATGTTTCTGCTCATGATGAATCAACTTGACTTGTGTGTTCTGGTTTAAACCAGAGTGTGATGAGATGTTTTTCCCAGTTTCATATGGCTTCCCACACAGCCCCTTCTCCAGTCCAGAATAGGACAGCATTATCGTCTTCCTCCAACCTATTTATGCAAGTAACACCTGCAACCCATACTTCATTTTAATCTTAAGATAAACACCAGTTCTCCAACCAGAAACAAAAGCCACCATGGCAGTATTTCTATGCATGTACATCGGCAGAGAATACGATGTATGGAAAGGCAAGAGGAGGGACTGAACAGTGGCAAAGGGAACAAGGGACACACAGGAAGCTACTTTCTAAATAGACACCCCAAGTGTCTTCTTTCCTCAAATCTCCTTGACAGTTTTCATAGTAATAGAGTAAGGAAAAAACCTCAAAACCACAGTATCAGCTTGGTGGCAGGAGTGGTGCTCATATGATGTGCACATCCCTGCTTGGAACAAAAAGAGAGGACCAGCCTGGAGCACAGGCTGGCAAACACCCTGCCATCAGGCACCGCAGACAAGCCAGGGACCATGTGGCCAGGAAACCCAGAGAAGATGCATTTCAAATCCATCTCTGCAAACTGGCTCCAAAGAAATTGGGTTTACAGCAGTCTGGCAAGGTAGGTTTTATCTGCGCTCACATATCCAAAACCCCAGCAGGACTTTATGATGCGATTTACTGTCCTACCTTGAATAAGTACTCGCTGCAGGAGGATAATAGTCACTATGGTGGCTGGTGCAACATGTACAACTAAGAGACTGCTTTAACAGAAACTTGTGCCAGAGTTACAGTATTCCTATTAATACTACAAAAAAAAGATAAGGTGATAAATTCCTTGGTCTACGAAGTAACCCAGGTCATATTAACTTGTTCACTTACTGCTACAGCAGATGATGTCTAGAGGATAGCCTGTTTCAAAGGGTGGGGTCCCTGTGGCTCCTGGGGGGAGGCTAGTCCAGGATTAAACACTGCACTGCAGGGAAGACTTCAGTAACAGTAAAGAAAGAAAGAAGGAAAGAAAATAGAAAAAAACCCCACTCCTTATTGTAATTGGAAGCCTTAACATTTTCTGGGTAGCCTGGGGTTTAGGTTGTTACTATATTCCCTTCAGGAAATGCCAGTAGGGAAAGTCCAACAACCCCAAACCAAAAGTGTTTAGCTCTTTTTAGCCTTCCATCCTCCACAGATATCTTTAGATTAATTACTCCTCAGTGACACTCAGGATGCCCTCAGCATTGATGCTTTGTTATGCCAGACTGCAGGTTTTCCACCCAAAGGGGATTCAAAAGAACAAGACAAGAAACACCAGAGAACACAGCACCAATTACACCCTCTGCCGTGGGCGCTTCTACATCCTTGCCAATTAGTCAAGGTCTAATTTGTAACACAGGACACAGCATCGCAATGAAAAGTAACAGCCTGCTCAGTTTGAAGCATGCCAGAGAAGAGGGATGCAGAGCAGCAGAGTTCCCCAGCAAGCTCACATGCACGATGCAATGCCCCCCAACATTACAGCCCCTCTTATTTAAAAGCCTCTTATTTCCGGCAGGAGAAACAGAGAGCAGAGGATAGGGTAAGACTGGCACTGATGCCAGGTAAAGTTCCCGCCTCCTCTCCCCCAAAAAAGCAGAATTGGTGTTTTTGTTTAGCTCTAACTTGCAAGCCATCCCAGAGCAGAGCACACGATAGATCACTGGCTGAAATAAGAGTTTGCTTGCCTCTCCGTTTATTTTTGCCTCGAGTCCGTTTCCTGGTTAAAGTCTTGAGGATACCCCTCCTCCTCTCCATAGGGCTCCACTTTACAATCCTCCCGCTCCTCACCTCAGCAATTCCCTTCCTGGGGCTGGGCAGAAATGTCATCGGAGCGTGTCCATGCCCCTCACTGCTGGCACTATTAAGTGACACAGTTGCACCCTGTCCCTCTCACCAGGCAGCGAGGAGGGAGCATCATTCCTCCCACAGTACTCAGAGACCAGCGGCTACTGGGAAAGCCTCCTAAATAAGAGCGCAGTGCGCCCGTTCCAAGCAACGTCTTCCTCCTCCTCCTCCTGTGTTGCAACAGCTAAGACCTACAATGGTTTTGCAATAGCCAGAAATTAAAACCACCAACTGGACTCCAAAAATAAAGTCATCTGGATATGGAAATGCGAGACTCCTGATCTTTGCCAGAGTACTCTGTTGTTATCAGGCTATAAACATGTCTGCTCTTTTAATCCATACAGTGCGCAGGCTTTTATGTTGCCTTTTTATGATTATCAATCAAGTGTTTACAGATTCAGACTAAATGAATTAGTACTGGGCTGGTCACTGGAAGTTTTGCAGAGGCAGCCAAACCCACAGTAACGGTCAGTGAACGCCATAAGGATGATTCAGAGCTGAATAACCAGCTGGCAGGTAGTCCCGCCCTTCCGACCTGGACACAACCGCCGAGGACACGCATGGGGTCTGTACGCAGAGGTGTTTGGCAGAAGGCACCCCCAGGTGTCACGGCTTTTCATAGAATAAAGGCAGAGCTTTGCACTTTCCTGTGTGCATGGAGACATAAATGCAGTAGCTTGGATTTAGTGCTGTGGTTTCTTGTTAAAGCCAATTCTTCAAGGATACGTCGTTATGTATCTCTGGAAAACTCCTTTTTGGGGGAGGGAAAAAAACCAAACACCCCAGAATAGCAGCAAGGCTACTTAAAAATCCTCAGTCTGTCCCCTCACAACAATCATGTGCCCAGCTCTAAACACAGGGATTTTTTTCCCCTAAAATCTCTACCTCTTTTCTTTCTTATCAGAAAGACCATGTCACTATGATAAATAAATGTGTTAAATCTGCATGCTTTCTTTAAGCCTTCCACTAATGATTTATCCCCAAGTATTTTAAGATAGAGAGAGCGCTTAGGTCTGCCTAAAAATTGGGTTGTCTATTGCACACAAGATAAAAACCAGACTATCATACTAAGCAGATGGGATTCCATAAGAGCTCACGATCTCGCAGGGGTCACAGAAAATCAGTTCCTAAAATAACTAATTTCTAGAGTAAGCAGTGGGGTGAGACTGATGCAGTCTCCTACAAATCTCTTTGGGGACAACATTGATTCAGGTCAAAACTATGTTTCTAAGACTAGGATCTCTCTTCTACACAGTGGGGTTTACTTTCATTAGTTTGGTTCTTGTTCTTAGTGAGCCCTAAACAATCAGTCCTCTGCCTCATCTCCTCGATACTCCTGCACCCCAGGCCTGTCGCTTTTCAGACCCCTTTCCACTCTAACGAAATTCAGGCTATAATTATACATCAATTATTCTCAGAGGTAAAAGATCACTTGCAGCTTATGACAACAGGAAAGGGGGTTCATCTCTATCCCTTCTGCCAGACAGGAATGCCCCCAGTGGTAGCAGCATTTGACTTCAGAGATCAGCAGCTCTTGGTGAAGAAGTTCTGACCCACAGAGCTTTAGGGACAGAGGCAGAAATTCAGTACCACCCTTAATAATGAAAGGAATTCAGTACCAGTCCAGTCTCCAGGTCTTAGCAATAAAACGCTATTGGCAAAAATCACTTTGCCTCATTACAGATAAAAATAAGTCTTTGGATAAGTCTATCAAATGGGTTATTAATACACTATCATTTCAGTGGTTCTTTCCTGAGCTCAGCAGGGTAGCTCTTTTACTAGGGACAAAGCAGTGCTGTTAAGTTTTCAGAAAACTTTCAGAAGCACCTGCTATTAGGTACAGACAGGGTTACAAGCAGTCAGAGAAGGGTTTGGACCTCACTATTTAAATAATTCAGAAGACTCAAAGCCAGAGAAGCTTGGCCTAAAGCTTTGTCCAAATCCCAAATAATGCCAGAAAATGACAAGGTTGCACACCATCAACACCATGATGGCCCTGTCACCATGCAAACCCTCCCATCCCACATTAGCAGCCACAATTAATATACAACAAGTTTCTCCACAAGTGATTGACCATACATCTTCCTCAACTTCACAGAGCTCACGCTCTGCGAGCCTTTCAGGACACAGTGCAAAAGCTTCCTTGCAGAGCAGCTAAAACCCTGGTCTTGTTATCTTCCCCGTTATGCATGCAGAAGTCTGATAACTCCATGATCTACACTACCTACCTCAATGGTTCCCTTGGGTTGCTGCTACAAACAGCTACAGGGAACCTAAGTCAACAGCATGCATCACCACCAAGAAGGGAATGTGGCCAGCCGTCACGGCAGCAGAAAGTGAAACTGGCTCCTAGATTTCACCCAGTGCAAGGGTTATGTAGTTTTCTAGTACTTCTAAGAACCAAGATCTGGAAAAACCTTCAAAAGTTTGGGACAGGTGGCAGCTTTAAGGTAGACTGTGGCTTCTAGCACTGGAGTATGTGTCTGAAGCTCAGCTAAAACCAGCAGCAAAATATCAGCCCCCATGGAGAGTGCACCAGCAATGAGCTTGGCCCACCAGAAATAGCAGGAGCTCTCTCAAGTGAGCACTACAGTTCAGTTCTTCCTTTGTCAGTCCTCAGCAGCATTTCCAACAAAATCCTGACAGATGGAGAAATTCAGTGCTGACCTTTGCCAAGTGGAACTTGTTAGTCTCAATTTTTAATTTTTATTTTTGATCTGCTAGGTTTTAAGACAAAGCCAAGAAAAATTAGAGGCAGGAGGGTGAAAGAAAAAAGCCAACGAAAAAAGAATTTTCTTTCCACTCCTTCTTGGAAAGTTGGCTCTCTGAACAGTTACAGGCTCTCCAACTAGGTTACAGGTAGCAACAGTTAAGAAAGCTTAAATATTTTGCAAAAAAATCTGTTAAACTGCTTGGAGATTTTCATGCAGCTGCTAGACAGGGTCTTTCACCAGGCTGCATATATACTCTGTGTGCGTATATATATGCCTATACACTCTGGAATATGCCCTGGTCCTGCACTCAGCAGTGTGACACATTTGCATTACTCCACATGACATGGAACAGGCTAGCCAAGGAATTTAACAAGCAGCTGGGGTGTCCCACTGCAGCACCTCTTGGGATCCAGCTGTATGGCACCCATCTCTTTCCAAAGTAGGAAATTAAATGACTTGCAACCCTTGGTTAGAGACTCCACTTTGTGGAGCAAGTTCATGCCTTCAGCTGGAGCTTGAGCAGCACCAAAGCAGCATCTGTTCTAGTCTCCAACCCCCAGCCTAGGTACATACCATATGGTCAAAGATCATGTTCAAATTCAAATGCCCTCTGTCAGCCTGCCACATTATGATACAGCCCACAGCAGGTCTTGAACTAAGAGGAGCTGGGCTGGAAACTAGGGATTCATTTGGATAAGAAGTACACCAAAAGACCACAGGAACTGGAACAGCATGAGGTGGTAAGAACCTGCCAGATGTACTGCCAGAAGACTTCCAAGCAGGACTGCATATCAACATTTACCTTCTTGAGCATCATGCAATATTATTAAAAACCTTATGTTTTCCCTATCATCATGCACAGACTTTTGAAGCCAAGCTAGCAACATGCATTTAGCTAAAAGCAGCCAACAGAAGGGAAGAAATTTGTATCTATTGAAGACTTCATGTTCTTGCCCTTTAAGGAGGATGAAAACCGTGGCATTCAATTTGACATTTTACACATAGCAACATGAAAACGGTCCCAACAGATGTAGAGTGTCAGAAACCCAACCTCACCCACCCCACTCCAGCCAGGTTATCTGAAGGCTTCTTGTCATTCTTCTCAAGAAACACCACCTCTTCTGTCTCCTCCTCAACATGTTTCCCCCCTCCTCAGTCTCGTTCTGTTTTTCTGTCTGAACTCCCTGGTGACCTATCAACCACCAGGCTCCTGTGACTGAATACCTCAGATATTTCTACACTTTTACATTCAACTACCACCCTGAAATTAGACCTACTCTGCTAAGATCAAGCAAGAGCCTCCCTCAGGTATATATTCAACTTCTGTCAAGGATAGCATTTCTGAAATTACTGCAGTCTTGCTTAATAAAAAACTCAGAAAAGCAGGCACTTATGCATTGAGGATGGTGGGATTTTGCTCATATACTTTGAACAGGTCATGAACTTGCCTATTTGCCAGATCAGGTATGGAAGGCAGTGGGGTTTTATCCGTTTTTCCTTGACTTAAGACCTGTGTGTAGCATTAACTTCCTGGGTGATCAGACCAGCATCCTATACAGACACAGGGTCCATGACTTGTGATCATTCTTCCTAAGTCTGAAGGAAGAAAAGGCCTCTTCTCTGGTATTCCAGAGAAGTCCTGATTCCTTACACTACAAAGTTTAGGTTTTGCCTTGTATTGAACTACTTGTACCCACACCCTGACACCTAGAAATTGTTTCCCCACACCCTCCTCCTCTCCAACTCCTTGTGCTAAGGAGCCTGATGCTCCCATGAAAGTTTTGCATCTTCCTCAGAGTACCGTATTTTCCATATAAACACCTTTCCAATTACTGTGGAAAAACAAAAGAGCTTTTCAGAAGAACAAGGAATACACAGTCATCTTCCTCGCCTTTATGTCAACCCACAAGACCTCTCATTGTTGCTCCTGCTCTTCTCTATCCCACATGGGACAGTGAGAGAGAAGCTGCGTAGGTACTTGCTGCAGTCTGGATCAACCTGCCACATGAGGGGAAGCTGCTTTGGATTGTAGCTTTGAGTTGGGCAAGGAAGATACAACACAGCAAACTACTATACACTGCTAGCAGCCACATCCAGGTGAGCCAGCATACAGAAAAGCAAAGCCTTTCTTTATTAGAAATCATGCATCATGAAAAACCAGTGCACAAACAGAAAACAGATCCTGGATATCCACTATCAGAGCAACTTACATTCAAGATATGTCCAAAACCACACACAGTTTGAACTACAGACTTCTCTTCAATGGCATGCAGAACACCAAGACACAAGAATTTACCTGGAGCAACACTCTTTTTTGGAGTCTCAGACAAACTGGACATCCAAACTTGAAATCCAAGAAGAAGGCAGCCATGAAAAGAGAAAGTAATTAGAGAAACAAGAAAACAGTCACATCAAAGATTGAAAATCAGTCAAGACAGCTTTGAAAGGATTGTTAGGTTTTTCTTGAAAGTGGTGTTGGCATGATGGGGACTTGGTTTCAAATAAAGAACCACCCAGGTTTTGGGGTTTTTTTTTAATTTTTTTTTTTTTTATTTTAGGAGACTTGCAGAGCTTGTGAAACTGATCAGTAGTGATCCAATTTTAAGATTTTGGAATATGATAGGCTCTGAGCCTATTCCCAATAGAGCAGGGAATGCATACCAAGAGACAGTTTGACTCATTAAGCCTCAGACCTGCAGAAGTAGTTAGCTTTGCAGCTGTTAATGATCCCCAGAAGACCAGCAGGCAATTCACAGAGACTGAGCTTAGAAAATGCATGCAAGTTTCTACAGGCATTCGGTTACCCTGGAATAGTGTTAAGGAAAAGAACAATAGACAAATAATGCTCCGTGGAAAAGGGCACAAAGCTCCAATAAAGGTGCATTCAAAGTGTAGCCAGAAATACCATTTTTAAGCCAATGAATGGGACAGAAACCTGGTTGAGGAGAAAGCTAATGGAGTTGCTACCAACAAGGTCAAAAGATTTCCCTCCCCCTCCATGAAATGAGGTGTAAATACTTGGCTTGGGATTCTGGGAATAATCTTCAAATGTTAAGTGGTTTGTTCCCCCCATTGCCCCCAGTTGAATGCACTGGAAACACATTTTAAAAGTTAGCACATTTGCCCCCATTTCAAAATAAGAACCAGGAAGCCTACCCTTTCTGTGGGATGAGGGAGGAGAAAGAAGGGCAGCTGTTATGCTAATGGTACTCAGGAGAGGAGCCTATCATATAAACACTTTTTCTTGTCTAAGAATTCCCTCAATATAGACAAACAATTCCAAAATGCACTTTTAATAACTCATTTGCAATGTTGAGCCTAGCTCTGGATTGATTGATCAGTTTAGAACAGCAAAGAAGATGCAGCCATCAATCACTTGGAGAGAGGAGCACACTATACTGGTGGCCTTGTTTGTTTGATTTGTTATGGTCTTCTGACCTGCAGAATATCATCAAGGCAGCCAAAAATCAGTAACAGATTCCCAGTACGTATGTAACTGAGAAATTGCTAGCATGATACAAAGTACAAGAAACAGATTTCAAGCCTTCCCCCTGGAAAGCAGAGGTCCAAGAAACACATTGCTGCCTTTCCCCAGAACTAAGGGAACGGTAAGGTTTTGAAATCCTTTCTTTAGATCAGGCACACAATCTTCATTGTGTTGGAGCAAAACTGGAATTCAGATGGACTCAGTACTTTCCCTACTTTTATGTAAGTTCTCAGCACTGGCAGACTGAAGAAAGAGCAGAAGCCTTCCAACCATCTAACCCCCAAACCCATCCACTGCACTGTCACAATACAGTAAAATATACACTGGGGGTAAGCAACCCTAGTTTACTTTGCATTACCATATAAGAGAAAAGAAAAAGGCTCTGCATAGGTAAGAGGAAATCATCTGGCAGAGGAGCCTGTGCTCCAGGTAATGGAGGGAATATGTAGCGTGTTTCTGTTACAGGCTCGGGGCAGGCAGGAGAAAGGGTGTGAAGGAGTTGTTGTCAGCAACCTGTCTATTAGCTTTTGAATAGACTTCCACTGCCTTCAGGAATGGGATTATGAACTTCAGTCAGCTGTCAGATATTCTTCCAGACAGATCCACCTGAATACAGCAGCAATAAATAAAGCATGAGACATATTGTAGGAGGAACTGGGCAGATTTCAGTTTGCCCCAAAGGATGAAACAGGAAAAAGTTGAAACAGAGGGAGTAAATTGTGCTTTACACAAGCTTAGGGCTACCCTGCCCAAGAAGGGAGGGAGATTAAGACTAGATTTGCAGTAGCCTTATCTAGAAACACCCCGTGTGAGATCTCAAGGAACAAAACTCATCATAAAACACAGTTCTGTTACCTATTATAATTTAATTTCTTTTTTAAAAACAACATGTTTTTTCCTCTTTCTTAAAATGATTGGTCTAAACTAGAAAAGGGCAATCTAAGTATTAACTGGTAAACAACCCCACAGGTCCCCAATGGGGGCTCCCCAGCCCAAGAAACTGCATAAAAGCAGCAGCACTTCTCATCTGCCCCAGCCTGACAGCAGCTCGATGTGGATGAGGTTGCTTCTGAAGCAGAAGACAGCTAGCATATTTCAGCTGCTCCTGCACATCTGCTTAGCATTAAACTTGTTCTTGGGGATTTTTTTTTTTTTATTCCAAGACGTTTAGGCTCTAATTGCTACCAGCTTCTAAGAGTTCCCCCTACAAATAATAAAAATATCAGACATCAGTGATGGATTCCACTTCACAGAGAGCTCAAACGAAGAACCGCGAGGGAGCCAGGGTATGGGGATGAGGTCAAAGGCCCCAGAAGCACACTGTGCCCGAGCCAACAAAACACAAGCTTTGGATGGCCCTGGGTTTCCCCTTTAGGACAGAGCTTTACTGGAATTCTGCATGGAGCTTGGAGCGGGTTTCCAATGGGATTGGTAACGGTAAACGAACAAACCCTTGCTTCCTGCCCCTCCTCTCCCCCATCGCCACACGGCTGAGTGCTGGCTGGTCTCAGATGACTTGGAGGGGGGGCGGGAATCTCAGTATTTGGAAGGGAAATTAAAGTTGCTTGCTCAAAGCAAGCCACTCCTAAAGCAACAGCATCCCTATTCTGCTCCTGAAACCAACCCCCACAGTCGTTGCTGCCGGCTTCAGCTGGAGCCAGAACAACCCCCTGACTGGAATTATTTTTAAAAGCTCAAAAAGAAACACAGGTCCCTAAGTTACAGCTAAGCCCTGGGGCCAAGATGGTTGTGAACGGTGCAGAGGAGGCTCCCTGTCAGAGCCATGCTGCACAGAAATAGCAGCAGAGCAGGCATGTTGCTGGCAGCAGCTGCTGAACCCCATCCCACCCGAACTGCCACCACACAGGTGGGCAACTCTTGAATGGGTCAGCTGGGGTCCTGAGGTGGGAAAGGAAAGGAAGGAGTTGGGGTGGAAGGCTTAAAGACAAAATTAAGCTACTTGCTGTGATGAACAAAACACATGAAACTGATTATTTTAGATTTCACCAGAAGCTTTTCTGCTGCCAGTGAGACTGGTTTACTTGCTGCTCTTCCCACCTCTAGCAAGAGAACAGGCACCAGACTGCTGGGGACCAACACTTTACACTTGCAGTACAGCCCCACTCATCTCATTTTAGCAGCAGACTATTCATCTTGTGTGCAGTTTGAGAAGAGCGAGCTTCGTAGACAGCCCACAAAAGCTGGAGTCAAATGCATGAGCTCAACATTACCCAGCTCCAGGAGATGCCATGCTCATGGTTCAGGTCAGCACTGCACATGCAGCTGGGGCCTGGTCCAGCAGGTGCACAGAAACTCCTCCTCCACAGGTTTTAGCAGTAGCTGTGGATGCAGGTTTCTTTGTCAGTAGCATCACTTAAAATGTTCAGTTCAATGTTGAGCACAGCATATGTTATTTAATACTGCTGTACAGGCCAGAAGGAATGTCCTCTTCAAGATTCACAGGTTGCTTATCACTTGGGCTACCAGGGACCTTTATAACAAGCTTTTTTAAAACTAGTGTCTGTATAGCTGTCTACGCTACATAGTTCACAACAGTATTGCTGCAGTAATTCTGGGGAATTGGATCATACTGGCCACGAGTCTTGGCATGGCTGTAGTTCTGGCCACGTGGCCCTCGCCCACATGATTTCTGCACATAGCTGAGAAGTTCACATAGACCAAAGACAAGTGGCAACAAGTGATATGGATAAGCTACCTTGATTTGGAGGGTAAAAAGAGCTTAATTATACAGGCATAGCCTGTATATGGAAGTTGCCTTACAAAGGAGATAACGGACCTAGTCCATTTAATTAATAAAGCTCTTGTTCTCATGAAGCCCTACCTTAAATGTCACCTGAGACTACTGAAACCTCACTGCAGCTATTAAAATGCCTCCTAAAATACTGAGAAAAGGATTAAAAGAACAAATGGCCATCCTGAAGAGATGCTAATGTCTGAAAGAGACAGCCCCTTTCCAATAGCAATCAATTTTGCAGGTCATCAGTCCTCTCCACGAGGAGGTACTACTGGCTCAGTTATTCAGGGATCACAGCATTTTGCAGATTCATTTCCCAGACATACCTCCTTCCTGTCTTAATTGGAAGGGTGAAAAGAGGCTAAGCACTACAGTCTTAGAGTAAACTGAAACTATATGGGTTTCCTGGGAAGTCAAGGATCAGTGCTGCACTCCAGAGAACTTCACTGGAGGTCCAGTAATTGGCAGCAATTCCTCAGACTGGAGCTGGGGGAAGTAAAAGCTGCTTCTACTTATCTCTGTTCAATTAAAAGGCATTAAAAAGAAGAATGAGAGTCTTCTCATCTCACCAGTGGTATGTGATAAGTCAGCAAGATGTGGACTGACCAGACTGTTCCTTAGAAGTGGCCTAGAACCTCGATTACTCTAACGTTCATCACATACGGCAGGACAGGAAACAGAAAGTAAGCCTTTATTTTGTCAAGCCTACCAAGGAGTTGGCATAAATGCAGTGCCATGTTGTTGTCCTAGGTGCTCAGGTGGGCCACCTTACTGTGCAAAGCAGGTAAGGAACCCCAGGGGGCTAGGCTCAGTCTACTCAATCCCTCCTCTGGCTCTTCCA
Organism: Zapornia atra; assembly: GCA_013400835.1. Classification (NCBI taxonomy): domain Eukaryota; kingdom Metazoa; phylum Chordata; class Aves; order Gruiformes; family Rallidae; genus Zapornia; species Zapornia atra. The sequence continues at coordinate 175,878 of VZTU01005821.1, read as the reverse complement.
GAGTTTCTTGCTGGGATTTTGCTTCCACTTCTGCCCTCATCACTTCCTTTCTGCTGCCTTCTGACAAGCAAAGGAACAACCTCTTCCTGACAAGGTAAGGCTAGCCACCCATACAACCAAGAGCAGGAAGCTCTCATTTCTGCTCCCATCTGCAGACAGAACATCATGCTTGGTGTCCCTTTATACCCTTGGGAGCCATTTCCAAACTCTTCATCTCCCAGACCCACTAACCATCCTTTGTCGGCATGTCTACAGGTTTCTCTCCTCTAGCCCCTTCCTCCTGAGCTGGGACTTAACACTATGGTTAAATGGGAAGTCAAGAAGATGCAACAGTTAAACTAGGGAAGGGAGAGAGAAATACTTGGTGCTTCTAACCTTCCATGTTACAGAAATAGTGTAGCCCTACAATATGGCTGCAAAACAGTTTAGAAAGAGAAGACAGATAATCCCTAATCTGAATTTGGACCATTTTCATACATTCCTAGCTCACACAATCAACTCATTCAATTGGCAGAGAACAACAGATAGCCAGAGAAATGGGAGGATGGCACAGAGAGGTTGCAAGTGTTTTGATCTATTTCCAGTGCTACCGCCCAAGTTGAACTGGGACCTAAACAAAAACAACATTTGTGCCTGGTGCCCGACCCAGGGTGGGCCTGGTCAGCCATTACACATCCTAGGTACCACAATGACAGATATTTGCTACTGTGACTGCTGAGCAAGCAGCAGTCACCCTTGTTGCTCACCAGAGCAGCTTAAATAACTTTTCTTTGCACTTCTGTCTGTGGGATGCTGATGCATCATGTTTAAAGCAAGCCTTTTTAGATAATCCCTGGTAGAATACAGAAATGTATTAAATTTTTCCCCACTGGGGGACTGCAAATTAAACCTCTCACCCCTGCAGGTACCTACGTCTCTATACTCAAAACAGAGGATCACTTCCACTCCCCATACCACCTGTAAGAGGTAGTATCTTAAAGAGCTACATCTTGGAAAAAAATATTTGACTAGTAGATTATCAAACATGCAAACCCAGCTGAAGCACATGTGTACAGACTGGCACAGGGCATTAAATAATGCTTTTAACATCAGTCCTATTCCTGAGTTCAGCCCCATCACAAACAGCCTGTGTGGGACATGTACTCAGGAAGAGACAGAGCCTTTGTGCAGGGAGTGGGGAGAGATGTGCTGAGCTGCAGTGACAAGGCCAGCAAGCACCTTCCTCTCCCCAGGAGAAGTGGCTGCCCCAGGAGGTGCTGGGGCTCCTCGCCTCCCCAGCGCCACATTGCACAGACCAATCTCAGACCATTTCCACTTGCCACGTAAGCAGAGCTGCCTGGCGTACGTTAGACCCACACACACCGCTTGGAAAATGCTCACATCTGGCTTTCACGTGACTTGAGCGTGCCTCACAAATTCATCATCTGGCTAACTCACTCCTACAGGGGAGAAATCCACAACCAGAGCGCCCTTTCCTGAGTCGGAATGGAGCAGGGGGATGAGAGGATCATGTGCTCGACAAACTGCACAGCAGCACGCTCACAAGCTGCACCTCCACAGCCTCATACAGTCCCTCACCCTTTTTAAAAGCAGAAATGTAAAGAAAACTTAGTCCAATTTTTCTACCTTGCTTACTTCTGCAAAAGCCCATCCTAATCCCATTTGCAGACCCAGAAGTATCCAAGATTGTTTAGTTTTTGTTCTGGCAGCCATAGCTCATATTAACTCTTTCCACATGGCAAGCAGGAATGCTTCCCACATGACTGCTGTGGCACAGCCCCTGCACATACAGTTTTGTAGCAGTTCCCAGTTTTGCTGGGAAGTACCTAGAATATCTGAACACTAATCCACATCTACAGCTGTACAAACTCAGAGTAACACCCCTCTGATGGAAACAACCAAACCGAAAAAGACCAAACAAAAACCCCCCCCCAGCCTCCTACACTGCCTAGGACGAGGGCAGAGAAGCCCCAGCCATACCTGTGACTTTCCCAGTGCAATGTACTTACACCAGGATTCATGCATGGCTCAATCTTTGAGAAGAAAAAAAATAGAAAAAAAGCACAAGCATTAAACCCCAGCTGCAAAGAAGTTGCACTGCCAAGCACAGAAAAACGTACTGCAGCGTCAGCATGCCCAGGCAGCCTGTTTTAACTGGCAGCAGACTGAGCTGGCCAACTGATGCACACCTTGTAACTCCTGCTGAACACCTTTCTAAGTAAGTAATGCTTCCAGCCACCTCTGGTTAGATGAGCCACTCCAGGAAGAGCAGACTGGTGAGGATTTTGCCTGTCACACAGCCTAGACACAGGTCAGCCAGGATGTGACAGGTATAAAACCAGGCACAAAGTTGGAGGCACTTGAGGAGCACTGCTTTAGTGGCAAGTTCTCTCAACAGCCTAAGGACACACACTGCTATCCAGCTTTCCTCCTCAAAAGGCAGATTTAAGTATCAGGTGCTCTCCAGGCTAAGTTATCTAAAAGACGCAGGTAAGAGGTCTGCTCCTCTCTGCTAGCCAGCCCTGTCTGAGCCACATACAGATTCCTGCAAAGACTGAGGGTCACTACCCTCCTCTCCAGCTCTCGAGCGTGTTTCTCTCCTGCCTTAGCCAACATGCCAAAAATCAAATCCAATACCACACGGTTCTCTCCATGCAAGAGAAGAAAAACCCACGCAGGCAGTGTTAATACCATCTGCCACCAGCAGACCAAGGAGGAAGGCAGAGCAGGAGCAGATGGAGAATAGAGAACTCCTTAAAACCACAAGAAGCGTCATTACATCCCTGAAGGTACAGAGAACTCTCTCGGCACTTCAGTGAAGGCTCTCCCAGGCATTCGGATGGGTGCATGCTGTTCTGCCACGGCTGTGCTCGAGCCACACCTCATACTTGCAGTTCTTCCCTGCCTGTCCAGCCTCCCTGCCCCAACACAGGGCTCTGCACAGCATCGAAGCTGAACTGGGAACAGTGAAAAGCACAAACACATTCCTTTCCCTAATCCTGTACCCTGTCCCCACGTTTCAGTTTAAAAACCAAGGAGGAAAACAAAAAACCCACACAACACACAAACAACTCTTCCTCTCTTATCCTGCCTTCCTCCCACCCCAGCATATGGGCCACCCAGAAGACAACGATCCTATACATCTAGCGGGCCTCATGTATCGTCAGAAGAAAACCAAAGCAGTGCAGAATAAACTCTCCTATCTGCTCTTCTCTTCAGTAGCCTTAGGCAAAAGTCCAAAGCATGTCAGCTTAAGCAGTGACTTTAAAAATATGGTATATGAGGAGAAGTGTGAGATCAGTTTCCTCCTGTCAGAATACCACAGACTGGATTTGGAGTGTGGGATTGGAGTGGACAGATTCACATCTTGACTGAAAATGCAGAATTGGGTCATGCATACACAGATGCCGCAAGGAGATGAAGTCTGCCTGACTTAGCTGAAGCTCTTCGTCAAATCCTGCTCTGCGCCAGTGCACCTGAGCACAGAGCAGTAGACCAGCTTTGGGAAAGACATAGACTGAGCATTCCTTCAATTACATGGCCTTGCTAAAAAGAAGAAAGGGACTCAGACTTGTTAAAAAACAAAAACAGGAAAGAATAAGCTGGTTTAGGAATTACTGCATTGGGCAAGAGCTAAACTGAAGTTAGAGTTTAGCAAATTCACTACTTGAGGAAGAATAATTCTCCATCATGAAAAGAGGAATCTCTGTCATCAAGGACCCAACTAAAGATGCACATTAAGATCTTTAATGACTAACTCCTTCTAGAACCGGGTCCAAGATGCACATCCCCAGTAATCATATGCTAAGGTTTGTTTGGTCCATGGTTGTTATGCTTCTGCCTAGTCTGCCCTTTTATTACTAAATCCTTTATCATTCTGTTTAAAAAAAAAAAAAAGAAAGAAAAAAAAGCTATGTGAGAACCAGAATGTTCTGCCAGAATCTGCTGTTTTTAAATTCCATGCAGTAATTAGAACATAGAGCCAAGAAGGTTAATTGTATGATGGGAGAACAGATCCTGATTTCTGATCACAAGCAATCCTGTCAGTACATGTTTGTGGGGTTACAAAATAGCGGCTGGCAGGCTACCTAGTCCAGCCATCCACATCAACAGGCCAAATGGCACCAAGGAGCCAGTCCACCATCACCATTCCTGCACTAATTGTGGAAAACAGTACCAGGAACACAGCACGCAGGCGTGATTCATCAGGACAAAAACAAGAGCACGAGCCTCAGTCTGTGGGGATCACGTCACACCACAGATTTCTTACAAGGATTAAGACACCGAGCCCAAGCTACATGGTTTAAGACATTTCTGGGACCTCACCATGGCCTTGGAGAAACTTGGATCCCCATTTACCACCTTAGAAATAAAAAATATTTAAAAATAGACTTCAAAGCTAAAGGTTTCCTTTTGGATAGAGCATAGGGGAATGGACTTCAGACACAAGCACCATGAGCAGAATGACTCAAACTAGTATGTTAAAAAAACCCACACTGTAGCTTTACTGCTATCACCTAGGCTCAAATTCACTAAGGAATAACCAATTGCTTGCTTCATTACTCATGCACTCAATGCAGGTTGCCCCAAGACATCTGCTCCAGGCACCACCCTGACAGATGCACCACCTCATGCTGGGCACCATGTTAGTTAGGAAGCCAGAAACAGATATAACAGTGAACTAAGTTAAGGCATGCCCATCACATACTACCAGTTGTGTCTGCAACCTCTTCTAATATTAGAAGGGCAGCCCCCACTTCAGATGACATGACACTGAGACAATTTTAAGGTAAAGGAAACACAGCACCACACCTGTCTTGGAGACACCCTTCCTTCTTCCACTGCAGCCATCTCTCACAAATATCATAAAACATATGCCAAGGCTGGAGGCTGTATGTTCCCTTCTCTCCTAACAGCCTGCTGCAGAGCTATGAGGGCTCCACTCCAGCAAAGCTTTGTCCTAAGGGTTGGCACCCCAGTCCCACAAGAGGTAGAGAAGCTCCAGCCACGCAGTGTTGCTGGTCCAGCTAATGGCTCACACGTTTGTGACCCCACAGAATGATTAAGCACAGAAGGGCTAGCACACTCCATTCATTTTCTCCATAGTGCCTCCAAAGAGTCAGTTCAAACTGAAGTTAAGAAAATAAAGCTCATTTATAAAAATAAAAAAGTGAGATGTGCCAGAGAGCTGTAAGTGCAGGCAAGACATGTGCAGCGTGACAGGACCAGAAAGATTAAGCTCTAAGGTGATGAGCATAGCTGAGCTATAAAGACAAAAAGCCAAAAGTTAAGACATTTTCCTTCATAATTACAGATGAAGCAGAAAAAGCCCTCTACCCCTGATAACTCCAAGAAACAGCAATTAAAGCATCTCCCTGAATCCAACAGAGCACACATCCTCAGCGTGCGCCTGTCACGGTTCCCCTAGTAATGAAGAATTAGGCTAAAGCAACAACTCTTGCTGTCAGCTCCACCCGTAAACCCAAGGCAGCAATCCCACAAAGTGATCAGTCATGCGGGCCCTTGGTGTTGTTACAATGATCTGCTTGTTTCTCACTTGGAGGCCCCACTTCCATCATTGTTGCAACTCTCTCAACTCTACTTAATTTCCCCACAGAGGGAAGAGAGAGCATTACAGACGTTTCTATAAAAAGTTTGAGAAGTAGCTTCCAGTGGACTCTGAAGGTTTTATTTATTTGCCAGAGGATACATCCTCCCTAGTTTTACATTACAGGAGGGAAAGGAAGCAGAGATTGTTGCCTGGGTGCTGTCATATTCAGACAGTCCAAAAATTGGATGTGGGAACCAAGTTGAAGGATAGCTCTCTCCACAGAGGAAGCAAAGCCTCATCAGCATCCTCACCGAAGCAGCACCGACTTGGACCAAAGTGAAGTTAATATTCTAAGTGCTCATTTACAGGGGTTATTTAAATAGATTTCAGCTGGCAGACTCAGCCAAAGCACAGCCAGCTTGATGCAGACAGGATCTGATCAACTAAAGAAGAGACACTGCAGTACTGATGGAGCCACAACTTTTACAGTTTGTTCCCCCTCCCTTGGAGGAGCATCCTACTGCATAGTGACAAGGTGCCAGAGAAGTCCGACGAGCAGCAGCTTGCAGCCAGCTGTGCCCCCAGCAGCAGGCTGAGCAGCAGGAGCAGCCAAGCAGCAGGGTTTTTTTGTTCTGATTTCAGATGGGGTTGGCCAGCACCACTCCCGCTAGCATGTACTGAAAGCAGTGAGCACAAGGGCTTGGCTACCTACAAGGCAGGTGGCAGAAGTCCATGACTTAGCTTGGAAAGAGATGGTGAAACTGCATCTCTTCCGACCCCGCTGTTAGCAAGGAGAACCTCCTCAGTAATTGAGGAGCACAGAGACTCAGTGTGGAAAAGCTATGGAGCCCACACCAACTCCCTGTTGCCACCAAACACCAGGTCCAGATGCACGTGTCAGCTTCTCAACTGAGGATCTGACACCAACTTTGGCATGAAACCAGCCATGAAAGATTCTCGTCAAGGGAAGAGGGCAAGATCATCTTACTCCAGGAGTCTGAAACTTGCTCTAACCAGCAAGGGGGTTGTGTGGAACACATCTTTAGGAAGAAAGATACTCCAACTGGCTTTAGAAGCCACATCAGAATTAGCAGATGTCTCAAGGGTTAAATTGTTCACCATGCACAGATGGTAGCTGGTAGGGTTTGCAGAGTGGATTAACCTAATTTGTGGTTTGTAATGTACCATGCAAATATCCATTACTAGACCTGCAGCAATTCTGCCCTTATTTTGCTTTGATGAGAGCAAATCACACAGTGGATGCTAGCACAGAAGTAATGCCTATTGTAGTGACAAATGAGCTGCTGTTCACTTGGTTAATGCAACTGAAAAATCTGAATCTGAAAAGTAATTCCTTCCCTTTTCCCTATGTAGGGTCTTTGGAGAGACCTAGATGAGACCATTTGCTGTGAGCACACAGAATAAACCCACAGGAACAAGTCCTTACAGTTGTACTGAGGTCTCTGTGGCACTGACAGATGGTCATACAGCAACAATTCAATTGCCTGGAAATATGGAGGCAGCTTTCTGAAGCAGCTCTGCAGTGTGTCAAGTAAAGCCCCACAAATCCAAGGTAACAGCACATGTGGCAGCTCAAGTCACAGCAAACGCCCATGCCTACGCAGAGCCTCAGTTGCTGCAGTGAAACCCAGGGACTGACTGGGAGAGAGCTGACTGCAGGTTAAAGCATTTATAATTAGATCATATCCAAGTGAAGGGCTGCATGTTCATACAGCGCTTTGCACAAGAGGAAGCCTGGCATGCAGAGGTGCCCCAGTTCAGTGCAAGACTCCCCTCTGTTTAGCTAAGGATGTGCCATGCTATTGCATTTGGTTCACAAGGTCTCAAATGTTTACAAACAGTATCAGCTGCAGCTATAAATGTTTCCATAACGCCTATTAAGCTCTCAGCTTATCCAATTTCTCCGGGCTCTAAGGGGCAAGCACAGGACTAGTTAGACAGTCTGGCAAGGCAGAGGTCAGGGTAGAGGTGACACTGGCTGTCAGAGGCATTCCCCAAATGTTTGAGCCATCAGCCACACTTGGGTCATGCCTGCACATGCTTGAGCTGCAGCAGCTGTGGGATTCCTGCCGGATGGTGCGGGACAGCCGCGCTCACACCCAAAAGCCTCTTCCCAGGATATCTTTAGTCAAGACAGAAGATGTTTTCACAGCTCTGATTTTTGGGAGGTGGTTGCATTTGAAAGTGCCTGTTTACCTCTTATTTAAAGACAGACCAGTGTCTGCTCCTATGGAAGAAACTATGTTTTAAAGTATTTGTTATCTTAAAAAGACTCTCACAGCACACGCTAGAAATCCATGCTTATTTACCCCATTGCTTATTCAAGCATCATAAAGCTGGTCTTTGTTAGAGGCTGTAACTACCAACTCCCTTGGCATCTTCCCTTGCTTGTTGTGTGCACACTCCCACAACATTCAGCTCCAAACAGAAGGAAGCATTCCTCGGGTGCTCTAAAAATCAGGGGAGATGGCTGAGAACAGAGTCCCTTTATGCAGCTCGTTTTGGTCAGAGTGCTGCTTCACATTCCTCTTCCTACTGGGTAAGTGGAGAAAGAGCACCCCTAAAACCCTGTTCCCAAGCCCTAGCTGTATATCAGCCAAGCACCAAGAAGCAAAGAGGAAACTGTCCCAAAAGGGCACCTGGCAGCATGCGGAGGTGGGACAGCCAAGGGAGAGCACCTGACCTGGGCATTCATCCCTCTCAGGGCAAGAGGCCAACAAATAGCCCAGTAGAGAAGCCACAACTGACATCTCAGCTACACTGACTCAACCCTTCTTCCCCCAGTGTCATGGGCAATCATCCCCAGTTTCCCCCCAGAGCCACAGGAATGGAGGAGGAACAGTTTCTCACACTCCCAAAGCAATTCCTCACATCTCTTACAAGAGTATTGAGCTCCTGTGTGTGTCAATTGGTGCACTAAGATCAAAGCTCTCCAAGTCTCCTAATGCTGTTCTAGATCAGTGCTAAATCAGGTTTCCCTAGAGACTTGAGCAACCTTTTTCACTGTCTTTCCATGGCCCAAAAGCTCCCATATTCAGTTCTGCCTTGAACCTTTACGGTCAGCTCTAGGTTACCATGTCAGGCCAGCACCTTGTACCATGCTGGCCTCTTCATTACCACAATGCACCTCGGGGAAAGGGCACCAAAAGCATTGGCTTTCAATGGCAACAGCCACTCAATGAGCAGGAAATCAGGGTGAAGCAACACCTTCATTTTAGTGCATCACTTAGCTTATTACAGGAGTGCATCTTAAAAGCTCTCATAATTAACCAACAAATCAATCCTGGCAGCGACATTCATTGGAATCCGGTACGTTACATTCATCTTCCCTTCCTTCCCAGAGATTAAGCCATTGAAGTGCTTCTTCATCATCTTAAAAAGCAAGAAAAATCCTCCCCTCCCTTGCACACAGACCAGAGTTTTCCAGGAGTTGCTATTGGTTTGAAAGGCCTCTCTTTGGATGCCCTGAATGCAATCTGGAGAACCCAAGACTCCAAACAAAGTCAATGAGAGTTGCAGGTGCTCAGTGCTGCTTGAGGGAAAAAAATAAAATAAATTTTTAAAAAAAGGAAAGCCCTGACACATCCAGCTCAGAGCAGCCAAACCCAGAGGCCCATAATTACATGTCCCTGTTGAAAACACATCTGTAAAAATCACTAAGAGCTACAAGGGGAGGGGAAAAATTGGATTTATATAGTTCCAGATCAGGGTTTTATGGGACATTTGAATCCAGCATCTTAAAAACAAAACCCTGAACTAGAATCTTTGAGGCAGCCCAAACCCAGATAGAGGCACTAAGAACCTCAACAAAGCTTTCTGAGGCTCACCAAAAAAAACCCCAAAAATCAAACCACTATTTAAAAACAAATCAGAACAGAAAAACATGCCCCTCCTCTCCAGAAAAGGACCCCAACTCTCAGGCTACATTTTGACTGTTTGTTTAGGTAAAGATTAACTGAAGAAAAAAAAAATAAATGAAAAAGACAATACATTTAAACACAATTATCCTCTCAGACTGAAGAAGGAGGTGTATAATTAAAGCCAGTCATTTTAATGCAATACTATTTACGGTGCATTTCTTCTCCTTCCCACTGCATAGAAACTGATGCCTGTCTCCAGCAGTAAAAAGTTAAACTGCAACACAATCTCATGCAATGCCAGGCAAAGGGAAGGGGGGTGATCATGCAGTAGGTAAAAAGCCCAGCGTCTTACCTGATTTTCTCTTTGAAGATCCATAGTCCCTGAAAAAAAGACAACAACAAATAGACATGGTTAGAGCTGGAAACGGTGGTGAGAGAATGGGCACCTCCCAAATTTCCACCCATATGCTCAAGGGCTCATCCTGTACCCTCCCTCCTTTAAAGAGGAGGTCAGGGCTGCAAGGCATTGACAGGCAGAGGCCAGGACGGGTCCTGAGCAGCACCAGCTCCTCAGCAGCAGCAGCTGGGGCTTCTGCAGCACCAGGGGCTCGGGGAGCATGTGATCAACGAGACAGAGCAAACCATCCACAACCAGCAAGGCAGGGGAGAAGGGTGTCATTTTTTCCCCTTTAAATTGAGCTACTAAATGCACAGCTACTGAATTAACCCTTGATGTTCCCTGGAGAGGAAAGGGGATGTTAACTGTTTGCTGCAGGGGTGCGGCTGCTACAGGCTTCTCTGGCATTGCTTGCAGTCCTCTCGTTTCAGTAGCTAATTAATTTGTGAATAACCTCCAGACCCCTCCTCGTTATCTTTCACACGCACTTGTCTTCCGCAAGGAAAAAAAGCCACACTTTCTGCCAGGATGGGGAACGCACCCTTACTTTTCTGTAGCGCTTTAAAGGGTGCTGGCACCTTCGCTTGTGGCAGAACAGCTGAAAGCTCGGACAGCTGCTGCAGAAGTGGGAAGAAATTACAGAAGGGAGCTGTGAGAACTGACTCAGGGTAAGCAGAACCGAGGACGGAAACACTTCGCTATGGCTGTGCTTCCTCCCAGAGCTCTCCAGAGTCTCTCGGACCCAGCTCTGAAACGGTCTGTGCAGGCAGCAGCATGGGCAGTGACAGACCGGGCAGAGGCAGCATCCCTGTGCGGGCGCAGCACCTGCAGCACGGCTACACACCGCACCCGGCAGCGTTAATGCTGGGAAAGCCACCGGCTGAACCCGCTGCAGAGGCAGGCTGTGCTTAAAGGAATCCCACCAGAGGGGCAGGCAGCAGCCCCTAAAGTTTTGAGGGCCAGGCTGTCAGGAGTGGGTGTTTGTGACTCGCAGCATGCTGCGTACTCTGGGGGAATCAGAGAACTGTCCAAACCATGTTTTTCATTTCAAGAGGGTTTGGGGGATCATCTGAAGTAACGACACGTGCCTTGAGGGCAGAGGTATGTCTACCAACAAATTCTGTTTCTGCCAGCACTTTGCATGTATCCCATGCCTTAAATGTCTAAGATTTGCTTCCAGTGAGTAATAACTACTTGGGAGTTTTTTGCATCCTCTTTGAATTTTCCAGAGTCATTTCTACTTCAATTAAATGGTTGTTTTCTCAGCCATGTCTCAATTATATTTGATGTGAAGATGCTGCTGCTAATGAATAGGCTGCTTCTTCTACAGAAGTGATATCATATGCAAATATAATGCCTGCTATATGGTGCCCAAAACAGAGATCCCTCAGAACGAGCCAGGGAATGCTCAATCCCCAAAATGTAGCCCTCTGCACTGGCTCCACTCCCATGCCAGTCTGGAGCTTTGTGGTTGCTGTCAGTACAGCTCTCTTGGCATGTGAAATTCTGGTTTTGGTCCTGCCCTGAACTGCCTCTTCTGGCAGCACTAAATGGTGAGAAGGTTAAACCCTGCTGAGATCCACACATGCAATTTGTTTTAACCTCTTATCTCCATTGTGCTCATGCCTGATGATCACTTCAATCCCTTCCACCTGTCCCAGCTTTCTGCAGCAAAGCTCCTGGACTTCTGAGGACTATACCTTGGAGCTGGGTTCAGCTGGCTTTACTCTCTGAACCACATTGCCTCCCCACCTCCCTCTGTCACGCAAAAAACACTGAACCCAGCTCTTGCAAATGTTAGCACCCAAGAGGACCCCGGGAGGATGGTGTAGCTACATGCAATCCCTAGAAGAGAAACACAACCAGACTTCCAGTCTTTGCTGGGAGGAGCCCTGCACATATTTCCAGGGCAATCTCCTGCTAGCCAGCCATCCTGGAGAGACCTCACAAGCATCCTAAGAGATGCCATAGGTGGACAGAACACACCCAAAAGGGTGAAGACAAGCAGCATTAGACAGGTCCAAAAGAGCCTTCAGCCTGACTAAAGTTTCAAAGAAACCTCAACTCCTTTCTGCACTTAAAAAAAAATCATGCAATTTACATGATTAGAAATGGGGTCTTGATGGATTGATATGATTAATTAGCAATGAAAAATGGATGAAGATGTTGCTGAATGTCTTTGCCCATCAGATCAGGCCAAAGTTGGTACCTGAGTTTGGCAAGCACCACAAAAGGCTCAGAATTCAAACCTCAATCCTTGATGTTCTCCCACATCTTTCAGCCCAACCTCTAGCTGGTTTTAGGGCTTGTGTGAGTGACAGCAGCAGGGTTTTAAATGTGGCTTGCTCTTTTAATTCTAAAGCATGAAATTTACAGAGATTCAAAGGAAAAGAGTAAAATTTTGATTTTTTTTTTTTTTCTTTTTTTCTCCATGCAGATCTGGGGTGACAAGAGATACTGCATAAAGAATTTTTTTAACTAACTCCCCCCCCACCTTCTAATAATTTCCTCATTTGACTGGCATTTCTTCTACAGCAAAAGCACATCATTTATGGAAGTGTACCTGCCCTTAAGTTTCCTCACACAAGCCCTATGGTGGGCAGACATGTTCCACATCACACTGCTAATGCAAGCACAGAGCACTGCCCTTGGTATGATGTGACAAGGCATATTTCTGGTGAACAGCAAACATGGTGCCAACACAGGCAGTAACCCTTCATGTAGGCCAGGAAAGAGGTCCAGAAAACCTCATCATTCCTTCTCTCATAGCTTGTGCACACTGAAAACAAACCTCTGTGTTAGTTTGAAGACGATGAAAGCCCTTCACTGTCACTGCAAAATGCATAGCTGAGCAACTCAGCATCAGCCTCAAGAGGATGAAGCAGCCAGTAGCTCTCAGTGCTATTCCTTATTCAGGAGGGTAACTAGCATCATCAGAGGATCCAGAGTGTATCCAAACTCTTGAAGGCAATTGAACCTGCAACTTCTGTCTTAGTTTCTAGTCTGAAGCACAAGATCATCCTTACAGAAGAAACTACAAAATACCCCCCAACTCATGAGGCTCACTAAAAAAACCCAGAAAGCCAACAGCCAACCTATTTGGTACCTTTTTATTTTTTCATTTATTCTTTTTGAAAGTTTTAAAGTCAAGTTTTACCAGGTTCTGACTTTAGAGTTCCTGAAGTCCCTGTACCCTGTATCTTGTTGCCTTTTCACTTTTTTGTACACCCACATATCACTCATGAAATCAGAACAAAATAGTATCTCATAAAATAGAGCTTGAAAAAAAAATCTTCATCTCCCCAGTAAAACTGTGAAAACCAAAATTTGTTCCTCCCATTGTGGATGGGAAAAAAAATCACTACTGAAATAGAACACAAAGAAGGTATAGCAAATAATCTGTCTGGCTGGGTAAAGTGCTCTTTGTGTGCATGTTCTTCTCTCTTCTAATGAAGAAAGCCTGCACTGCTGCTTTTCAATAGCAGCAGCAAGGAGCCCTGTCTGACCCCATATTTATTTTCTATGCCCTAGATTTCACATGTGGTTCATTGATGTCTTTCCCCTCTCCCAAGTGATGATCTATAAGGTGAATACTTCTTAGCCTCACTTTTTGCAGAGGCACATTAGTATGAGGCTGAAGGATTATGTCTCCAAGATAATAAAGGAAATTATTTAATGGTGCATCTTAATGTAGCAACTTCTAAGTAGAAACTCTGATCTTCTCCTGCAATACAAACTGAACCTGGCACATTGCTCACCCTTAAACAAGACAAGAAACCCTGCCTTGCGGAAGAAAAACCCTTCCAAGGAAAGGGATGATGAATGTCATGTCTGCAGCTACACAGGGAAGCTCACTTTCTTTTCAGCTCTTGTTCTTTTTTATCTTTACACACGTTTCCATTCTTCTTCCATTTTGATATAAGAACAGACACCACCATCCTCATTTCCCTTCCAGACTTAGGTACCAGAATAGCAATGAAACCAGCGGGTGCGACTAAGAATAGATCTGGCAGGTCCTGTCTTCATTAGCCAGGATTGCTCCATACTTGAGCAAATGTCTTTTGCAAAAATACCATACTTCCAGACTTTTCTGTATAAAAAGATAGCAATTTTGTCTAAAGTCTTCCTGTGGGGCACCACCTTTAGCTGACACTGAACTTCATTACTGGCAAGGAGAATATTTCCTGCTGCTAACAATATTAAAATATCACTGGTGCCAAGCATGTCACACAAGCTGGACACACTCCTCTTGCTTTGATGATAAAGGACAGGGAGGCTGGATCTTCTTTCTCATCAGCATTGCACCAGGATAATGTTACTCACTTGACTTCTAGCAATGAACATGAAAGGAAGATCACGAGCATTGCTATAAAGCTGATTGCCCTGTTATCACATTAAGCTACCCACAGTCAGTCTCCAAATTTGTGAAAGATAAAAATACCTTACATGATTGAATTTATATGTCACTTGCAGTTGGATTTATTTATGAAGGTTATATTAACAATGTTACAGAAAAGTTTTATGGCACATCCTTTCTTTAGGGGCTGGTTCTACCGCTGTACTCAGTGAGAGTTAATATGCATTGATGTGTACGTGCATGTCTTCATCTATCTAAACACAGATATACACAAACAAGCCATGGCACAATTGATAAGCTGTTTAATAAATGAGGAGTATCCTGACATTTGCTCAATAAAGCCTAAAATGTTCCAAGAGGAGATGAAGACTGGAGGTGACTAGATGCGTCTTTGATGGACTGTGCCTATCTGTTTAGCCCTAATTCTCATTCACCTTTGAAGCCCAGGGTTTCTCCTGTATCCTCCATGGAGATCTAGCATGTCAGCAGAAACCTCCTGCTGGAACCAGGAAAGTTTACAGAGCAACACTGCATCAACTGCTGTGTTGCAAGGCTGCAAGCCCACAGCTTGGCTCCAGCTCCCCTTCGGAGATGTATTCAGTTGGGGGAACCTCATCCCTGGAGCACCTGCAATGCAAAACTCTCTTAAAAGCTTCTCCCCTTTGCCAGGGGACAACAAACACAGTCAGCTCACTGTCGGACTCATCCTTTCCCAGAGAGGTCACCTTTTAGCCCAGGGCAAGGCTCAGCTTACACCCACTTAGCTAAGATTTCAGACAACTGTGAGTTTCAACCATGAGAGAAAACAGCTCCTGCAAAGCATGAGAAGCTGTCAGAGCCACGGAGGAGCATGGCCAGGGTTGCTGCACAGCAGACATTTCATCAGACGAGAGAGAAGCTAAAGGGAGAGTAAATCATCTTTCTGTCTGTTTCTCAGTGTTTGCTGTCCAAAGGAGTTGAGACAGTGACAAACCTTGAGTAATGTTGGTTTATCTGTAACCTCTAAAGTATTTTAATACATAAATTAAAATGGTTCTCTATTTGTTGGCTTTTGCTAATTCATGTTTAAATACACTGTAGGTGTTTATGTTCCCATGCTCCTTAATTCCTAGAAGTCTCTAGTGGTGTGGGCAGGCTGTGGTGGAGATGTATGACATTTCAAACAAACAGCTTGGGTTATCATTTAATCGCCAATGATTTGCCAGGCAGATTAAAAGCACAGAAGTGTTTTAACAAGAAAGTCCACCCTCTCCTTCCTGACACTGATACGGGTTGCAGTCAGTAAGGAAGACCACTTTTTCGCAAACTATTTGTCTTAGGATGCCTATCAGATTCTTTGACTGTTTTTAAAGAAAACCAATACCAAAATACTTTGCTACTGCTCTACACACACACAGAAACCTGAACCTTGAGAATATATTTGCTTCTTGAGATCCTCCTAACTGATTTTCCCCAACAGCCAGACTGGCATTTTCTATTTGAGACAAGGCACAAACTCAAGCGTGACCAGGAGCTGTCACTGGGTACCTGCCTGTCACCAAGGCCTATGGCTGGAGGAGCACCCAAAAACCTTAATACTACACAAATACATGGGAGGTACATGGAAAGTGCAGGGTTAAATTTTGCACTCATGGTACGCAAAGTGCAAAAGTTTAACCATGTGCATGAAGGGATCTCCCTTCCCACTGAACTCTGAGACTCATATGACATGTAATTAAGCAAAATTAACTCTCTATGTCATGCATCAGGAACACCAACCTCAAACACATGGATGCATAGAGCTATACGTTTCCCCCCTCCAGCATTCCATCCTCGAAAATCATAAAAGCACAGCTGATCTCTTCCCTGAGCCAAATAAACAGATGAAGGCTATTTTTCCTTTGGTTTTTTTTTTTTTTTTAGAAAATATTCTGCTCATTTCCTGATATAAATTGTTGCATTGTGGAACCCTCTCGAACATGAATCTGTCCTTTCTGAGCAGAGGTCGAGCTTTCCAGCCATGTCAGAAAGAGCTCCATTGTGGCAGTCTCAAGACTCCAGAATTCCTTGCCGCGAGCAAAAGGGACTTGAGGGGCAAGAAGAAAAATCTGGTGACCTGACTTCAAACCCAGGCATTTCTTGCTGGCTGGAAGTGCTTGCTGCTAAGAAGGGTAAAAGCCACTGTTGGCTAACTAGCTCCTTAAGCAAAAGAAGACAACACAAAAGAGAGAATTCTGCCTTCCTACCACCTTTCTGTTGTCTTCCCAGCACGGCTGTCATGATGGCATAGGCAAACAGCACATCTTTTTAACTTCTTGTTAGGTTGCAGTGATTCTCTGAGCATCACATAACAATTGGTGGCCCACTTTGGCTCACCAGGACCCAGCTGGAGGTTCTTATTTAGTGCTGACTTCTGAACGCTCCCTTGAACCCAACAAAATGAAAGGCAATGCCAAGTTCTCCCTGAGAAACTTGAAACACAACACTGGAAGCTCTATTATGTGTGTGGAAGAGCTTGTCCCTATACTAGTAACCACAGCGTGCAGAAAAGCCAAGGTTGGAAGGAGATGGACACTGCTTCCTCTCCAGTAATGCTCCCTGCACCTGTATCCATGGATTTGTACCATGACAGAGAGGTGCAGGACAGGGAAGAGCAGTGTCCTCTGCACTCAGAGGAGCCTTGAGGTTAACCCTCCACAGCCCAACTTGAGTTCTGCCACCAGCTCTGAGGCGCAGAGAATGCAAACTGCTGTGAGACAAATGCCACCCCCATGGATCATCTCAGACTCATGCAGACCCACAGTGTTTGGGGGCCTCTGTTACTGTTTTTTGTATTTTTTTGCATAGGAAGGGTATAGAATGATGAGAAATAGGTTTGAGGCATCCCGCCCCTTCCCTAAATGTTTGGGGAATGTCACAGATTTCTGTCCCAAGATTCCTCAGCAGTGAAGCTGCTCACTTGGCTCCAGAGTGCAACTTCAGTATTTGGCTCAGGCTGAAGAAATGCAGAATTAGCCTCTTGAATTTTTCACAATTATATTTTTTATGATTAACTTATTCTCCTGGACGAGGACAGGGCTTTGGAATTGCACATTCAGCATTTCACCAGGCTGTGAGCTATGGGGCAGGGTGATCTGACAGCAAAGCCCAGCCTCTCTGGCACCAGGGAGAGACAGCTCGGCACAACCTGGATGCTGCAGGACACTGGGGCAATGAGCTAACGCCATGTGATCCTCCACTGCGAGGCTTCAGTGGCCTTGAAAAAGACAACGTGAATGTTTATAGCAAGCTTTTTCCTGGAAAGAAATATAAAAACAAGGTCTTGCCTAAGAGTCACGGCCTCATCTGGTTTTGTTTTACCCTGTTTATTCCTTCAGATGGCAAATTTCTCCACAGGACAGAAAAATGTATTTACCTTTGCAAGAACTCACTTCTTCTAAACTGACCATGCTTGTCCCTTGTGGGAAGGCCAATTTATCTCTGTCTTACAATGACCAGGCATGTGTCACTTTATTATAGCCTTTACAGAATAAATGCTGAGTGATAAAAACAAGGTAATAAAAATTAATCATTCTCATGTGCAGCCTTTCTAGTTGTGCTCTTCACTTTTGGATTTTATTACATACATCTACACACAGATACAATATATGTGTAAAAGATGCATCTAATCATAGTTACAAATGAAGAACTTAATATCAGTATATGTACCTTATAAATGAGCTGGGCTAATGAGCTTTCATATATAACATACAGATCTGATAAAGAGCTTGAGAAGGCAGCACAGGCTTTGAATCTTTACTTGATTTTCTCTTGAAACCTTCCTGATTTGAGGCTGGGCCCCTCAAATTCTAGTTTCCATAGGAGATGTGAGTCCAACCTTCGATCGACAACCACATAGTCCATCTGGGTTTCTAAATTGCAATCTAAATGATGATTAGAAGAAAAGGCAGAGTCCCCTTGCTGACCCCCTCCAGGGAACATGTTCCTTTTGCTGTTTTGGATTGACTTGATGCCCTGGACTGACTACGTGCACGGTGCTGCCACTGTCTCCTCCATCCCGCGGTGTCAGTGCCCTACTACGGATTACTGCGCCCACTGCGCATCCAGTTGTGCCTGCTCACAGGAGGCAGAATACCGCCACCTCCACTGGAGAACAAGTGTCCTCCCAAAAACTCTCCATCCCAGAGAGTCCTTGGAAAACAAGAGAAAAGGAAGCAGAGAAAACTTGCAAGTTGCATATTTCCAAGCCTCAGCCCTAGGTCCATACATAGCTTGTCCTAAAAGGCTTTTGCCATCAACTGACTGCACCAGGAAGAATAGTTGGAGCACAACAGTTTAAATCAGACTAAGAGCTTCTGCATGCAATGCAGTTGAATCCTGGTACTCACTGGTTTTAGACATTAGAATCACCCAAACTAGACTTAGGTTCAAAAAGCAATGAGATAAATTCATGAAGCAAGGATAAATGGTGGCTATTGTACTCCATGCTCTGGATGCTTTGACCCAAAAAGTCCCGTAACTGCTGAATGCCAGAAGCAGAGAGGATACACAAGGGAAGCTCACTCTGTATTTGCTTTGTTTCTTGTGTTGGCTGTAAGCCACTGTTGGAGACAGGAGACCAGATGGGGCCCTGGTCTCACCTAATTGTGGCCTTATAATATATTATCCTGTAAAAGATCAGACTGGATTAGGATGAATTACACCCAAATCATGCTGCATTACTCAGCGCATTAAATTGTCCTTAATCACATATTCTGATGGTCTAGATTCCTGTTTAAATTTACCTCCTGTGCATATTTCTGTGCCTGTTCTGTTGAAACCACTGCTGAATTTCAACTATACATAACCAGGCTCTAATGAAAAGCCAATAAGGCTCTTTGATCAAGCTTTAATAGGACTCATCATGGGGACGTACTCTGCTGTGGCAAAACAGTTTCCTCATCCTGTCTCTTTCAGAAATGTTTTGTGAGCCTTTAAAAGCCATTCAGCCCTGATTTATGTTAGCTAAGTGATTTCTGTTGCACATGTGAGTTACAAGAAAAGCGCTCTCATCTCAATTTGCTACACTGCTCAGGAAATCAGTTATAAATGCTGCAGTGCCTTCAGTGTCTCTGACTTCAATGCAGCGGAAACGAGCAATTTGAGTAAATACTTCATCATTCCCAATTCTCCCATACACAACTTCCAGTACTTGACAAGAGGCAACCTAAAGGATATTTTTTCTTTTGGTAAAGGGCAGTGAGCTTCCCCTGCCTAAGCTGTTTACCTAAGCTATTTGCAGAAGCTATTCAAGGAAAGAAACATGCAATTCTTTAATGGAGAGCATATGAAACATGTTGATGACTATCTAATAAAATCGAATGTGCATTCAATGAGAGTGAGTCACCTCATCACAAGTTTAGAGATGAGAGATGTAGAAATGGTGACTAAGCAAGCTTACACAGTAAGCCAGGGGTGCAACAGCAACCCAAAATTTTTGATGGCCTGACCTGACCTGTCAATGTCATGCAACTAGTCCTGAGCATAGGTTAGAGAAGGTCTCTTCACACCAGATTCCAGTAGAAGGACAGGAGCCAGTGCAAAGTGCCTATGGGCAGGAGAGGTATTGCCAGTGTGGTAAGTGTTACAATCACTACTGCTGCTTTGCTTACTGTGTTTGTGAGCAAAGCAGCACCTCAAAATTGATGAATCCCTGAAGTAAAGGATCTCAAAGAGCACATCAACTCTTCTCCCACATTTCCATTTGCCAGAGAAAACAATGATGGTAACTACTAGAGAAATAAGGAACTATTTTCTGTGAAGTTTCTTTTATTGTCCAGTTTGAACCTCCCACACCAGTCTGTGGCCATTGCTCCTATTTGCATTGTTTGCCACTACCAGCAAGACTTTGACTTCAACATCTTTGTAACTCCTCTTCAAGAAGGTGTAGGTTGCTGTTAGATCACCTCTTTACCTCTCTTTTGACAAACAAATAACAGAAACACAACAAAAATATCCAAGTACTTTTATCCCATTTCTTCTTGCTCATCATCTTGGGGCAGATGGACCAAAGAAAGGAGCAGTGACCCCAACAACAGCAGTCTGGGCTGCCTTCCTCCTGCTCTTCCCTCCTACTTGCGGGAAAGCCCTCAGCATAAGCCATCCCCTTCAACTCACATAGCCTTATCAGTCATATCCCACCTGTGAGCACAGTTCCCTTTGGCAAATCTGAAAGGACTGGTGACACTGAGCCCTTAGGATTCCCATGGAAATGGGACCCTGGAGAGAACCCACCAGGAAGGCAAAGCAGAAGAGCTTCCTGCCTGCCTTACTCCTTTAGTCCGCCCAACCTGTGAGGATACCTGCTCATGTTCTCCCCACAAATGCTCTCCTTTGCCCCATACCAGCCTCAAAACCATCCCATGGTGGGCACCTGGTTTCAGTGTCACTGCCTGGGATTCCCCACAGCCCGTCCCAGTACATGGCATGAGTGCTGTGCCCAGATGCCAGAGGCTCACACAGGGAATTCCTAGGTTGCCGCTGGCATTTTTGACATTTTAAAGGCTCTAAATTAGCAAAGTAAGATATGAGTTACAGGCATTTCCAGACACAGCCAAGGCCCTGCTAGACCTCCGAGTTCCCTGTATAAAGGAGAGTGTGCCAGATGCTTGGTATTATACAATTTTGCATTCCTTTCTGGTGCTGTTCTTATGGTGCCTAACACTTTTGTGTGCTCATCTGGCTTTTTAGCAACTTGCTGCTTGGACCTTTCTGCCTTGCTGCTCCTGCTTCATGTCCAAGGGCAGTAGGACCTGAAAGATTAAGACCGCAGTGTGCATAGACAGCAGATGGCTCTTGCATCTGTACTTACTTTGCTGTGCTAAATACCCTATTGCTCTAGCTAGTTTTACATCCCCTTTTAGCGGTAGATGTCTCTCCTGACTTTTTAAAATCATCTGTTGTGCATATGGCCCTTAAATTGGTAACTATTTTTTCCAGGAGAGGCAAAAACTTACGATGCACGTGGGAAGACAAGATCAAGCCCACAGTATGAACTCCCACTTCTTCATTTGGTGACTGTAGTCTTTCCTCTCCTCATTACATTTCCCTGACTTAGAACAGTGAGATTAAAACACCGCCACTTCCCAAATATGCCTCAGCAGTATGTTCTCAGCTCGCTGTCTTGCAACATCAAATGTCTTCCCAGCACACTAAAGAGCAATGTAGTTCTCTGTAAGACACTGATTTTATACACCTTTGAATCGTTTTCTGCCTGTTTCCTACAAAGCAGCACATGGAAATACCTTTCAAGTCATTGGGTTCTCTACTAGTCAGAGACATAAATCACGCCATGTAAGATCTAGTGCGAGTTCATGAACTCTAGGGAGTTTTTCTAATCATTGTCCTTTGAACTGAGCTTTTTCAGACACTGTGAAACTCCAAAACTTATCTACTAAATGCATCTAGTAAATTTTGCTGGATTGGCAACTACTAAAAGCAGACTTGTCTTCCCTGATTACCTACCAGCGTCAGGCAGTCTTAAAACATACTCTGTGGTTCTTACACTAAAACATAAAAGAAAAAAGAAGTCCTGAGCTTGTCTTGCCCAATATAACTGTTGGGATTCATTAAATGATTCCAAATTATCGCTGACAGGCACCAATTAAGCCAGAAAAGTAGAGACAATTTCCCAAAGACAAAACCTTTCAAACATTAGGGTAACTTTTCAAGGTAATGATCATAACCCCTTTCAAATGCTGAACTCTGATAACAACTCCCAGTTTTCTGGGCTCCCCAAAAGATTAGAGAGGTAAATTACGTGGCATTTGCAAAGAAGTATCACAAAGTTTCCTGAGTACTCCACCCTTGCAAGTATCTGGCCTGCTGACCTGAGCACCCCATAAATAAATGAGGATGCTACTTTTCATACCACATGTATGAAATAGTATTTTTTTACAAAAAAAAAGCTCTATACTTCAAGATGGTGTAAGAGATTGCTTCAGTCTCAGCGCTCAGCTCATTTTGGGAAGGAAATAAAGAAAATAGCACAGCTTTTTCAGACTCATCCAATATATAATTCCTGAGACTAGAGACAGACAGATATACCCTAACTTATAGAAACATAGTCTAAATTATTAAAACTTCTAGTAAATTTTGCTTGGTTGGTACTTGATCTCACACTTATAGGTTATAATACTGAATGTAAAAAACACTTTTCAGAGGCAGAAGATGTTTTTCCTAGTACATGTACAGATCCATACTAATACTGAGCTTGTCTTGTAAAAGGGCAAATAAAAAAAATCATGTTGAACTCAAATATATGCCTATATACTTGCTCCAAAGTACTTCGAATCATCTCAACTGACTTTCTAAGGTGATCAGCATTAAATATGAAATAACTCTGGGAAAAATAGGAAAATATAATCTTTTTATATGCCTTTTAAATGTATGCAGATCCTCGACATTGAGGCACAGAAGTGCCATCACACACGACTGAACATGTCTGAGTAGACCTCAAATTTTGTAGTCCAGTTCAGATACAAATTTGGATGTTTTTCAGACCTGTTCACTTAGAAAACAGTAAATTTCTCCTCGTTCCTTTTATGTAACTCCTGCCCAATTCTCAGTCCACACATTAACTTTTAATTCACCTCATACATCTTCAAAGGGTGTGTGTGTGTGTGTGGTATTTCCAATATCTTTTTCCATGTTCTAGGATCATAAAAGTGAAGAGGCAAAATGAATGGATTTAATTATTTCCATCCATTCAGCTGGTTATAGAAGACGACCTTTTAATTCAGCTAAAAGAGAAATTACTTGTTGCTTCAAAATGAACACTGATTCAGGGGGTATTTCTGGCCTGAAACATGAAGGAGCTCTATGTTTTCAAAGCTAAATGGCCACTGGCAGCTTATTACTGCTGTAACTGTTCATGTTATCTCATATAGAGATATCAGATGTGGGCGAAGGGAAAATGTAACCAATATTCAGGAATTACGCCCCCTCCTTTTGGGCTGTTGATCTCTCTCTCTCAGTAATTCACAAGTTCAGAATGTCAACGAGCTTCTGCAATTGGCCAGCCCTGCAATCAGCTTTTGTGCACTATTTTCCTCCTGTGTCACTTAAAACGCCAGAAGCAGGACAATAACAGGATAATAGCAGGACAATAACAGTTCCACAGCAGGAACATTGCCTTTCCTTTCAGGGGCATGCAGTGCTGGGCAGTGAGCTCTTCCCTGCAGAGCTGCATCCTGGGCAGTGAGCTCTTCCCTGCAAAGCTGCATCCACCACAGGGTGACGAGAGCATCCTCGAGGTCCTGGGGAGGTTTGTGTTTCCTGAAGTGCACACTGCGGCGTCCAGCCAAGCAGATACACTGGATATCATACTGTACTGCAATCATGCTGCATAAAAACAACTGTCAATGGGAAATGCAAAGGTCTGCATCGCTCTTAGCTCCTGGTAGAGAGTCTGAATTCAGGACTATTTTGAATAATCTCTCACTGCTGTACAACACTGCAAGATTCAAAACTAGGATCTAGGCTCACCAGCCATGAGATGCAGAATAGAGATTATAAATCTGATCATGAAACAAGGTGTCCTGCTGCCAATAACCTCCTTAGTAATGATTTCTTCCCTAGTCATCCTCTGGGATCGAAGTGGATTCCTGGAACCTTCTGCTTTGCATCTGCCGCTTCTCCGCCACCGGCTACCCGCCCTCCCTCGACTCACCGCTTCTGGCCTCACCCTGCTGTCCCCTCTGTAGCTGATTGCCTCCCTTCCCTCATTATAACACACCTCACTGTAAGGCAAAATCACTCTGATCACTGCACAAACATACAAAACCCCACAATCTGACCTACCTAGCACTAGTGTGTGCAATGCCAGAAACTCATCTCTCCATCTTACCCAGCTCGAATAAAAAACCTCCAAGCTCTGCTGTACATCTCATCCATTAGCAGCGCCTGGGGAGCTGTGCAGAGATCTACCTCATGATTAGATAAAAGCTTTTCCTTCTAAATCACTGTTCAGAAGAAACCAAGGGTCTGGAAGAGTGAACTCCACATACATTAGAGGCCAGGCATGTCCCCTATGCTGGTTATTTATGTCTTTGTTTTATGGTGAAGAATGCAAGGTTTTGTAGTAGGGAACAAGCGGCTTCATTTATCTGCTGTGATAATGATACCAAGACCCTTTTCTCAGTAAAGACATAGAAAAGGTAAAGTGCCCCAGTCTTAACCAAGAAGAAACACTGTTAAAATAATGTCATGAAAGATCTCAGAGCCCTGTGTGCATCAAAACAAATCTGACGGAGATGGAAGGAGAATGAAGGTCAGTGATTTTTGGCCATCTCTCTGCCCTTGCTCCCCCAGAGCCTGCAGGCCACCTCATGTCCAATAGACCCCAGCACTACTCTAACCAGTCAACAAACAGCCAAAACCGCAAAATTATACTCTGTCCCCGATCTCTCCTTCATTGAGAGTCTTCAAACTGCTGTTGAGGAAGCTGTGAAAGCAGCTGATCACCGAAGCACATGGCACAAGGACATGCACAGAGATGGCCCCCCTCACACGCATGTCCCAGCACCACAGCTGAGTGCCAGCTCCAAAGAAAGGATTTGAAAAAAAACCGAGCAACACCACAATGACAAGACCACTGCAAAGGGGTTTCCAAATACAGTTTTGCTCAGTGCTTAGTCGGGAACATCTTGGGAGAAAAACTGAAGCTGGGAACAGACCCTACTTGAAAGACCTCTGAACATACAGTTGCTAATGTAACTATGGCTACGTTATCTTCACAGCTGAGCACCTAGAAACCTGGGTGTATCTCTCTCCCCAGAAGCAGAGACAAGCTGTCACAGCACTTCACAAGAAGAAAGCTCAGCAAAGAGCTCCTGGCCCGAAGTCACAAAGGTAGAGTGGAGGCCAGGGTTTAATTCCTTGGTTCCTCAAAGCCTTCAACTCAGCTGGGCTAACCTTCATCTCATGCCTTAGTGTGAGTTTAAAAATATACTGTTCCTCTTAAAAACATGTCACAGCTCTAGAAGCAAGAAAATCAGGTTGTGGGTGGGAGTAACTACACAGAACATATATACACTTTTGAGCAGCAGTCTTTTAAATTCCACTTTAGAAAAAGCACTTCAGGAGCCGAAGACACAGTTATTATCAGAGGCTGGAAGCAGAACTGTTGGAAGAGGTAGGGGTCACTTTCTATTAACTTTTTAGGAAATACACATTCCTTTGCAGCTCTGTTTTTTAGAAAAATAATTATTTTATGCTCAGTCACAGCTTTTCACTGGTAACGTCACGCCCAATTTAGAAGATATGAGCACGAAATGATTTGGCACAGGGATATACTCAAACAAAGGAAAAGAAACCACTTACAATTTATGATACGCTTTGATAGCTGTGATTTAAAAATGCCAGTGTTTCATTCCAGAAAATGTTACAATAACAAGCACAAGACTAATGACCTGATGCCTTGTCAGAGATGTTCACAGGTCAGATAAAACCACCACATTGTATCTGCAGGGTTCAGTGTTTCAAAGACAGCCCTGTTTGAGCTTCTCTTGGGCTTTGATCCCCGCAAGCCATACGTCAGCACTATCCTCCCAAAAGCTGGCCTCACGCTGAGGGTTTTTCTGCCGACACACTTTCAAACCTCTGAAATATGCCTGGGCTGCCCTACCTCCCATCCATGGCCATCTGAACCACCCGAGTGGTTTTCTGCGATATGAGGAAGCAGAGAGAGAAAAGAATGTTCAGCCCACATCAGGCTTTGCCAAACAGCTGGCGAAGAATAACCTTAGAAAAACTCATAGTTAAGCAACTGTGGAGGAGATTTGTCCATTTAAGAGAGGCAGAGTGAGATCATCCATTACCTTCTGTTGTCTTTTGGCTGAAAGCAGCCAACGGACAGCTGGATGGCCCCCGATCCTGCACTTAAACACAGTTGCAGAAATATTTGCATTTCATCATCATGTTGCATTTTCCTCTTCTTCTCACAGGCCTTCCCCCAGCTAGCCCCGGGGTTTCCAAGCCTGTATCACATCCCTTCACACCTGCTGCGGTCTGTTCACATTTAATGCTGAGCAGAGTGTGTGAGCAGTAACAAATACTTTTCTCAGCATATTAATATCTCCTTCGTTCAATAAAGATGCAATTTTTTCAGAGTTCCCCATTACTTAAAATTATTAGCTACATAATCTGGGTAAATAATGCCAGATGATCCCTATGTAGGATGCTCTGAGGATGTGATCGCAAGACCTCAGAGGTATGGCAGTGAACTGTACTAACACACTGCAGCAGAAATTTGTGCTGGTGACACTGCTCATAGATCGCAGGACATGGAGGCAGGATTTCAGCAGCACCTGCACTTTTCAGTTACTTCATTTGCTATGGAAAAGGCTTAATTTCCTGGAGAATCCTGCAGCACTTGGATTCCCTCATACTGCCAGGCCATGCTACCCTTGAAGGTGCTGCACAAGGACCACGCAGGCAGCCCTGTGAGATGTGGAAGGAATTGCTGCGGTTACTTAAAATAACCTGACAGAGAAATAAGGTTTTGCTGGGGCTCTTCCACCTGTCTTTGCACAGACATGGCTGAAATTCCTCCTCAGGCACTTCAGGGCAGCAGCAGCCCTGCTTGTTCCAGCCCTTGAGGTGCCTTGCAGCCACAGCTTGGAAGTGTGTTTCACCCTCCGCATTTGACACTTCGCCCTCAGAGGGAGAGAGAGAGATGTATAGGCTGCATTCACATGTAAATATTGGACTGTCCTATGTTGGGTACCAGCAGACAAGGTCTTCTGAAGGCCCCTGCGCTTGTAAGAAAAAGTTTCTCTGTTCAGAGCCAAGTTGCCCTCCTTTCTGCTTTTACAGAAGATATAATTCAAGGCCAGATGCATCTTTATTTCATAAAGCATTTTACAGATCAGTTTGTCAATCCAGATGGATTTTCTGATCTGCTTTAGCTATGAAGTAATTAGTAGAGTTTGCCATACAGTATGTGATTAGGAGAAGACTACGGACCAACAAGATTAAATGGAGGCATTGGAAGAAGTTAACCTACAGAGTTTACTGAGCAAATTTTATTGCAACATGTGGTACATTCTTCCCTACCAGGATCCACATCTGCACCCTCTCCCTGGACCCACTGCAGTCATGCCAAGTCTGTCAAGAGATTAACATCCAGAGACACAGTGATGCTCATCTTCCCTTCCTGCTGCAAGATGCTAAAGAGCAGCTGATGCCTGGACAAAACCAGGCTGCTTAGAGCTGACTTTGCACCCAACCTTCATCAAACTGGGCTTCCCTCCGCTTTGTATCACTCAGAATATTTGCATGAAGATTTAGCACTTAATTTCATTATGGTCCATCTGCTCCTCATGGCTCATTTCCCATTGTCTGGCAAATACTTCAACATGACTTGCAAATGATTGCAAAATGAGAGGATGGGGAGTCAGGTGAAATCTTTGCAACCCTCAAAATAGGACAGTAATCCTATTTTTCCTATAAGTATCCCCAAGGAGCAAGGCACAGGAGGAGAGGCATGTGGAAAACAGAGCTGAGGCACATGGTGGCCTCTGAGGTCCCTGAGGAGTAGGGGCTGAGCACAGCACACAACATGCTGCTGCCTGATCATGCTGGGGCACAATGGCTATATCTGCCCGAGCACTACAGCTGTGTTTGCTGCCACATTTTCAGCTGTTTGATGACTGGTGACAAACACACATCCCCCTCCTGGCAGTAGATTAAATTTTCCCTGCTGTGATACATGGGCTTTTTAACTATGCGTGGCCGATTCCTGCTACGACTGGCTTGCTTTGATTGATAGGTGGTAAACGGGCTTTATTCCTGTCCCAGGCAATAGCCACAGAGTCCCTGTTGTATAGAGAGGGCACTGACCTTCGCTCTCTGCCCACTGAGTCCCACAGGGGGCTTATCTGGTGACGGTTTCTGCTCGATTTCAGGCTCCTTTCTCTGACACACTGCCCCACACCTCCTTCTCTCTATGTGCTAATTGCTTTGGATCAGCAGACCTTTGGCAGGGCAAGGGTTAGTGTTAACTCCAGTGAGCGCTCTTAGCATGGCTGCTCTTGGTTTTCAGACCAAGTGTCACTTTTCAGGCAGGTTATGGCTCACAACAAAGTCCTGGCAGCACCCAGCTGTCACAGGATGGGGGCTCAGACACAACATCATCTCCTGCATCCTCATCCCTCTCCAACTGGCATCGGCCACACTGTGGATGGGCCCAAGCCAGCCCTATGGGGACACCAAGCTTGGGTTCAAGCCCAGACACTGAGGCTCTGCTTTATCTCTGCCCTAGAGCAGAGCACAATGAAAAGCAACTCCTGGGACACTGCAGTGACCCATTAAAATTAATGGGGTTAAATCATCCTGGTGCAGGCCACCAACTTCAAAAGAATTGCATAAGGGATGAATCTGGCGCCATTATTTTCCTTCTTTGTGCCTTTCAGAAAGATGATCTACTTTCCAGACTGCTACGCTCAGCTTACACTCCAGTCAACCATTCTAACTTTCTACCCTCTCATCAGTCTCTTAGTCTTTTCAAGCAGCTCCAGGAATCACCTGCACTGATTTTCTCTGTGCAAAATAGCTCTCATATACTTACATCTGGCCTAATTAATCTCCTCTTTCAGGAGTGAAAGAAAGAAAGACAGACAGACAGACAATCCCAAAAGCAAAGTTTCATTAGAGAAGCCCAGAGTATTTGCCATGTATCCACATGGCAAACGTCTTCTCTACTGGAGGTTGCAGCTGCAGGCAAAAGAGCAAGTACAAGTGCAACACTTGTACCCACCCCTTCCCTGCTTAAAACTACAGTGCACAAAACCTGACCGTGACTGATGTATGTCACATATA
Organism: Zapornia atra; assembly: GCA_013400835.1. Taxonomy (NCBI): domain Eukaryota; kingdom Metazoa; phylum Chordata; class Aves; order Gruiformes; family Rallidae; genus Zapornia; species Zapornia atra. Next base: position 146,854 of record VZTU01005821.1, on the reverse strand, counting down.
CTTTTCTGTAATTGGAAGCACTCGTTTGAGCTAAGGAAGTGCAGGAGGCCAATGAAACAGGCAGAGAAACCTCACATGTAAAAGATATAAGCTCCTAGCTACACAGTTTTCTGGAAGCCAGTCTTGCTCCTGAGGTGGTTCTTTCAATAACAGCGCCAATGGAGATGGCCTTCAACTCTTTCAGCAAAGAGCTCAGTCACCTTCAAAAGCATAAATCAAAACTGTTAAAACTGGCAGATGATTTGATAGGAAGAAACTGCCTTTTGGGAACTGCTTTTTGTCTGCCAAATTCATCCAGACGCAGGTCCACATATGGATTTCTAACCTATCCAGGTTTCAGTGGTGATTACAGCAGCTGTTGTGGTATGAACCATGCCAGACATATTATTCTGGGAGAGCTGAGGCATTCAAGGTAGAGAATGAAGAGCGTATTTGGTCTGTGAGTTAACCCACCTCCATAGTTCCCAGGTATTCAGCTCTGGGGGTTTTGGCACTGGAAAGCAGACTTGAAATTCAGCTCCTGAACTGGTTTCAAACTTTGCTGAAAGTCTGGAGGTGTTTGGATCTGGGATTTTGACTAGTAGCTCCCAAAAGAGGCTGCTGATTTCTCAGGGTGAGGCAGCTGAGGATGGGAAGAACTAGTGTTATTTCACTTTGCTCTAAATGCCGTGCAACCACCTCTGCAGCCGCTAAACCGTGGGGCCTTGAAGGAGCTACAAAACACTCTGACTGCAAAGTCAGTCGCTGAGAAACAGTCGTTGCCGAGCTGACACAGCCTGCTGGTACTCCTCAAATCCCTGGAAGAAATGCAGCCTGACAGCTGCTTTCTATCTCCTGTGCTTTGGCCCCAGCATGTCCCCGCTAGCGTCTTTTACAGCCGTGGTCAGACATATACCAACGATGTACCAGGATGAGTAACGGACTAAATACAAAACTACAGAGAGACCGGGAGCTCCACAAAGCGGCTTGTAAATCTACTAAAAGTGGCATGTTTCCATAACAAACAACCCGTTATCGCGTTGCTCTGTTCCCACTTAGTGGTCTGCTGAGAGAAGGGAAGAAAGAGGCCGGTTTACAGGGCGCTGCGTTTCACGGGAGACAAGCCGACAGTGTGCAATGCTCCGCACTCCCTCTGCCGGCTGCGCCCACTGGGCCCAGCATCCTCCCGGAGCCCCCGGAGGTGATGTTTCCTGCTCCGGCAGAGACCTGGCACAATCAGTCCTGACTTGCACTGTGGCAACATCAGTGCAGGCACCTTCCATGAAATGCGACCGGGGCTGCCGGGATTTACACTGATAAAAGATTCAACGCGGCAGCACCTATGTGAAAGATGAGGTCTGCATGGCATGGCATGGAGCTGTGATGAAATGCTCTCCAGCTGGGACTGAGAAGTCCTTGCTGTCGTGTCTGGGAGATGTGATCCATCGTCGCACAGAGCATGCACAAGGGACATTGGGTTCCATGGGAGGGAAGCACTCAGGGAAATAAAAGGTTTGTGATTCTGTTACAGGCAACACTTTCTTTTCTCTTGCACTGACAAGCTCTTTTGCCAATGTCCCTGGAAAAGCAGGGCTCCCTAGCTGCAAAAATCATCTGTCTCTCAAAAGATTGGTTGGTGAAATGTGTTTGGCTCAATATGATTGATCATGTCATGCCAAAACTGGCAATACGTAAAAATACAAAGGTATATAGATACATGCGGCTGGCAGGATCAGGGATGGAGTGTGCATGTATCCCCATGTATTTCATCACAGTAAAATACGCATTTCCAAAGCACAGACTTGATGAAGTTGCCCTGTCATCGGAAGGGCTTTGGAAAGTCTGAATCAGAAAGCACAGAATCGCTGTGTTACCCATCAGCCACAGATATCCTCTACAAGGAGATGACCTGAGAGCTAAAATATAGGCTAAACCATGCACAGGGAGATGAAGCAGCTCCTGCCAAAAAAATCTGAAGCAGAGAGAGAATCTGAATTTAAGACTTCTAACCCTTTCCTCCCACTCATCCCATCAGCCCTGTTGTAGCACCGTCTGATGAGGTTCCCACCGCACAGGCTACGCAGAGCCCCTGACCACCCAACAGTGATGGCAGGTGCAAGGCACCTCAAACCTACATTGAACAGCCTGTTTCCTGCTAATTACATCTTGAAGGCTAATGAGACTTAGTTTTCCTATGTCACTTTTGATATAATGGGAGCAAAACAGCTCACATCAGGTATCGGGCAAATAAATTTCTTGCTTCTCTGGTGACCTCTAAGCAGACATAACCCTTCTGATGTCCTGACCTGTGTTTTAAAAGCACATGGCAATCATAACAGTCTGGAAATGCACATACAATTATGAATGATAATACAATTAACTACTTGCATCAGAAAGCAAGCACTCTTCCAACTCAAGCCCTCCTTGTAGGCTTGCAAGTAAATGAGTCAGATAACAGTACAAAACTCCAGATAAATTAGACTACTGCTTATACAGAAAAAACGGCCAACAAATTCTTCAAAAAGCCCTGACTAAGCACTGTCAGAAAGATTAAAGACAGGAGCAGGTCCCTAGCTATTAGATGTCAGGGTCGAATTTCATGTAGGGTAACTGGAGGCAGAGTTTCCCTGGGGGTGCAAAGGATTTGGATCAGCAGTGAACTACAAGCGGGTTTTACCCTCGTGCTGAGTGCAGCTTCAGGATTAGTGCCTGTGCCCCCTTCAAGGCGCACACACACACACACACACACACACACACACACACACACACACAGATGCACACAGAGCAAACGATGAAAAATGCATGATTTTTGCAAAACTCCCTCCGAGGATCAAAGCTGCCACCCCCAGCAACGCTCACTGGGCCCAGCCAGCTTCACACGCTGCCTTTTTGAATTTTCTAACAGGGGAAAATACAATAAATGCCTTGAAAAGGAAAAAGTGCATCTGCAGGGAACAGCACCTTAAGGAAGCAGGCAGTATTGCAATGGAAGGTTGGGGTTCTCAGCACTCAGCTCAGCAAATACCACAGGCACAAAAGCAGGCAGTTTCCCAGAAGAGAAAGAAAACTCCACTTGGCCAAATCCAGAAACAATTAGCCCAAGCACATCCCCTTTGATGCTGGCACTGCAACAAGGAGACTCCCTGCCACAGCTGGGACTGACTACTCGGCACTTATGAGAACCAACCAGCGAGTACAAATGTAATGGATTTGAGTAACTGGACTGAGACTGGTGCCTCTTCTCAGCAGCTTTGAGGAAGTTTCTCTTCCCAGGCCTGGGGGACCACAGATCTGGGTCAGGTGGTTGTTTGCAATTTTAAAAGTTGCTTGACTAAGTCAGCTTAAAGAGGTCCCAGCCCTCTCTCCCCTCACTATGTCATTCTTTCCTTTACTTCATCATTTACACCTTTATTTTGCACCACTTTTGCCCTTTCCCCGGGCTCTCCATTTCTCCTGCAAATGAAGAGCATTTTTCCTTCAGAGATACACTTGGAGGGCTTTGATTGGAAATTTGTCAAAGGCTTTGCAGTTCCAATCTGCACCCTGCTCTGGGTTGAAGGGAGCACCTCGGAGAGCTGTCGATCACTGCAAGGCAGGAGCAGGGCCTGGCAGGGAGGATGCTCAGCTGTTGGCTGCCAGATCCCATAAGGACTGTATGAGGTCCCCTGATACCACTGTGCTGGGCAGGGAGGGATGGGAAGCATACAGGACAAGCAGGGACAGTCCCTGCCACCTAGGGCAGAACTGTGCCTGGGAAGCTATGGAGGGAAAGATCTTCTTGGAGCTTTGCTAAGGAACATCAGTGTGAATAAGCAGCAGCCCAAGGGAGCCTCAGCAGATGTGGGGTGGGGTTTAATCCTTCCTGGGTCAAGCAAGCAAGCCAAAACCTGGATTAATATGCAGTGTGTCAGGCTGCACATGCAATGCACTGGCAATACTATTTGGATGACAGCAAACACACAGATTAGGTGCTGACAACTCCCCAACAGGATCATGCACAAAATTTGGCTGTAAGGAGAGCTGTCACTCTGACTTTCACAGCCAGAAATGAGAGCAAGCCAGTGACACCTTCCACATTGAAACCCAGCCGAGTGCCCCGGCACAGCCAAAGCTGGGGATGAGAAAGGTTTCCTTTTCCAAGTCAGCTCTCTGGCTTAGTGGAGCTGGAGCAAGGAGAGCCTGGTGATCAGCACAGCTTCCCAGGCCTGGGGAGATGATTCAGTCCAGTACCGAGTATTAAAGAGACAATTAGATAATCTTCAATCTCTTCCATATGCTTACAAATGTCTGATCCAGGTGTGGTTCTGGAGTTGCTAGTACTAATGTCCAAGACTGCGAGCCTGCTTCTTTCCTGTTCTCTCATCAAGTCTTAGATGCAACATTATTAAATACAAAAAAAATGACTATCATAAGACCGACGGAAAAAGATAGGGCTGTAACACCTAATAAGAAGCCAGGTGGAAAAGCTATTTCATATCTGTTCATAGCAACATGTCACAGCTTTCCTGCTGTTGTCTAGAGGAATTCCTGCTCTCTGAAATTCTAGAGCCAAGAGAAAGTCAGCTCTGCCAGATGAGCATGGCAAGGGGGTGAGGCAGGGCACGTCCCCTGAGAGCAGAACGCACGCACCACCGCACCCAACATTCACACAAGCCAAAGGCATTTTTTTTCCAGCTCAACTTGTGCCTTCTGCTGCACGGTAAATGCATGTAAAGCATCATCTCTCCACGATGTGGCAGTAGCTGCCTGCAGAGCCTGTAACGCAGGGCCTTCCCATGCCCCATCAAGAGGAGCTATTTCTAAAAGCTGCAAGAAACCGTGGAGCGAACACGGCACTGCGAGAGGGCAGGAGAGCTCTGCAAACACCACCAAAGGCAAACCTGAAAAATGTTGAAGTTTGCGTGTGTCATTAGCGAGGTCCTTTGGCCCGACTGATCTGCAGGTTGCCTGTGAAGTTCAAGTATTGCCATTCATTTCAAAACAGAAAGTCAGATGTAGGGATGGTGAGCTACGACTGTGGTGGAAGGAATGTACACATATATACATATATACACACACATGAGAGAGCAAAATGTTATTCCCTGCTTCAAGTAGCTTTTGACATGTAATGGACTTTCAGATCGGGTCTGTGTGAAACCCAGCCAGAAATCTCTGCTCTCTGGGGCAATGTTGAACACAGGGCATTTTGTGGGCAGGGGTAGACATGTTAATGTCCCTGGCTGCCCTCCAGCACGATGAAGAGTGCTGAGAAGTCCCTCTCCTGGCTTTCTGGGAGGGGAAGGACACTGGGCACGTGAAGCCCTGCCCGCCCCGCTGGGAGCTCAATCTGCAGTGCCAGCCATTGCCAGTGAAGGACGGGATGTCGGAGCAAAATGGCCTCTCCTGGGGGAAGCTCTCTGTAAAACAGACGCCAGGGATGGGAAGGAGACACCAGACACCAATTTAATTTCACCACAGTCTCAATGTGGTCTGCAAGGACAAAGGACAGGACACACTGAAAGAGCTTGTGAAAGGGTTAGAAAAGATGCTGCTCCCTCCCTATTAATGAGTCCTTCTGCCAGCATAAAGGATCCACTTCATCTCCTGACATCTGGCCCCCAAGAACACAGCCATCACCCTCTTGATCTTCCTGCTGCCCTCCTCACAAGTCCTCTTTGCAGCAGCATTCATGAGATCAGCCCTCTCCTGAAGCTGCTCCTCGAAGGCACCTTGGCCCATCGAAGGCTGGCAAGCAGTGCTGTGGCTGACCCTACACTGGATGTATTGGGAGACCAAATGGGTTGTGTCACCAAAGATAAGAATAGCAGTTGGAAAGAGAGGACAATAAAAAAAGGGCAATAAAGGAGACGGGGGGACCCAAGTCAAGTCACGTTAGATATCATGGCATTTGCCTTCATTCAGGAGTCATCTTCAGCCAGCAAGGTTCAGAGGAGATGATCTATAGACAATCTATGGCTTCGCAGGCTTGGGGAGCAGGGGTAGACGGGCAGCGTCACCTCCACCTTGCACAGGTGGCCCATGCACTGCCACTCTTAGGCTGAGGTTGGTGATATGTGCTCTACCTGTGGCACTGTGCACCACATTTAGAGCTAAGGCAGCTTTTGGGGGTCCATTCTATCCTAGAGACATGGGACCATATGATGCAGGGAGTGCTCTACCTTTGGTGGGAACTTTGAGCCTCTCAAAATTTGCTTCACAGCTCATGCATAACCTGCCCTTCAGGCAGGGGGAACAAAGGGACTTGTGCTTATGCTCCCATCTCCTTCCACCTCAACCTGGAGACATGAATGAAGGGGGAAATGTGTTGAGACAAAATTTGCATAGAGGCCCTATGTATTGGCCTCCAGTTTTTGCAGGAGAGTGAGGTCCTGCTGACGACGCTTGCTGTGAGCTGAAACCTGGATGGTGTGTGGCCCACAGAACCCAGGAAGAAGATGAAGGTGATGCCATAGCACACACAGTCCAATATGCTCCCGGGCAGGCACAGCTCAGCTTTCCCAACACAATCCTACAGCAGCAGGAACTGCTATACAGGCAGCCATGCTCCCAGGCAGCCCGGTGCTAACTTGCCTCTCTCTCTCATGTGGCTTGGACAGCATTTCCCACAGTGTTGCCAAGCCATGATCCCTTGTCTTTCTGGGATGTGCGGGTATCTGCAGGCAAAGCTGGCAGGGCCTCATGCCCAGTGAGGCTCTGGTGCTGTGGGCAAGCTGCAAGGCGAGCAGAGAAGGGGGCTCAGGAAAGCTGGACAGGCTCCCCTCTAGCTGCCTGCATCAGAGCTGTTCTCTTGTGATAAGAACAGTACCTCATGCTCAGCTCTGCTGCAGGAAGTTTATTCTTGTCACCCCATTTCCCACCTTCCTCCCCTCTCCCCACAGGCTGGGGAGGTCGCAGAGGAAGGAGGCACACAGGAGCAGGCTGCCACTGC
>VZTU01005821.1:55762-139890 GCA_013400835.1 Zapornia atra | reverse complement strand
CCCTCAACGCCTGCAGCAGAACATCCCAGCGAAACAGAAGACCAGCTCCAGCGGTTTGGTTTGCCTTGTGAGCACAAGCCTGCAGCAGGCTGCTTACAAACGAACCAATGAACCCCACTATAAACCCTTCATTCGTTCCCTTTCCCACCCTTCAGGGTTCGTTCCCTGGTTCGTTCCCTGCATTGCACCAGGCTGTGCAAGCAGCTGATTCAACATTAAGAGTGAGAGAGGAAGAGGTGGGATTTCCAGAGCCGCCCACTCTTGGCACAGGACTCTGCTGGCAAAACCAGCTTCTTTCCACTTTGAGAGCTCCTCTCCAAGTGCATCTGCCCCCAGAGCGAATCCCCTGCATCCCCTGATGCTCCCTCCAGTCCCCTCTGTCCTGCGGAGCACCAAGCACATTTCCATCACTTCTCACATGGACAGCCGGAGGAGAAACCCCGGTGAGAAGAAGGAAGGATGCAGAAATGAGTGGCTAGGAATCTCTTCAAATGGTAATAAAAGAATAAATGGCTTTAAGCAGCCCAAGAGCAACTGGAAACAGCTCCTAGGGACACACTGCACGCTTGGGTTGAGAACCTCTGCCCTCTCTCCTGCATTCACACAGGAGTGATGGGAGCTGGAGCCACTGAATCAGCAGCATGTCCCTCCTGGCTTCAGGTTTCAGCATCACAGTGTGAGGCTGGCTGACAGCAGGGCAGGGAAAGGGCAGCCACTGCCTTACTCCCACAAAAAGCCTCCTCTCTGCCACATCTCCTCCATCCACTCCCTTGCTCTCAGACACGCTCAAGACATACGCACGGTGCCTACCCGGCAGCTATGGTGACCGCCACAGATGGATATTGCAGGCAAAAGGAAGCTGCCAGCAAACTGTTTGACAATAATGGCACTTTCCAGACATTTGGCACTTGCTCTGCCAGAACCTCCAAGTCCTGAGGGAGCTAAATAACTGGTAGGCTCCCAGTGAAGCCCATTATTGGATGAGTTTAGCCTATTCTCTTAATTTTACAGATAGGAATGTCCTAGGTATTTAAAATACTAAATTTGTTCAAGATGTCCCCCAGTTCTGCAGGTTATCATACACCCCAGCTCTACTCAGGCCTTTCCTTCTGAAGTGAAGAAACACTGGAGAGAATTTCCCACCAGAAAACACACTCACATATCAGTTGATCAAGGGGCTACAACACTTCAGGACACTCTGGGATTTGCTCTCCACTTACAAAACTACTGATTTTCCAAACCTGGGAACATTGAATCCGATAAATAGGTCGCCCTAAAATGTGTCTTCAAATATCAGCTCTGGTGGCAAACCATGCTGCTGAGATGCCATGTCCTGAGACCACCTCAGATTCAGATAACGTTCGCCTGTCTCTCTGCCCAGAAAAAGCAGTGTCACTAAGAGGTTTTGGGGAGCAGCTGCACACAAAGGTGGAAGAAGCTTCATAGCTTCATAGCTTTTAATGGGAACTGCCTGCCAAGGAGTCACTGGGCTGAGCAAGGGGAGGGAGAAGGTTTCTGAGCTGCAAAGTCAGCACTTTACAATGTCTCTGTTTCTGTGAGCTCTGCACGGGCAGGTTCAAACCTTTCCTTTAGGTCAAAGAACCACCACCAACTGACGTGCAGTGGTGGAAAGCAGGATGCATGCCACAGCATGCTGCAAAGCTGAGTAATAAACTGCCCCACCTCATACCTCCAAAAAAACCTAGGGACTGATGGATCCCCAGGGTAACTCAGCTGACATCAACAGCGTTACCACACATGGTGCCTGCCCTGTAACGTTATACAACTCCAAAGAGGTTGCTCACTGTGCCAAGCAAGATGTGGCTGCCCTTGCAGCAAAAACCAAGTGTGTTGCAGGATCTGCCCCGAGTGCTGGACTCTGCTGGTGCCCTGGCGGGGGAGGGAGAGGGGAGCAGTTCACAGCCTCTCCTTTAAGGAGGCAAGTCCTCATAGCAGGGCACAGGGAGAAGTTCAGGTTCATGCTGGTTTTGATAGGCCATTTGCATGCCAGAATTACTATTTCCTATTATTTTTTTTCCCAATTCAACCAGCCAGTGCAAAGGGAAGCTGTTGGTATCATGCAAGCTGCAGAGCATCACAACCAGAGTGCTAAGCTAGCCGTTGTTTAAATTTATCCTTCCCGTGTCTCTGTTTGACCCAAGAGATGTTAATAGCCTCAAGGTTGAAGAAAGGAGAATGCAGCACAAGGGATTTCTTCCATAAATGACCTTGCACCAACTTCATTCGTGTTTTAGAGGTCATAGGAAAAATCTCTATCCAGAGAGAACCAGTTTAAAAAGATTCTGTCAAGCCCAACAGATGCCATCTTTCCTTCCCCTGCTTCTTTTAGTTGTCAAAACACTGTGATGCCCCTAAGTTCCTCAGGATCAGGGTCCAAAACATTAAAACTCCCATCTCCATCTGCTTCTCGATTCCCCTCCTGTGCCTCTGTGAAGTCTCTGGTATTTCAGCATGTTCCTCAGCAGACAGCAACTACTGATGGTATATGTTATGTCAGGCTTAATGGCCTGTATGTCTGCTGCAGATACATAAACCTGCTTGTTTCTGCCTCAAAACTCTCAATCTGAATAGCCAGAGAGGGCAAGGTGAGGGAGCAGAAAGCCAAAGCTGAACAAACCCAGTGCTGGCTGCAAGTTGAACAGAAGTCTGTATTTTTCTGGGGTAGTTAGTGGTGAAAGTGAAGCGACGGTGCAAAAAGGAGAGGTTCGAGCAAAAGGCCAAACAGCCAAGGGAAGGAAAGCCTGTGGCTGAACTGCAAGACATTCTCTACAGGTCCCATGCTCTTGGCTTGGCTGCTTTTACAGCTGCTAGAGCTGGCTAAAGCCTGGCTGTTTTTTCTCCGCAATTTATTTCCACAATTGAATTGTCACAGAAGAGAGTAAGGATGCAAAGCAGCAGGACTGTGGCACTCTCCCAGCAGCATGCATGCTCCCTGCACGCTGTCAGGACTACAACCAGCATGAGAGAGAGATGTGTCTGGGCTGGGTACCACTTTCATACCACTGTCCCTCAAACACAAATCCTGTATGAGCCTGTTTCTGCCTCTGCTCCCACCAGCCGGAGTCTGGCTGATACAGTCTGGCTGGCTCATGTTTGATCTCCAGGATCAAAGAGGAGCTATAGACTTGGAGGGGCAGGAAATATCCTCCTTGCCATCTGTCTGAAGGAGTAACACAGCCTTGGCTCTTAGCTAGAGTCTGTAGGTGTTTTCTCACTTACAGCCTTTGCCCTGCTATGCACCCACTGATTCCTCAAAAGCTTCTCCTGAGTCCCACTGGCATCAGAGCAGACCTTGCCAGAGCAGCAGCACAGAGGAACTATAGCAAATACATACAAAATCCAATCCTTCTGTTGCAAGAATCCTGGACTGAATCCAAGAAATCGCAACCCTTTGCTTCTCATTTCCACCCCGGTGACCTCAGATCAAGTGGCATCTGAAAACCAACAGAAAGGGGCTGAAGGCACCAACCCTGGAAAACTGAACCAAGAAACTCATCTTCAAACGCCGGCAACGGCTGCCCCTGCTCTAATGATCCCCTTGGAGGCTCTTCTGCATCTCAGCTCAGCAGAGTAGGACTGCGTTACGTTGATTCAGACCATATGTAATACGCGCAAGAGCCCATAAAAGCTTAAACAGCACAGTAAACATTTGGAAAAGCACAGTGACCAGATTTACAGGGTTTGGATACCTGCCAGCATGACCCACCAGAATCAGACCCTGAAGTTTTTGTATAAGCCCAAGACATACACACAACACACACATGAATGTGCTGTTATCCTTGGAAAAAAAAGATAAGCAGCTCGCAAAGCCCACCCCCATCACTGGAATACGATGGCCTTCCACTGTGTCTGATTGGAATTAGTGTAAATCAAGGCCATAAATAAGGTCTTGGCAAGGAGAAATAAATGTAGCATGACAAAACTTTACCCCAGAGCACACACTAGAACTGAGAAAGAGGGAAAGACGAAAAGATTTAGACACCTAATTTCCATTGAAGGGGAGACGAGCCCTGCTGCAGAAAGAGAGCTGTGCTTTGCCAGACTCCCAAGGTACTTCAACGCTGATTTTCCTCCACAGGGATGGTGTGATACCTCCTGTGCCATCTACCAGTCTGGAGGAGGGGATGGTGATGGCTCAACAGAAGGGAAGAGGTGTGAAGTGATGATGGATCCCAGGGGGTGCAAAACATTTTGTCCCAAGAATCTGCAAAAATCTTGAACTTTCATTTGTGCAGTGCAAAGTACTTTGGGATAGTGGGAAAATAAGGCACCAGTGGGATGTAAAAGTTCCTCTGCTTCCCAAGATGAAGAACAGTTGAATGAGTCCCAGTTTCCTCATTTCTTGGGTATTCTATGACTTTTTTTTCCCCTCTTCTTTACATTAAATAACATGTATGGCTAAACCTGGTGCTTTCAGCTCACAAAGTTACTGTACAAGCAGCCATGAGCATTCAGCGCTCAAGACGGAAGCCATGAGTCCTGGGCTCTGCTTTTTGTGCTCCAAAATGCATCCAGGGCAGAACCAGGCTTAAAGCAAAAGGAAAGAACAGCACAAGATACTGCTTTTGAGAAACCTGCCTTATTTGTTATGATGAAGGAGAGTATTAGGGATTAGCTGGCAAAACATGGAAGGAGTTGCCCACCTCCCATGCATAACTTCCCAGAAAATGTTTTTACAAGTTTAAGACAAGTTGCTACATAAAGTTACACAAAAGAAAGACTAAAGCCTGACGACAGATTTACTTACATGAGGCTCGGGAGGTGAAGATGCTCTTGCTGTGGAAGAACAGGCTCAGAAGCACTGCTCTGCTTTGCTAATTAAAGCGCACAGAAAGGCTGTTTGTGTTTATCTGCTGCTCCAGGAGGTGGATTGTGCACTGAGAACAAAAGCTACATGCAAGGGCGCATTCTCTCACCCACTGGCACGGGCACGCTCAGGGACAGCTTTGCGTAGGACGAGGTCTATCCCCAGCACCAGTGGCAGCAGGGCAGGGGGCCCTCCAGGCAGTGCTGCACGGTGTGAGTCGCTGCAGAGACCACACATTTGGTGACCGCAAAAATCTAGTGAGGAGGCACAGAGAATGAAAGGGTCCTACAGGAGGAAAAGATGGACTGAAGGAAGGGCCAGGATGGCATGGATAATGGGGCGCACACCAATGGAAAGCCTTAGTGGCTCCTTAGGGGGACGTCAGGCAGCTAAAGGTCTATCTGAGGCAGATGTGCTTGTGTTAGCTCACAAGTCAACAGGTACAAGTTAGAGATGGGAAAGACAGGACGAGACAGGCAGGGAGAGAACAATGCCGGGGGGAGGACAATGCACTTTTGACACATTCCTCTTCCATCTGTTTGGGAAGGTAACCAGGACCAGGAAAGCTCTGCTCAGGCTCTAACCTGCACATCTGCCTGGCTGCTCCAACATCCCAGCCAAACCTCCCTGCACAGGCAGCCCCATGGGACTGGAGGCACCTCCAGCACAAGCTACCACCAGTAAGGGACATAGGGGACAAACGGTGAAGGTGGCAGCTGAAGCAAAGAACAGAGGACATCAAGAGACACCCAGGGCTGACTGCAGCCTCAAATGGACTGAAGTGCTGAGGGCTGAAACAGAGTGTAGGCTCACGAACAATTTATCCTTCTCTAGCAGACTCTGCTCCCACTACTTAAAGATGTGGTTGAGGAAGAAGAGGGATGCCCAGGAAACCACCAGCCCTCCTCCCTTCCTCCACAGTCACACTGATCCTTTCCAGAACCACTGTGGGGCACAGTCTGAACAAAAGTGGCTTCTTCATCCACCTCACAGCTACAGCACACCCCGCTCTCCATGCTGTCCTGGTGTATGTAGAAGCACAGACTGGTCTTTGTGTCTCTTCTGCACAGGCGCCTCCTGTTCATCTCAGGAGAGTGACTTTAGATGCAATAATTCACCACAGTGGGGTAGGAAGACAACATAGTGAGGTCAGTCCTGAGCTAAGGATCCTCCTTTTGTATTCATTTGGAGGACTCGGGGGACAGTGGTTGAAACAGAAAATTTAAGGTCCCTCAGAATCCTGGTCCCACTGCAACCTAGGGCAAACTTCTTCAATGTTCCTTTTCCCCATTTTCTTCAAATATAACATTTTACAAAAACTGATATGGAATCTGACTCACTCTTGCAGATCCAGAGTTGTATATCAGCAAGCCAAACCATTGGTGTGCTAGTGATGTTCACAAAGGCAAATAGTGGAAAGTATACTGAGAGTCACAACATGAAGCTAAAATTCAGACCTTCTGGCTCCTGTTCCAGCCTTGGTGACCTTTCAAAACCATTTTTGTACTTTTGCTTCCCTAGTTCTAAAATAAAACCTGTATTTCACAGTCAAGCTGAGGCAGCAGGTTCATATTTGGGCTGTACCTTGAGGTCTATGGTGAGGAAGCTCTATAGAAGGGCAATGCAATGCTGTTGCCATTGCTGTTACTGTATGATTCACATGATCTTTCTTTTCAGTATTATTCTTAGGAACAATCCCTGGGAAGATTTTTGTTTCACGATCAATTATAGGCAGCTAGGGACAAAAATAATCCCATTCCCATGTGGCTTGTGCTATTTAAAGGGACACAATGCCTATTTTTGAAAAGATCAGTCTCACAAGACAAACAACTGACACCTGTCAGCACAAAGAAATTTGGAAAAAACCAGACATAATGTCATGTTCCAAAAGCTTTAGGCGTGCCTGAGATGACCCAGAGTATAGGAGCTGGGGTGGAAGCATGCCCTGTGTGACAGAGCCCAGCTATCTCTCTGGCAGAACACGGGTGGAGAGTAGTTTTTCTAGCTGGTGTTTAGAGGAGGATCTTGGTTTCAAGCCAGGAGGTTGAAGGGTGAACACAGCAGCCCAGGACTGGTTGCACAGGGAGAATATTTTGTCCTGTGTTCCCACCTTTCTGTTCAGTGTCCTGGGTATGGTTAGGTGGGAATAAGTACAATGCCATGTATTCAGTATGAACTGCAATTCCGCCTAATGGGCTGGGTTCTCATCTGCTGAAGTATCTTGTGGCCGGACAGAAGCCACTGAGCTAACATCACCTGTGTCTCACAACAAACAACAGCTGGAGGCACCAAGGAACTGCAGATCAGTAGGAATTTGACCCAAACAGCAGCAGATAAAGCAGGAAAGTCTTATTCCTCCTGCCTTCCCACTGCATCTTCCATGTCTGTCTGCTGGGGACAACTGTCCACTGAGACCCAGAGGTGTGAAGATGGGCTGAGGTGAGTGCTGGAGCTGAAGGACATGAGCAGAAAAAGCAAGGACTCCAGGAGAAGCTGAGGGATGCAGCTGGGAGTACTGGGATTTCACATCATGGAAACCAGGGCAGGATCACTTTTGGTTCTGGCACATCCTGACCCTCATACCATGGCTGTGAAACATTAACAGCAGTTGTCCTGGACTACAACCTGGAGGTAATTTAGCCATGTCTGCAACATGGAAAATCCCAAGCCACAGACTCTAGAGTTAGTTTGGGTGTGTTTAGATCTACGTGTTTTGTTCTGGGACACTCTCAAATTCCAGCAAAAACGTTGGGTAAAGATCCAGCTAAGAGAAGGACCACATTCAACTTGAGCTGGTGCTGCCCATAGTTACCGTCACTAACAACCGGTGGAAAACCAGTGAGAGATGCCTCAGATGCAATGTCTTCAGAGAGAGGTAATCAGCACATCTTCCAATGCCATCTCATTTATTCTGAAGACTTAAAGCAAAATGTTTGGGGCAATGGCAGATAGGAGAAGGCTGAACACAGAAGAGTAAATTTGCTTTTGTTTGTCCATAATATTAACAGGCGCATTATGTAATTTCCTTGGCTTACTGATGCAGCGACTCTGGTTACAAGACAAGATGGGATTTCCTTGAGGTCATTCCCCCAAACTGTGTGAGTTGTTATTTTCCTGGCTCACCCACAAACAGAGCGGTTTGCTCTTCTGAAACACTAATGTCCAACTGTTGAAAGGTTTTGCCAATCAAAACATTGTGGCCTTACCCCGTTTTAATAATCCAAGGCATCAATCTCCCCCTTAGTATTTGTTTGATGTGTTCTGCACCCTGCTGAAATATCCCCTCCAGACCTCCCTCAGCTCAGGCTCTGATTGAAGAGGGATGCCATGCATCAGGCCCGCAGCCTTCTCTTGAAACATTTAGCAGGGGATAGAGGTAAAATGTATTTATTTTCATGTATTGAGGAAAGACCATATATTCCAGCCTCTTTTTTTTTTTTTTTCCATCACTCAGAGATGGGCCTGAGGCCAAAACGGTGCTGCTAAGCTTGTTTTCTATTTAAAAGCTTCATTTTTATTAATAACCCTTTACAGCCTACACACCAGCACTGCGGGAGTTGCATTTCCGTGTTATGTCATCGTGAACCATTATGTATTTAATTCCTGTACCCACAAACCCATATGGACATCATTAAACACGCATCGTACAGTATTAAAACTGTGTTCCATAAAGTGTGATTTAGAAAAAAAAAAGACCTATGAAGTGCAGATTTTTTTTTTTTTCCTAAGGTCATGGGAAAATGAAGAAGTAGGGGAGAGAGAAAAGGCTCAGCAGTGCTGTGGGTTAGCTCACAGCTCTCCATGCCTGCAGACCAAAAACCCAGCCTGCCTTATCCACCATGGAAGATTAATTACCCAGTAATTTTAGGCCAGAGATGACGAATTTCTATTTGGCAGACCACAGAGACAACTTCTACAAAAATTACAGGTTACTGACCAGCACAAGACCTTGATTTTATTTCTGACAAATTAAGTTTCCATCATGTCTCCTGCAAGAAGTTGCCTTTATTGGAGCACAAGAGTGGGTTACTTACCAGGGCCACTAGCACAGGTGAGGGTAGACCCTTGCCCAGAGATGTCATGTGTGGCACAGGGTTTACTCCCAGTTTCTGTTACAGCCCGAGACGGGCTCATCCTGCCTGTAGTCTGTGCTACCAAGCAAATTCAGCAATCGGGCAATTTCTGCAAGGCAGCCCAGGCACGCTTATCCTCAGAATTTCACCTGTGCCTAGGACATTCCTATCATCCCTCTGTTATCTCTTATGTGGGATTGGGGATGAAAAAATAAGGGAAAGAGAGAAAGTGACAGAAGAAGTACGTCACAGCGAAAATAAACTGAATATACAGAGTACCAGTGGGACAAACAGAAACGAGTGTAGCAACTGGGATAAGCAGCACAGAAATATTGAGAAGGAAGGAAACAATATAAATGGATGTAAGGATAATGATAAAACCCAGGGACAGTTAAAAACAACACAAGAAAAGATATGTCAGTGTGAGGCAGAGAGGCTGATGGTAGAAAAGCAAAAAGAAAGCAAGAGATAAGAACAAAGCACAATTTAAACATGTATGGTAAAAGATCTTTGTAAAATAGGAGACAAGAAGTCAATTGCCCACAACACACACCAGACAGCTTGCAATGACTTAGTCTGTTACACCAGCCTGAGACCTGCCGAACACTGTTTGATGCCTGAATTCCCTCTGATTGTGAAGCAAGCACTAGCTGAAGCAAACGAACCACATGAAAATGGTATCAGGGAGGATTTTACAAGTACAGCCACAGAAAGGTATTCTGCATAGTCTTGTGCTTACTGTTTTGTCTTAGGGCAGACGCATTTCCTTATGGAGACTATTGGTGTCCCCCAGATTTTACAGCTACACTGTCAAAAGGTCCTCTCAAAGACACAGAGGAACATACATACATTCAAGCCCTTTGGGGTTTTCTTTACAAAACATTAGTAAACCTAAATTAATAAAAAGAGAATTCAGCTAAATGTTCAGGCCAGTTGAGCCTCTTTGCTGGTTTTACTGTGTGACACTGACATCTGTGTTTTGGAGTGTCTGAGAATAAATGTCACCTACCCTCAACACTTGAGAGCTGGTGACTTATTCCAATTTAAATTTGTTCAGTTGGCCTCAAAGTCTGCGTGTGTGTACTCCATACATGTCCATCTCCAGGCAAGAGAGGAGTTAGCAGGATTTGCAGAGGGGGTTACTGATGAATGAACCTCCTTTACATCCCAGCCCTCTCCAGAATTTTTCACTCCCATCAAACAAACATACATGAATACACACACAAATAACTTTGGGTGCACGTGTGCTCCCGTTGGATTCAATACAGTTCTTCACTGTGTAGAAAAATACCCACGTGGATAAATGTTTGGAGGAGGGGGACCACTCTTGGGATGAGGTGGACAGCAAGTTCAATGTTATCTAGCTGTGTTACTCTGGAGGTGAAATGTTTCTGACACGTGTCTCTGTAGGGCTGTGTCCTACTTCATCCAAAATCTGGAATTTGTTTTTAATGTTTCAAAAATAAAGCCTTAAAAGAAGAAGCAAACACAATTCGTGAAGCATCTCAGGAAACTTGCAAAGGACCATTAGAGCCCCGAGCTGTTAATTACTCTATTTTGGGTCACTGCTCTCTTAAACTGACAGTGCTATCTTCTACTAACACAGGTCCCTGGCTTGGAGTATAGGTGAGTATAGGTAAACTGAAAGTATCTGAAATGGAGGGAAGATTAGAGATTTTCTGAGCACGTATCAGGATAGACTAAATCATGGCTGAAAGCAGCATTTGTTTGTTAAAGCCAAAAATTCTCTGTTTGCTGACATTAATTCAATCTTCTCTCACAAACAGTATTTATCCTGCCAGGGGATCAGGACTTATTGGGCAGTAAACCAGGGCTCAGTAGTTTATAAGCCTGTCAACAAAAAAATTAAATATAAAACACTTGTCATAAATCCACACAGCTGAATTTTCTGATTTATGAGGATGCTGAATGATTGAGGCAAGAGTATATTTTTAAAAAACTCTTAAGAGAAAGTAGACAAAAAAGGAAGAAAAAAAGGTAATAACTATATAGCGCACTGGAGATCAGCCTTCCATAAGGAGAAGGGCAAAGGGACTCCTCTTATGTTGCCTATTTCATCCCTTGCCTAATAATCCCAAAGCACCTAACTTTCAAAGTACTGCATTTTTCATAGGCTGGAAGCACCACAAAGCATCCTTCATTGGCCTGGCCTTTTGGCAGTTCTCCTTCTTCAAATGCAAATGCTACATCTGGAAAAGGCAGGAATCCTCTCTCCTGCCTGAAAGCCTCCTTTTATCTCCATCCTCTGCAGAAATGCTACTTCTTGCAACCACTCACGCCAACATACTATTTTACCGAAGGGATTCAAAGTTTTCTCCTCATCTGCTGAAGGTCTGCCTCTTCTTAAAGTCCCAGCTCACTGTCAGAGCCCACTGGCTAGCTAGTGAGGGTCACATTGCCGTCCCTCAGCCAAGCATCTGCAAAACAACCCCTTCCTGAACACACAGGTGAGCATGGAAACGACAGCAATGAAGATGAACAGAAGTTTATTTGTCAGGCCTGGCAAGAAGAGCATCTCATTAGCTGGTATGGCCAGTGCAATTCAGCTGCTGGGGGTTCCTCCTCCCCCCAGGGGATGACACTGATGCATCATGAACATTAATAACATTGTTAGTGCATGTCCAACAGAGCCCTGCTTTGTGCATTGAGACAACCCAGCAAACAATAAGATACTTTTCCACTGACCTCCTGCTGGAAGAGTTTAAAGCTGTTTGCAGGGATGTGAACAACTCTTGCAGCTTTCTGTAGTTGCCTCTGGCCATTAGCTTCACTATAAAGATATGTATGGAGGTGAAGGGACTAATGCAGATCCAGCAAGATGCCTCAGCACCCAAGTTACTGGCTACAGGGACTGCAGAGGTTATGTACAAGATGAAGAACCTTATTAGGTACAGAAAGAAAGCACCCAGTTTTGTTAACCACACACTTCCCCAAATTCAGAAGCTGTATTGCTAAAAGGTTGCATTCTGTAGGAAGAAACACAGAACACTGGCAATATGTACTGGTCTCCACTACAGAGTAACAGCTACCCCTCAGCCTGCTGACCTGGTTTGCATTTGTCTGTATTTCTAGGGTGTTGATGACAGCCTGAGATCCCACCTTCTGGCCCTAAGTTCAGAAGAGCTGAAATTCTGCTCACATGGGGTGAATACTCCCTGTGCCATTGCTGGTGTCACAGTGCTGTGGCTGGGCTTATTCACAGTGAAACCCACCATGATCTACTTTTATTTAGCAAATATTCATAACTTCCAAAATAAGTGTTGCACCATGGCTTGCCCTTTAATGTGTTCATGAACAACTTTTTTGCTCATCAGATGCTGGCAGGGAAGAAAAGGATTGGCCACAGGACTGATGCCCTCCCAGAGCTGCCCTCTGGAAGAGCAATGCAGTAAGAAGTCAGGACACATCAGCACCATGAATGACAGATCAAGCCACAACCACGCAGCACCCACAGACCTGAACACCACTGCAACAGGGATCGGCTGCAAAGCTGTCTGCCAGATGTCTCTGTGCACATCTGTTCATTCCACAGCCATCTTGCTGCTCAGTATGGCTGAAGAAAACTATCCAAATTCTGGGGTTTGGGACCACATTCCAACAGGAACCAAGAGGTTTGGGTTTGGTAAAATTTTTTCTTGAAAAAGAAAACTCTTCTTTTAGCCAGATTTAGAGGATAATCAACACCTCCACAAAATACTGCATTTTCACAGGAGTAAGGTTAATTTAATCTTAACATCCTCAAGAACTCTACAGTTACTCTGGAAAAAAAAGGACAAGGTGAAGTTCTAATCATTAGAAAAAAGACTGAGACCAGCAACCTATCCAACCTGGAAAGGCAAAGATGGCAACACTGCTAATTCACCAGTAAATCAGGACAGCTTCAAGCCTCTGATGAACTCCTGTCTCTGGCAAGAGTCATTCACACTTCATTCCCAGCATGCTTGGATAGGAAAGGAAAAGGTTTATCTGTTAGATATGGTGCCCCTTCAGCGCTGCCGTCCTAACCCCACAGTTGTTGCAATGGGTGTCTTCTCCTTTTTTTTGCCCCTAACATTCATCATTTTCATCTTCTTTTATATTTTCAAGCACTAGGTATCTCAGGTTACTGGTGATTTTTTGCAGCAGTTCCCAAATGACCCTGAACTGCTCTGATTTTTTCAAACCCACAAGACTGTAATTGAAAGCGAATGTAATCAGACATATACAATGTTTTGAGGTTCACCACAGTACACTGCAGTCAGCATTACTGGAGTGGCTATTAAAACTCCTTGGAGCTGGGAAGCAAATACAGCTTGCAAGAATCCAGCAAATAGCCAGCATTTATTAGATTAGACTGAAGTATTGCAAAGCCACAGTCAATCCTCTATTCAGAAAGTATCTGAGGTCTGTTTAAAAGAACATCTTTCCTGAGCTTAGGCCAATTGTTTTAAGAGCTGTGAATGGAAACAAGGAAAGAATTCTCCTTTTAACACAACAAATTCTGCAATCCTTACATCAGCGTAAATCTCGAATAGTCCATTACAGTCAGCAGTGTCCTTCCAATCAAACTCTGGCATAACTGGAAAAAGAAAGTGGCCCAAAGACAAAGAGTATCTTTGAACTCAGACACACAGCTCTAGCTAGAGATAAGCAGTAGCAAATCCCTTCCATAAACCTCCCAAACAAAATGCAAGCATTCAAAGTGGGGGCTGGGGTGGGTAATTGAATTCCCACTGGCACTTCAGTCTGCACTTAAAAGCAGGTCTAGGGTTATCTGTGAAATTTCAATTAAATCAAAAGCTTTGATAACATGATAAGTCACTCCAGAGTTTGGAGTCAAAACATGTTATTTGATCCTCTGCTTGTGTTTCTGGGAACGGCATGCATGAAAGACAGTCAGCTGCAGACCGGTCAAGAAGATGGAAAGGGTGGAAATGAATCTACCAATAGATCACTGTGTCTCCTACAGCCAGAGCCACTGGAGGCTTGGTATTTTTTATACATACTAAGTCCTAAAGAAGGCACCCCATTCCTCAAGAGACACAAGGACAGAGCAAAGCAGATCACCTTGGACGTGTGTAGCACTCCAGGGGATGGTTCCTTACCACCACAAATGTTTTTTCTTTCCAGGCGTGCTACAAGCAAGGTTTTAAACAGCAACAGCACTGGGAGATGAGTGCAAAACTCTGTGGACATGAAACACAAAGCCCTGTGTAAGCAATGAAATGGATTTCCAGTGTAAATCCTTTGGTAGCATGGAGTGAACAGGTGAAGCTGGGTGCACCAAACAGTAATTGTCTAATGTGCTGCTATGGTACAACCAAGCCAGAAAGGAAGCCCAGCTTTCCTCCTGACTCAAAGCAGGAGGTGGTGGCTCTCCAGAGAGACCTGACTTGCTATACCTGTTGTTCAGCAGTCTTTGACTGCTAACACTTCCTGCTCTTCAGAAGCAACTGCTTGATGCTAAGGGCAGTACCAGAGACTCTCAAAGTCCTGTTTACTGAAGAACATCACCTCTACTTTCCAATGTTTAGACAGAAATGCTCCACATTAAATAAATGTGAGATATCAGCTCTACCTAGTCTGTAGTCAACAACATTAAAACATGTTTTAAGCAATGCCTTCCCTTGTAACACATAATACAACCTGACAAAATCCTATCAAATGTAATGGGATGACTGACTTTGTCCCAACCAGTTCAGAATTGCATACAGGTTTGCACCAGGCATGTGTACAGGAGAAAAATGCTGGGTTTATAACCAGTGAGGCTGATGATCCTCAACAGCATTAAAAATAAAGGGACTCTCCAGATAAGCAATGTCAAAATAACATAGTGATCCACAATCGGAAGTGCAGAGCACTGAAAAGTCCCTTCTGACCCCAGGCGCCACTGGGGGATAATATATCACCCCATTGAGTACGCCTGTCCCTACAGCCCTCCTCTTCAGAGTGGAAAAAGATCTTCATTAAACAATAGTGTGACCATATTAAATATAGACATGGTAATGACAAGCTGGATTCTTCTCGGTGATATAATTATATTTGTAACATAAGCTGCCTATTCTTGTTTTTCAGAGACGTGACACACAGAGGACAGGACAGGCTATATTCAACTCTGTCATGTTACTGAAAAGAAAACTCCACCCCAGCTCCTCCTGCCTGGCAGGTCATGAGTCAACGGTGACAGATACCCCAGTGCTTGCAATTAACCTGCTAGCAGGGGCTCACCAGAATAAGAAATCCAGATAAGAAGAGGAAGTCCCCATCCCTCTTCCTCTCCTCAGGCTTATCCACACAGCACAGCCAGACCGGACGCTTCTCTTCTGCGTGGAAAGAAAGATCTCTTTTGCGTTTATCAGCATGGGCAATTCAACCCTATGGGCCACCCTTATTCTGGGGCGTCAAAACAAGCATCATCAGTCTTTAATTGGAGACTTTCAGGAGATCCGGTGACACTGGACCAAACATTTCTAGAAGTGCAGGTTCAAGGACAGCGGATGCTCCAAATCTTTCACAACGAGCTTGATAACGTCTGAATACAGTTATTTTGGTTCTGCTCCAACCATGCTTCATTCGCTGAGGTTTCCCCCATTAACAGATGAACAAATATGTTCTTTTGGCTCCCTAACTGGTTTTGCATATAGAAGCACCATCACAACAAGCTGTTCTGACAGATTTTGCAAGAAAAGTTTCTTCTAACGCTGACTGATGATTTTAAAAACAATTTATTTTCTTTTTTTTTTAACTGGCCATTTCTAGATTTATACTATGGAAGGAACAGGGTTTCTTTACCAGAATCAAATCCTATTAGCAAATCTGCAATCATACCACAGATACAACCAGGAGATGTGAGAGGCCTTTCCAACATCGTAAAATAAATCAATGAGACAAAAAGGAGCAAATTTCCCAATCCCCTGCACTAACCACTAAACTTCTCTTCTCCGGAAGGAAAGAATTTTATGGGTTAAGTTAAACATTAAGCAAACTATTACTTTCTAATCTACAAAATAGGCATTGGCAAATTACCAGCAGTGATTGTTCCTTTAGGATATGAACTAAAATTACTGGACAGGAAAAAGGCCTTCAAGCCAACGGGCCTGGCATTTAGTTCCTCTAAAGGCAACATCTCTGCATTTCAAAATACCTCTTCAGTTCCAGCTCTTCTACTGAGAAAGAAAAAAACGTGTCTTGAATTTGTGCTCATAAACTGTGAACTTCTACTAGCACTGACGCTGCTGTCATGTTCAGTCCCAGCAAGGCAGTGTCCAGTGCAGCTGCTGAAGGAGCAGCATGTTGGCAAGGCTCTGATCTCGGTCACATTCTGATGGAGTTTGGATAAGTCTGCTTATTCTTAATCCATCCTGTGCCCATGACAGCACACCGCTTTTAAACCCCGCAGCACGCTCATAACCAATCCAGGAGAAAGCTATTTCTGTACACTTGGTTGCCAGTGTCAAGTGTCGGTACATTAAACTATCTTTGCTCCTCACAGCACTGTGCCCTTTCACTGCCAGACCTACTAAGCATGAACAGTCCCAAATGTGATATACAAGGCAAGGAATAAAAGCTCTTGCTGTATGATAAGAGCAATAACAAATGCTGCTCCAACTGCCAGTCTCCTACTGATTTTTTTTTTTGTGGTCGCTGAATCTATTTCATTTAATGTGCTTTCTGTTTTATGGTTTCAGGTTTATGGTTTAGTATTTGTGTACTTATAATTTCTTTTTTCATTTTCTGGATGATCAGCAAAACGATTGAAATCTCTCAGGAAGGCTGCATTATTGACTGGTATCACTGATGCTGCAGCCAGTAGCAAAATTCAATACCCTACAGTTGATATTCCACCCAAATTTTGCAAACAAATGGGGAAGTCCCATTTGAAACTGAAGAGGACAAGTAATGCAACTGTTACTTCCTCCATGCCTGACTCCTCCTCCACACCTGTACTGATGTAGTTTATTTAAGATAACAATCTTCAAGTGAAACCTTCCCAATGATCATGGTAACACATATTGATGAAAGGCAGCATACAAGCGTACGCTCTTGGGGTATCTAGAGCCCCATTTGACAATGTCCAGGTCCCAGAAGCTGAGCTCCTGCTCCCCAGGTCCAAGGGGGCACACTGGGATCAGCCCCACTTCACCCCAGTATTTCTGGAGCACAAGGCTGCCTGACCTCCCAGCAACAAATTGATTACAGTCCCATCTATGGGCAGGATGCTGAAAAAGCACTTCTGTGATTTAGAAGCCATAAAGACATTTTCACAATAAATTTAGGTGCTGAGGCCAAATATTTCTAGTAAATACAACCTTAAAACAGGCACATTTGAAAAACTACGCACAGGTGCTGAGATGCTCAAAGAGCTATGGCACCTAATTCCCACTGAAATCGTGAGAGCTGGATTGACTAATTAGGAGTAGCCAAGAAAGGCTCTTGGCAAACTCAGCCCGAACAGGTTATTGCATCCTTAGCTACTCAAATCCCAGTGAAAGTGATTGAGTAATTTTTTGAAAATATTAGCTTTATCTTCCCTTCAGAAGATTGGGTCTTAACTGCCTTATCTTGCCACCATCTTTTATGAGAGCTACTCCTGCTCTTTATTTTACAATTCACTTCCCAGCTTATAAAAATAAAACTTCCATCTTTTTCTGATTTTTCATTTCTTAGGGAAATTAATTTCCATTCTGCATCTCTCCAGTGGAATTAATTTCCCTAATAAAATCTGTGTATTGAGCAGTCACAATACTACTGCCAAGTGCAGACTGCAACACAGGTTGTCATAAAATGGTGTTGACTACATTCCCTAACGATGTGAAAATTATCTGTCCGGTAAGAAAGAGCAACCACAAAGAAAGAATGACAGCTTTCCTCATACCACATCTGCTCAGATATTCAACTAATCAAATGTGTTGGGAAACACAATTCTAAAGGGGTGAAATATAAGAGCAATGTAAGGGATGACATGTAAGAACATTTGCATAGCATCAAATGGGAATACAGATAGATATTTTACAGATTAAGAACTTTTCTCCTTTACCAAGAAATAATTTGTTATTAGAGGGTGGATCAGAGTACATTTGGTAAATAGATATAGTCGTATGTGAACACATTTGTGTTGATGGGATCAAAAAAAACTTATTAGGGAACTGTGCTTTAGCACTGGTAGACAAACCAAAACATGTTTCTTTAACATGGTTGCTGCATTGCCCTGGCAACTCCTTTTCTAATTACTCATCAGACATTTGTAGTACGTGAAGAATAAAAGGAGAATCCAGGTTGCATTTTAGAGTGACTGCCTGGCATCTGGGTATCTGAGTGTTACATCAGTACTTATGTGATGGAGACATGATCAGTAAAGCTCACCAACTACAGACCACAATAAAACATTTCTGTTCTTTAGTAAAGGCACCTTCAGCATGAAGTCCATTTTCTGCAGCAGTTCTCATAATATTATATTGTGTACCTATTAAATTCCCAATTTTCCCTGAATTTGCATATTGTTTTAAAATCATTTAATAATTCTTACAGGAAAAAATATTCTCAGATACTGAACACTGCTTTAATATTATTAGTGGTGTTTTAAACAGAAATCTCATCTGAGCCTGCATGCCTTTCTTCAGGAGGAGTATTGGAGAACTGAATCCTTGGCTGTTGGTCTACTTTTTTAGCCTGGATCCAGACCAAGAGGGGAAAAGTGAACCCTCACATGAGGGTCTGGCTGTGATACATTGAACTAAATGACAAAAAAAGACATAAAAGCAGTGGACCATGTGCAATGTCTAATTGATTAATCCTACTCTTTGGGTATTTCTGTTATTTCTAGTAAAAAAGAATCATTAAAAAAATGGACTGTGAGATTTCGTTTGTTGACTATGAGCCCTGGCCTGACCTCAGCCTGGAATTCAAATCCCCAGTAGAAGTCTGAAATTAATCCACCTCTGGCTTAGTTATCAGTAATTGTAATTATTAACACAAGTATCCAGTAAATGAATGGCTTTCAGTGACATGGTGTTTTAACTTAAAGTAACGGATAAAACACACTTCCTTCTTTCCTGACAGTATCTTTTCCCATAGAAATGCAGGTCCTCACATGAGCATAGTACAAGACACGAGCCCATCTATTTACCTATAAGCATATGCTTGAACACTAAAATTCCACATAGTGCAAGCCTAAACAGTTGAGAACTGCTCCTCCTATGCTGGAACTGACGGGCTGAAGCTTGCTTTCTCCACAACTAATCAGCAGACCAAGAGCAGCAGAAGCAGCTGCCCTGGAACAGCAGCACCAGAGCTCCAAACCCTGCCTCACACACCAGTACTCACAACGCGTGATGGCTTCCTTAGAGAAGAACATGCTTTCACCATATGTAAAACAGTCTAAGAGAGCTCCCTCAGTATCCCTTGGAGGGATTCAGTGTCCTCCTACAGTCTCTTCCATGCAGCATGAAGGAATCCTACTGTTGGGAGCCATCTGACCTGGAGCCAGTTCCACTGGCAGAAGCAGACTCAGAGTCAGTTCAAACTCTGTGATTTCTTGTGACATCTCTCCAGCTATCTGCCTGTAAGCTGCTGTACACAGAAGAGGTTTAATAGGGTTGAATGGAATACCTTCTGCCTATTGTCACAGGACTTGAAAGCCTGGACCATCACCAAAACAGGAAACAAAACCTAAGCTGCAAATCCAACTGCACAAATTGGCCGGATTATAAGTGGGTTGGGAAAGCCCATCTTTTATTGTAGCTGGATTGCGTGCTGCTCAGCACTGCGGGTGATCGGAGCACAGCAGCAGTAGGAAGTGACCCTGTAGGGAGCAGCCTGCAAGCCAAACACGGCGTTACCCAGAGAGGACAGCATACAGAAGCAGGGAGGAAGCAAGGGTAGGCAGAAGAAGAGTTATAAGGAAGAAGCCAGGAACACATTTGCAAAAGTGCCTGAGGGACTACAGGGAACTGATAAGTTTCTTTTAGGACAATAGGAACAGAAGAGAAGGGCACAGCTTTGCAGCTGAATTACTGCAGTAATGCATAAATTACTGCATGTGCATCATCATGAGTCATAGCTGAACAATTAAGGGCATGGATACCTCTCCACACATTCCAGCTGTGAAGCAAACCAGGCTTTTTTGTGCCTCCTCCCTTGAAGTTTAAGCTTTCATGTTCTTCTGGCTGTGAGCACACGCTCTGTCATTGCTCTGCGGACACGCAATAGCTCAGTGGACTCGCTGGGTTCAATAAACCAAATGCCTATGGGATTAAGGCTCCACTCCTGAAAATTAGTTAATTAAACCCTAGGTCAAGCTTTGTCTTATGAGACTGAGCTGCTGCTGCAAAAAAAACCAGAGTAGGTGATCATGAAACTAAAGACGATCTCATTGTACACAGAGAAAAGACAGGCAGGCGGCACATGCAACTCCATTCTGCCACCCCTTGGTGGCTGAGTCCCTGGCTTGGCAGTATTTGCTCTTTAATCCAGCCAGTTGAGTGCCATGTGCGTGCTGACATATGAACCACCCCTGCATTGAAGGCTAAAAGAAGTAGCTGAAGAAACATAAAATAGTTAAGATAGTCTAGATGCTGCCCCCCAGGCTACATCCCTACCACCTCTGGTGAGATGGTTGATGGACAATGTGGTACAGGGAAGACTAAATTCATAGAGCTTGGGTACCACTGGCTCGTTGTTCCTGGAGAGGCTTGGCAGAGTAGCACAATGAGGGAATAAATCAAAGATTTCTCCACTGATCATGCTCCTTCCTGCAATGAGTGCTGTGGCTGAGAATCGCCCTGGAGGTGTCCTTCCCCCAGACCCTACACAGTGGTCCATCAAGCGCCAGACCTCCTCCCTTCCCCCTCAGTTCACAGAAGAAAAACACTAAGATGTTTCCATTGGCTTTTACATCATCTTTTTGTAGAGACTAATCTTCAGTTTCAACAATACATCTTTTGTGAAGCGCTCCCAGCAGAAACTTTAGACACCTTCCCTAAGATCTGTTTGCTTACAGAAGACGAGGTAGGATTTGTTTAAACCCAGCTAGATTAATGTCTTGCAGACATTAGTGAAGTGAGATTTAATCAGGTTATTGCTCTACATTTTCCAGGGAAATAAACCACACTTATTACAAAGTTGGAATAAGACGCAAGGCTTGGGCTGAGAAAATGTCATCTTTTTTGTTTTTCCTGGGGGAAGTGAATAGATAACTTGAAAATTGTTGCAAAGCGATCAGGCAGGGAGCTCAGCAAAATGCCCCCAACAATCTGTAGGAGGGAAAAGAGAAAGACAGTCATAATGGCTAGTACCAGCCTAGGGGTGGACCTCAGTTCTCATTCCCTTCCTTGTGGAGATCCAATCCTGACTCTCTTTTCCTCAGGCTAATGCTGTAGGCTCCGTGTCTGTACAGAAAGCAGACAGGAGTGTTAAGCACCATTTAAAGCAGACTCCTGAGGTCCCTTTCAGATACACCAGGTGAACTCTTGCATAACGCTGGAGACCTCACAGCACCTCTTCCGAGTGTCTGTTTCTGTCTGGGACATGGGGATGCCTCCTTGCATCAGAGGGATGTTGTGCCATCAAGCAACCGTTGCAAATCTTACAGACACTGAGTGTAAACTGTGATGGCCAGCAGGTCTCAGATTGTAGGCATATCCTGCTGCAATGGTTTCTAACTTTGCAGTATGTGTTAACAATGAATTTGGGGTATTTATACACCCCCAGACATTCTTCTAAAACAAGGCTGGCTAAAGAAAAAAAAACCCAACACAAAAAATCCCACCTCTCTTTTCAGATCTTTGATTTCAAAACTGTCCTTTTTCTCATTCAGAAACACAAAAAAAAAAGGTTTGGTTTCATTCTCAGTTACACTAGCAGTGTTTTCTTTAGAATAAATGTTAGCATATGCCCTTGTACAAAACCATATAGGCACAAGAGACAAAGCTTGGGAAATCAAATCGCAAAGGTCCTCTCCTCTACACCACCACAGGAATAGACAGCTGAAGCCAATGGAAATCTTTTGCGAACAACATGTTTGCCTGCACTGAAGTGCCCAGAACTAAAAAGCTTTATATCCATTTCCATTTACCCCATGGGCTGTGCAAGCACCAGAGAAAGTAAATTATGGTAACACAGCCTGCAATCAAGTTTCAAATCATGCAACAAAGCAGCACAAAATACAATGGGACCAGGGCAAAATCTTGTGTGAAGCACAATAAAATATATCCTGTTCAGCATTAAGGAGAAAAGGAAATATCAGGTGAGGCAGCACAGTTGCTTGTAAACACCCTCCTGCCAACGCTTTCTTTGGATAAATCAGTCCTCTGAACCCTGACTGCATCAGCATGAATCGGCCTGTCTGCTCCAAGGTAAAGGCCACCATTCTGTTTTGCGTTCAATGGGAACTCTTTTCCCAGCCTTTTCTTGGCTTCCTGCTTAGAAAGAATAGATTCTCCAGAGACAATTTTGGAACTGGACCACAATCTTGCTCCCTTCAGATAACTAAGTATCTCTGGGCAACAGTACATTTAAAGAAGCAGCTGGTAATTATGAGCCAAAGTGCTTACTGGCAGGATTTCCCCCTGCTGCTGAGCCAATGTTTTTGGGAACTAAATGACTCTTTGGTGATAATTATCAGGTAAAACTCACAAGCCAGGGGAGGTTCCCTTGTTAGAACCATCAGCAAGAAACAATGTGAAGGTGGGTGGAGAATAGCTGAAAATTGCATCTGAGGGTTGCTTGGCTCCCTCATCCTACACACATCAGACTGGGTTGTAAGTAAATTGCTGGGCATTTTCAAAGTAGTGTTTGAAATGTACAAAATCTGTTCCCACACCTACAGCTGTAATAAAACCAAATGACATTTTCCTTCCAGCTAATCAGAAAGAACTGAGCCGCACTGGAAATCCACTCCAGCACTTACTCTTTTGGAGGGTTAAGGTCTTCTGGGCGAGCCTCAAAGAACCTGAAGACTTCATCACACTGTGAAATGTGAGGAGGAAGCCGAACCAGCGCCTGCAAAACAAAACAGGGAAGAGGAAATACTGAGAAAAGTCAAGTTGAAAACATGGCCTCAAACATCTAAACAAACAAGCAAGAGAAGGCAAAACAGTCCTGCCAGGGGAAGGGAATACAAGTGGAACGCATCATGCCTGGCTACTTACCTGAGAAGAAGAAAACAGCATGTCTTGACTGCAAATGTAAGTAGAATGCAGTCAGCTGAGACAAGCAGTGGTTTTTGGAGTCAGCCAGAGTAGTTTTTTTGTCATGTGTACAAGAGAATTTGGTTGACATGTAAAACCATAATGTTGTGAAGGTAAGTGCTCTGCAACTGGGACGGTGTCTGTGACGTGTTTGACAGCACCTCAACCAATGCTGTTAGGGCTTATGGGCTCTATGTCAATGCACACAAATTCAAACAGTGAATATCTACAGGCTCAACATCCACTGATACAACAGATTAATGTATTCCACAAAGCTTTCCATTAAGCCATGTCAACAGAAAAAGCAGTTTTCTAAAACAAATAAACAAACTCAAAGAAGCAAAGAAAAAAAAACCCAAATCAAACAACAGTTTGCTCCTAAATTAACAGGAAAGGAAGTTTGATTAAGTCTCTGAAAAAAAAAACCAAAGGCAGAAAGGCTATTCCTGCATGAAGGCAGCTTTGCAGCACATTCTAGCTACATCCATGCACTTTGCAAGGCACGGATACAAAATCCTTGTTACATCCAGCAAGTTTGGGAATTATACAATACGATTTGGGAAGCAAGCATATTATCTTGATGTGTACTGGAAAGTAAGATTTCAAATCAAGCTTGATGGTGCCAAAAGAAGCTGTCCCCAGTCCACAGAGATGGGACAGCAGCTCCAAGTGGCACAACTCTGAGATTGCCTCCAAAAATGACCATCAGGAACAGAAAAGAAGCTGGAGGTCACCTCCTCCTGTGCTAAGTTACATAGAAAACAGGCTACAAGTTAAATATAGAACAAGCTCCCCAGAGGTGCTGTAAACCTGTTTGACAAAGTAAGTTTGTCTGGCGCTTCTGCTAGTTGCAAGTAGGACGAACAGTGTTGAAAGACACATGAAAAATTGCACCAGAGCTAAATGAAAGTGTATTAGGATGAACTGGTTATACTGACCCTTAAGACATCTGATTGATCTTGGTCAGGCACACCAGAAGGTCCAGCCAAAGCACAAAGGCAGGACAGGGCAGTTGGTTACCCTTCACAGCTGTTTTAACTGCACTTTAAAAGTGACCAGATTTGTTTGCAAGACTATTCCTGCTTGGAGATGTGAAGGAAAACAGCTGAAAAACGTAAACATCCTGCTCTGAAACTGCAGGTCTCTGGTATTAGATGATGGGGTCTTGTTTTGAAGTGGTCTGAAGTTCAAAGCCAAGTGTTTACAGACCTACAGCTCTCCTTTCCATGGTGGAGGGATGGTATAAAAACCCAAGAAAAATCCACTGGATCTCAGCAGGCCTATGACGAATGAGGCACTGGCCTTTTGTCTGCACTATAGAGCTGAAAAAAACACCTTGCAATAAGAAGTGGCATCAGATACCAAAGCCTGGCAGCAGCCTGGTGGGTTGAAGTGTTGGGCCATGTGTAGAGCACTGTTGGTTGCTGCATTAATGCAGGACAAAACATTACAGGTAGAAAACTCAAGCGCTTTAATTTGAATGAATGATGCCCTGGTCCACACCACTATCCACTCCATCTTGCCTAAAAACATAACAAAGTTGTGAGCTCTCTGCCCTTATTCCTAGTGTGCATTCAACTGGCAGATCAAGGCCGTCACTGGGAAGTTAGAAGCTGCCCAGGAATAGCAATAATTATGGCATGTTGAAAGAGAAAGAGAAATACCTCACCAGCACAGGGCAGCAAGGACCCAGACAACATTAAAGCAGGTTTTATTCAGCTGAATCTCAAGCAGGAGACAGACAATGCAGGGAAGCAATGCTGTCTAACCAACAGCGGTTGGGGCTGAGGTTTAGTGATGGCTCTAACACCCTTCTTGGTTTGGGCTGGTTAGTTAACCTCTTTCCATCAAATTCAGTGGGGATATATCTTCAGTTGCCCATTTACAGCGCTGAGCAAAACCACTTACCTAATCTGCAGAAAGGTTATGAGGCTCAGATATTTAATATCTAATGTGTATTTTGAAGTCTCAGAGGGCTTGATCTTGTGCAGTCAATGGGGCAAGAGCAAGCACTGCAAACGATACATATTGTTACTAGAGAAACACAAATATCTAGGTTATACCTATCATGGGGGTCCTGGACATCAGACACCTTCTCAAAGAGTCACCAGGTGTTCACCCTTCCCTAACACCAGGCTACAGATGTCAATACTGAGCTGCGGCACAGAGTGGCTTTTCAATGATGGAGGAGCATAGGTCCTACAAAAGTGCTGTGGAGATTTCTGTTTCTAACTCAGAGGATGTTTTAGGAAACCTGATCCCCCTGAATAAGTGGTTGCCTTTCTGGAAATCTCCAGAAGCACTGTGGTCCTGCTAGGCCAAAGAGGGACAATCGAAAAGCACATCAGTGGCTCCGGGCTTTCACAGGCAGTAGATAGAAATCATCTGAAGCCATTTCCACACCCAGCCATTCACCTTCCCACCTCAGGGACACGACAGCCCTGGGGCAGGGCTGGCTCTCCTGCTTCTGAATCATCTCCCAAAGTGCTGCAATTTTCAGCCCTGTGCACAGAGGTGGAATGTAACCTGCCATTGCATGCTTATGAGGAAGCCTAGGTGTAACGTCTGCAGCCAGTCAGTTTTTAGTTGGTTTTGTTCTGTAACAAAACCCTAAGAAGTGGTAAGAAATATTATGAAAGGATAAGAAAAGCGCAAACAAGGGTGTAAAATCAGGCAGAGCTGGTCTATTGATTTTGGACAGTGGCAGTGAATAGCAACGCTGTTTTGAGAAATAAACATCTCTTCAGCAAACATACAACATCCACCTGGGAGCAAGCCAAGTCCAATGCGATTTCAGTGAGTGAACAAAAAGTGCATTGAGAAGATGAGGGACACTGCTGTCACTCTGCATGGGGAAAATGCAAGTTTTGGAGATTTCCACCAAGACAGTTCCAAGGCAGAGCTGCAACTGCCTGAAAGAAAGACTGCAAGGTCAAGGAAAGGAGAGGAAGGAAAAGGGGGAAAACAGATGGTGAAAGGATAGACAGGAGAAGGAAGTGACATTCTTCCTGGGATGTAGAAACCAGAGGTAAATGCACACAGCTACCACTAGTAAGCATCCAGAAAGAGTAAGGAATTTGCACAGGAAAGGTGAGAGATAAAAAGCGCCAGTGAGCTGAATTCAGCTTTCCACAATCACTGAGTATTATCAGTAATAGCATGTTTCCTTGCTTGGCACAAAGGAGGACGTGCGCTGCTCAGACCTCACATGCTCCTTAGGAGATATGCTTTTATGTGCCGCTTCATCCTTTAACGACGTCTGTCTCTCTATATTACAGGTTTCAGACAGTCTTGTGGATGAGTGATTCAAAAGGCTATTGAAAAGCTGCAACGTCAGGCAGGGCGCTGAGCAAGCAGCCCTCAGCAGCGGGGATGGCTGGCTCTTCACACAGCTCCAGCTCACTGGCAGGTAAGCTACTGCACGTTACCCATGGCATCTGAAGCAGAGCATAGGCAGGGGTCCATAACGTAAGGATACGTGAACTGCAAACAGCTCCATGGGACTACCTCACAGCTAGAAGGCTTCACAAAATACACGTGCATGGGTGTAAAACCATGCAGGTACTTGTATGGATGCACTGAGGGCTGTGTGTTGCACTTATGCAGATACATTTGTAAAAACCAGATGCACGGGTGCGTATATGTAGAGATACACAGCACGTGTGTAGGCGTGTGTGTATGTATGCACAGAATGATCCTCACCCCACTAACTCTATGCGTCTAAAATGGGAGACTGGTCGCACTTGTCTATCAACCTGTATGATCACTGGAGAAAGACCAGCACCTTCAGGGGCAGCTCTGTGCAGCCCATCATGGGCGCCTATCTCTGGGTGGGGTGAATCACTGGCTGTGTCTCCCCACAGCCCCTCGAGGCAGTTCAGATATACAGCTTCTAGATCCCTAATGTTCAGTGGGGTCCATCCCAGTTCTGCACACAAACATACAGAGCCAGCTGACGGTACCATGTGGTTATGACTCCCTGACTTTTCATATTAAGTATCCTTTAATTATCATTAATCATTGGTGCCAGATGTTTGGGAATGGCCATGAGTTCAGCAAGAGGGGAAGGTGCAATTAAACCAGTTCATTTCTCAGAACAGAAAAATGTATTGTTACACCTCTACGAAAACACTTTCTGTCTCTGTTTTGTTGAGAGCCTCAAGTAGCTCCAAACTTGAACCCAAGTGCTGGAGGGCAAACACTGACAGTCAGACAGAGTGGTGGATGAAGAGCACACAGTAATGATTCAGGCTAGAGAACGAGTGTAGATGTGGAAATAAATACAAGGCTGCGGGGAAAAGAGGATGCAGAGTTTTGGAAGTAACCAGGATATAGTTCTAAGCCTCTGGCAGGACCATAAGGCAATGGAAAGCCAGGCTCTACCTCAGGCACTGAGAGTGGTTTGCAAATAAGTAATTTTTGTTCCTGCAGCTGTTCTGAAAGGTAGATTTTAAAATGACAGATAAAGCTTGAAAGTTTGTCACTTTAACTCTTTCATTCTTGACCAGGATGAACTATTATCCTATCTTTGATCAGCACTAGTTTAGTTGTACAATGGATAGAGACAGAAACATCTACGTATCTGTCTGGACAGGTTCAAGGCTTAAACCTTGAAAGAGAGGCAGGACTGAGAGACCAAGAGGGAGGTGGTAAATGTTTTTGAAGTATGGTCTCTCAAATTGTTAATATTAATAAAAATGACCAATATTCCTGGCACTGACATGACTTGCTCATGTAATTTTTATTTAGGTGACGTGCATTTGGGTACTCAAGCCTCACTAAAGAAAAGCCCATAAGCTTCTACTTAAATCCACCTCCAGTCAGGACATCGTGAAGGTGTATGACAAATTCAGGTTAAGTGTTTATGACAATGAGACTTCAGATCTTAAGAGCTCCCCTGTACAAAGATGCTTCCCTCAATTAAGACCAAGACGCCCAAAGATGCAAGTCTGCAAACACAGGATCGAGTCTTCCCAGAGGGCTGCACAAGGAGACCGCAGTAGTTTTGTGAACCTCCAACCTGAGAGGTCCTTCTTGAACACAGGACCATACATACTGGACAAGCACACACCAGAGGTGTGTTTGGGAGATCAAAAGCTTAATAAATGAAATGCCCCTGGCAAGGCGAGGCTATGAAGTTGCTCTTTCTTTCACATTGGCAAAAACTCCTAACTAAATTAAGAAAACCAGGCCCAGTGAGCCCAGAAGACCTTAAATCACACTAAACCAATTCCAAGCCTACAGTTAAGAGGGAAATCATCCAGAGATACCAATTCCAGTGGGCAGCACACATTTACTGGAGAAACGCTGTTTGTTTGGTAACTCACTCAGGTTACCAGTAAGAACATTTCTTGTTTACAGATGGGAAAAGACCTGGAAATCTTCCCTTGTGTGACCCACTCTGGTTTTCATTGCGACTTCAAAGCTTCTTGTAGCCTTAGCAAAAACACGGGCTTAATTGTCTCTGTGACAGCATTTCTCTAAGCTGGTACAACACAATGAAGAACTGCCCAGGCATGAGGGGTCGGGAAGAATATGGTGTAGGGTGGTGAGGTCTCCTGTCCCTGTTACAGATTTTGCAGACCTGCCCTTACTCCAAGTCTTCCCACAAACTCTCTGACAGCCTCTGCTCCTGTGTCCAGGAACACCACCACATATAAACAGCTGAAGTCAGACCTGCTTCTAAGCCATGCAAATCACCGTGCTCTGTCAGAGACAGTCTGAAAAAACAAAAGACCAAATGGTCAAACATTTGCACTGCTCATTTGCCAGGGCCCATCTGTGCTTCGTCTCTCCAGGGTAGGTGAAATGGATGGAGAACCATCATCTGGCAAAAAAATTCCCACCAACTTTGCATCTGAACCTTCCTCCCTCCTCTGCTTCCTCACAGATTCCAGTGGACAAAGTTCTATTGTCTCATTCATTTAATTATACCATGTCAGATTTACTCCATCAGCTTCACCCACATCATTCCAGCATAATTCTTTACATTTTTCAAAATTAAGCATGTTGTCTGCCTACCCATTTTAGGACTAGCATGGGCCATAAGCTTTGCAGTTTTCTTTTATAAGAGAGGGGCTGAACTTTTTCAAAATGATGCTCTTACTTTACAGTTCTGTATGATTCTCCAAAGAATCAAAACATGCACTAGACAGGGGAAGAAATGCGGAGAACAGTTAACACTTTCAAAATGTGGACATGATCCCACTCTCTGGTAATGTGCATATATCAGTAGCTGCTGCAGAGTAGGAAGCAGCTTCTTAGACCAAGAGGAGATTCATTGCTTTTCACTTCAGCTTTCTAGAAGTTAGCATCAGTAAGCAAGTCACTTGGGTTCCCTCTGTAGTTACAGCTGAATGGAGAGAGACAGGATATCTGGTTTAGGCTAGTGAAGTGAAGCCACTCTGGTTCAGACTCATGGCTTAATTTTTTCTTCCGAGTTCACAGCTTTCAGTCCTGTTAACTTTGTACTGGGATGGAATGATTATAGTTAAGGTTAGGAAGGTCATGTTCCCAGAAACCTTGTAAGTGATGACCTTCAGTGAAAGTAGCAAAAAAGCATTTCTGAATTTTAAGCCTCTAATAAGCCCCAGAGGTGAAATCCTGTCCTCGCTGAAAGTCAGTAACAGACCTACTGCTGACTTCACTGTACCAAGAAGCTCTCCTTCTGTAAGTTGTTTCCCTAAATTTTTTGTACCTTTGAAGTTCAGTTCATCACTATTTTCAGTCTTGTGGACTTTCATATCCTGGTCCAGGTTTGGAACAGCAATAACATAGGGCAATCATTCTTTGAATAAATGCAAATTGGATGAATGTTCAAAAGAATAACTTATTCTCACAAAATGTGCAGACAGAAAGGCTGGGTGAGGTATGAGTTGCAAATCTCAGGTCCCTCTGTATTTACACAGGCTGCCAACTGTGTGCTGTGGGATTTAGGAATGACTGGGTATGTCCTGTATCAGGCAATGGCTTGATCAACTACCATCTTCACTTACTCTCTGTCTTTAGGAGGAAGCTGTAGCAGAAGGTGAAGAAGTCAGCCTATAA
This sequence comes from Zapornia atra, assembly GCA_013400835.1. NCBI lineage: Eukaryota > Metazoa > Chordata > Aves > Gruiformes > Rallidae > Zapornia > Zapornia atra. The sequence continues at coordinate 109,756 of VZTU01005821.1, read as the reverse complement.
CAGGATGTCAGGCAGGACATCATAGCTACTTCTATACTATTTCCAAAGAAGCAAGCACAAGCTTGCCGACCATCCACACTGGACATAAATTAATGTCTGGGCATGGGTTGTTATGGCAAATGCAGGGGATGGGAAAAAAAGCTTGACATTGCTTCACTTCACAGCACTGGATGAAGCTCTGGCCCACCTGAAGCCCATCATGGCTTGGTCTGTGCTCATAACAGCAATGCTTGTTAGTAAACAGGTTAAGTAAACAGCTCGGCTTTGGGGAAGCATCTGGCCATGTCTCCGAGCTGGGCAGCAGCAGATCTGCCCACTATCATCTGAACCAGAGCAAACTGAGCCAGGCTTCTGCAGGAGAGAAAAAAGGAAGCGAGGAGGAGGCGGCAATCACAGCGCCACGGTGTCAACGAACATGCCTGCGGTCGACACCACAACATATCCCTCGGTCATGACCAGCGGGGCGCCAGTGGGCCTGGCCAGGTCAGGTCGGGTCTGTCTGGGGCACAGACAATGGGGTCCCAGAGAAGCAGCTGCCCCCCCAGCGTAAGTCACTGCTTTCCCCACCACGCATCTGCCGGGTGAACCCTGACATCAACCCTCGCTGCTCCTGTCGCGGGCAGTTCCTGTCTGAAAGAGGGTGGCTGGGGACACAGTAAGACCCAACATATTTTAAAGAGAGCCGTTGGGCCGCCGGCAGGAAGACAGTGTGCTAATTGTCACACAAGAAAGCCCAATCTCATGAGATAAGACTTTAATCACAGCTTCCTCGCCCAGGGGGGTGCAGATGGCATGGGTTTCACTGCCCCCCTCCAGCACGCCTCAGGCACTTCTGCGATCTGCTCCCAATTTTGGATGAGCAAATGTCTGACTGGAGAAGTTCTTGGGAATGTATTTTTTCCCCTCCACCTGCTCCTCTGGCTTTCTAAAAACGGAAACAAAACCCCACGGGAAATAAGAGAGGAAGTCTGGGGCTTAAATTATGTGCTGACGTGCACAATACCTCTACAAAATCTGAGTATCCGCCTTGCTTAGAGATGACTTTTAATCTACTGTCAGAGGATTAATTATCATCAAATCATAAACTTTAAGCTAGAGAGGAAAGATTAGGTGACTTAACATTCTTCTCAACACAGCCATGCTTTTCTGTCCTGCAATAAATTTCCAGGCTTTCACTCATCAGGAGCACTCCTGGAAGCTGTTGGTCCACACCCAGCACAGCACCAGCTGACACAGTCCCTCATGTGGCACTGAGGGGACAGGCAGGCAGGGAACAGAAGAAAATGCCATCATAGATCTGTGCCTCTCTGCCTGCTCAACTCTTGCTTTAATTGAGGCTGAAGTACAAATAAAATCTGGGTTTAGGGCAGACCAGGCTTACAGCCTTTACTGAGTAATCGAGGCACCAACCCGGTGCACAGAGTTTGCAGGGGCAAACACTCCGAGGAGCCTGGAAGCAAACAGCAGCCTCTTTTAATTTGCCCTGTTATTTCTGGTGGTGTATGGGAAGGACCACCCTTCCTTATGATGGACTCCACAGAGATGAAGTTTTTAGCAGTATCTGGCAGGAAAAGCCCAGAGTTGGTGGTGGCTGTGAGCCCGTACCCAGCAGGGCTGCCAGACCCGCCCCCCCAGAGCTCTCACCCTGCAGTACTCGTCAATGGGCTTCAGCCTCTTCACTGCTACATCTCGAACGTGGCTCCTCCGGAACAGGATCTTACCTGCAGAGGGAACAGATGAAAGGGGAGGGTTAGGGGCATCACCTGCCATGTGGGATAGTGCAACAGCACCAAGCAGAAAAGACAGCAGACAGGGTTTCATCCCTGACTCCAACCATGGCTGACAGCAGCGCCGGTGGCTGAGCTCTGCAATCCTGTTATGTCCTGTGGTGGTGGAGTCACAGTACTGCTGTGGTTCATACAGCAGCAGCTTTGTGTGACTCTGGCCCCCCTGTCACTACAAGACAGACAGGGTGGCACACTTGGAGGAGATGTGAGCAGATCTGCTCCTGCCCTCAGAGCAAACTGCACAGAAAGACACTGCAGGGCAGGCAATGGAGGGACACGGGACAGCAGCTATTACAGGAGCATGCACAGCACCTCTCACAGCTGGATGCTGCTGGTCCTAAGTTTGCACAGGAGATGCAGGACATGGCCAACATCTAGCACAGGCACAGCAAATCTGTAAAACTGAATGACTTCCACTGAAGTCTGGCTTGTATAAGCCGCTGGAAGGGAACTACAGCAACTCACAGAGCTGAGAGTTTTTTGGATTTCATCCTATAGATAAGGTAAAAAGTTTTGATTCCCCTTTAGCAATTGTGTTTTCCTGGAATGGACCAACACTATGTTATGACTCTCTCCTACTTCAGCGCTGCTTTGGCACATCCATGCTGGCAGCACTGGGAGCATCGCTGGGGCAGGATTGGGCTCCAGCTACACCCCATGCTTGCCCATGCAACTGCCTCCCACTGAAGATGCTCCTGCCATTGCAGACAAACCACACAGCCAGCTCACAAGCAAATACAAGGCTGTTGGTGACAGAGCCCTTATAAATCTACAGAGGGAAAACAAATAATGGAAGAAAAATAAACAAACTCTCTTTTTTTGAAAGTAAAAAAAAATAACAACCTCAGTGTCCTTATTGGATGACATTTCTGCAAACAGTTAAGATTAAATAAACGGCTGGGTTTTGTGTGAAACTGATTGTAACAAAGTTTATCAAAATAATCTAGGAGCTGAGTTTCCGCACACACAAGGATGTCATGGAGTTGGTATTTTTTTGGCTAGAAGGGATTATATCTTCATATCCTTTTTTGGTGGTATTCTTCCCTTTTTGTTTTTTGCTGTATTTCTTTTAATATAACGAGACAAGAATAAATTATATGTTCTCTTTGTGGTAGAAGAAAACAGTATCTGCCAGCATTATTTAGTCCATGAAACATCTACGTAAAAAAAACCCACTGACATACATACTACACCCTGCTCCTAACTACTTCTGCCAATAGGCAAGTAACATACTGATCCATAGATCATGGGATAAGAAAATGGACTAGAAAAGTAAATCAGATCCAAATTCTGAATATGCGGCTTTGATTTTGTCATGATTACACAAGCTAGGAGGTTAATGAAAAGGCAGCCTTTAGCAGACCAGTAGCAGAAGCTTCAAACCCTCCCAGATTCTGCCCCCTTTGGTTGCCTTTTCTTCCATAGCTGCTAATCTGGAAGGTGTTACAGCCTTTTGTTTCAGGCAGGAGAAAGTGATTTATCTCCATCCCCACTTCTGGCAGTAAACCAGTTTGCCCTTGTGAAGTAAAGCCATTTCCTAGCACCATAAATTTATCTCTCCGGGTTCCCTGTGGTTATCTCATTACAAAGCTGAGCCATTCCTGTGCAATGTGATGCCACGCACTCACAGAGCATGGGGTAAAACCTTCAGTAGGTATCTGAGACGTATGTCTAAGGGCTGCTGGAGAAGGAAGGTGGCATCTGCCTGTACCAACCAACTCTGGATACACCAAAACCTTGCCACTTTCCTGCTTCTCTGACCCATAAATGGGGAGAAATACTGGCAGTTCCAAAATATTTTTTATTATTTTTGATAGCCTCCGGGATCACACAGCACTTACACTTCATAATTGCAGTAAGCCACTTTTTTGAGGGAAAGGATGTAGGGGTAGCTGTAGAGAAAAGACTGTTTCCTTTCTCAGTGCTCCAGCAAAGCTGGTGTGGGAGATCCTGGCATTTCTCTGAAACTTGTAAAAATACTCTGCAAAGAGAAAGTGACATTTTGGAAACATTCTCCCTTTCTGGCTTTCCTGTTTTCAGTTCAAGCCACGTGTCAAAAGTCAAACTGGTGATCATATAAAAAACATAAAGGAACCCAAGACTTAAACACATTAAAGATCTCCTGTAAATGCAATTCAGCTTTCCTAAACAGAGAGTTTACAGGGAGGCCCAGTCTTCAAAGTAATGTAATAAATGAAAGACTCAAACATAAGAAACAAGATAAATATAATAAAGAACGTTACATTAAACACAGAGTACAAAAAAGACCCCAGGATATGATGAGTCTTAATTCAGTCCGTAAATGGAGATGGAAAATATCAGGATCACTGCGGTGTTAGGACAAAGCAAAGCCCAGAAGGTGCTTCCATTTTTATCCCTTCAGAAAAAAAGGCAGATTTTCACTCTGCTACTGGATGTTGGAAAAGGTTTGATGAGGGCTGTGGGGAAAATCTCTAGCTGCCCAGTCCAGTACGGCATTCAAAACTGAGATCTGGAGAAGGTCAAGTAATTAAGAGCACCATGGAGTAGCCATCAACAAGAAAAAAACCCGAGAACTAAAAAGAACACTCTGCAGCACATCCAGTTCTGGTGGGCAGCAAGGAGGAACCCTGACCTTCCAAATCCTAGGGGTCCTTCGGGCAGAGAAACCTCATTGCCAGAGGCACCAAGAATCAATAAGAGGGATCAATTCCCAAATGCCCAGCTTCTCCCCTTCTCTGAGAAGACAAGACCATGCTTTGAGAAGCTCATCCATCTCATCCAGAAGCTGAATCCATCACGATCAACCAGCAGGAACCCTGCAGATGCAGTAGAGTTACTACTGCCTTCTCCAGTTCCTCCATTCGTACTGGTCTTTCTCTGAAAGCAGGGGAGGTTGCATGGGGCTGGAAAAGGAAGGTAACCCAAGAAACCCATGCTGTACCCTATTTACACTTGGAGAGTGTACAGCACTCTCCTCTGGACACAGACCTAGTCAGGTTTGCCTAATAAGGTGGTTTGGGTGTCCATAAAGAAATAAAGAGCAGGCAGACAGCTGAGCGGTGGGGGCACGTTAGAACCAGGGAGGAGCCCTCAGGACGGCAGTGGAAAGGAGGGTTTCCCACAGTGCAGAGGTGAAGCAAGGAAGTCCTGGGGTTGCTGGTAAATGCTGAACAGCCCAGGCAATTTCCTTGAGAGGGTGGAGTAGTGGTTTATGTGCCGCTTGGCTTTTCCTCTGGGTGGTTTCCACATCTCTAAGGAAGGGATCTACTTCCAAGCAAGTACGTACAGCACTGCTTCCTCTCTCCTGAATTTTACTGCAGCTCTTTTAAGCCTCCTCAGGCCCTACACTCCCGTTTTCCAGAAGGATGAGCGGTGCTTTAACCATGCTGCAGCTCAGCTAGGAAGTGAACAGGGAGGCTGTCTCAGACTCAAACAGGAAACTATAGGTTAGGTAGGGTGGCGCTGCCTCATGCAAATATTTTACTCACAGATATGCCAGGCTCAGACTGGGCCAAGGCAGGTCTGGCACATGTTGGGAAGGACTCTGAGGATTGCAGCACTGGGAAAGAGATGTGGGGAAGACACAGGGCTCCAGCCCTGCTGCTAATGCAGGATAACAATATTTATTTTTATCCTTTTTTCTTTAAAGAAAATATTATTCCTAGGAAATTAATGTGGATAAGAGGCAAAGTATCAGGTTTAGCATTGTAGGGGACATCTTAAGTCATCCCTTCATCTTTCTGTATATATATATAGATGCAGTCTTTAATTCTGCGACCACACACCTCTTCTCCCACAAGAGCTCAGTTTCCTCCTGTATACACAGCGGGTGCACAAAGTGGGAAGAATAAAGCTATGCAGGAGACCGTCTATCTGGCAGCTGCTGATTCCATAAGCTTAAAGGTATCCTCTGAATACCACTTTATTCCTGCATAACCTCATCGTTTGAAGGGCATAGATTTTTAACAGTGCCATGGACCCAAGAACAAACAGACTTAAAAGCATCCCAATACTTGGGTCCTCCCATTAGCCTACAGGGCTGTGCTCAACACACCAGAAGGGTCCATAGCCTAATCTTTATAATGGTTACAGACGTGGATAGTGCAGGGAAGAAGCCCAGATCCTGGAGGGCTTGGTGACACAGTGGAACACAGCCTGAAGCCTGACAGCAGCGGGCACCACTAGGCACTAGAAGTCCCCAGGGGGATGCATAGTGGGAGAATCCAGTCTTTCCTCTTGAAGAGCAGAGGACATATGCTATGCAGCCCCTACAATCACAGCAGACACCAGCTGTCATAGCAGCTACTGCCCTAGACTGCTGATTTGTAAGCTCTAAAACAGCCTCTAAAACAAATCTCGTCACACCTTTCACTGCCAAGGAGTGGCAGCTCTGCTAGCTTTGCTGCTCTTGGGAGCTGCAGCAGGGCTATGGGGAGGCAGGGAAACTGCTGTTTAGCTCCCTTCAAAATCTACCAGTGATCAGATCCACCTCTTGCTCTTACTCTCCAATTGCTGAGCTTGAGCCTCCTTTCAAGGGACAACTGGGTGACGGATCAATCTAAGGACACCAGCTGTTTCAGGCAAGGAGCCTGAAACTTATGCCAGAGGTCTGGAAGAGCCCAAACCCACTGACAAACAGACAATGGACAAATGCATATTCTCATTTAGTCTACTTCAGGTACCATCACTGCACTTCAGAGGGCAGTACGTGAAGCAAGTCACATGATAAATATTCAACAGCAGGCAGCCTGAATACTAATGGGTGCATTAAAAATACTGTAATGTCTCCACTGATTTATGTTTGAGAGAGACATGTGCTGCCTCTGACTACAGAAGCAACAGCTATGGAGGCTCTGTCAGTCAGCTGTCTCCTAAGAGCAGGGAGGAGCTCCTGTTTTTGCCTCTTCAAGCTCTTGTTGCTGTGCTGTTGGTACTTTCCTCTTTTTACCTGAGAACCTGTGAGGTACCAGGTCTGTACACAGATTACCAATGCGTCCTACCTAAGATCAACTTCTTTCAGAGAAGCTGCCCATGAGATGACTCAGATTCTTTATGCAGTTATACTGGGGTTGCATTGGCAAAAAAAAAAGAGTAAAGAATTTAGCCCTCATACAGTTAGAGGTTCTCCTTTTGTGCTAAGAAGCTTCCTCCAGTGTAACTAAAACCATTTTGCTGCTCAACTGTTTTTAAAAAAGCTTCTACTCCTCACACATAGCTGTTAATATTATTTTTGTACACTGAAGAAGCACAGATGGGCAATCAGATACGACACAAATTTTCCTCGACCCATTTAAGCTGTGACATCCACCCCAGGGTTCTGCAAGAAAACTCTCAGGCACCTGTCACACAATGTAATTCCTAAATGGAGCACTGGAATATGCACTGCCACCTTGCAGTGTAGAACACATAACAGCACGACTCTATGGCATAGAATCATTTTGTTTCTCATGGAAGTACGTGCAATTGTCCACGGATGGCAATCTGATAGTGGCCAAAAAGGAGGTGTGTTCCTTACAAAATAACGTCTTACTTTGACATGGGGATCCCAGTTTCCATGGATTGTTTCATCCATGATTTCCTGGAGTCAGAAAGCCAGTGCCAGGACCCTAACATTGATGGCATTTGCTCCTGACAAAGAAAGGGGAGGGAAATGATTCATACAGTTTCCACTGGTGGGAGTGGGAAGAACTTTTTTAATAAGTACAAACTCGTAACAGTCAGAACTGTTGACTGAACTTGGCTGCCAAAGAGCCTTAGTTGATAAAGGCCTTTGCTAATCAGCAGGAATTACTATGAAAGGTGACAAGAGGTGATGGAGACACATGGGGCAGCCAGGAAAGCTAACACAAGGAGTAACAATATTGCCTTGAGATATGGAGGACTGTGGGGAGGGCATCCTTCTGCACTTGGATCCTGTTTTTAATGTGCATAAGCTGCAATGTTAAAGAAAATCACCAAGAAACAATAAAGCATGGGAAATTACATGGGTTGATAATAAATTTTCCAGGAAGAGAAATCTTCCTCCATTAGAAGTGATAAGGCAGAGTATCTCCTTATGTGAGTAATTACAAGGGGAAACCAAAGACAGGCAAGAGGCAAGGCTGGATTCCCCACCTGCAAACACCTCCTACCTCTGAACCTGGCTGCTCACCACTGTCTGCAGAGCTGGCTACTACCCTCGGGGGACAACAGCACCAGCTCTAGAACAGCTTTGCTAGTACAGAATTCCAGCACCAGACACAGCTGGAAGAAGGATAAAAGCCATGAACACTGACGCTGAAATTCAGGAGTGACAGATGGGGGCCACCGGGTGCAAATCTCGAGCTAACAGCTCTGTTACTGTTTGTACAGTGTTTTGCATAAGCCAAGAGCTACTTCATGTTGCTCTGTGTCCTGCTGCTATCACCCAAACAACTCACTGCTCCTGTAATCTCTTCAGCCACCCCAGCTGCAAATCTCCCACCTCTCCAAAGCAAGATAGGAATCATGGTGTAGTCAAGCTATGCAGTGTTTGGTCTGGAATAGGTAGGCAAAAGTGGAACAAAATTATTCTTTGAATTTTCTTACTGTGGGGTGGCTGTCTGTGCATTGATTTGTACACACCAGCAAATCCAAGTAGATCTATCTCCCTGCTTAAACCAACTTTACTGCCAGAGTACATCTCAGTAAAGCATCTAATGCCACACAAGAAGGTGGTCCCTTAAAACTGAACTTCACGGTCAGTGTCTGCAAAATGTTGGGAGTGTTGATTTAGTGAGCAAAGTCTTCAATTGCTGCAGTGAAATCAGTGCCTCCTTGAAGTACACAGCTCAGCTTCCCCCAGGTGAAAAGTGAACTTGTCGATAATTACTGGCTGCAAGTGTTAGATTAGCCAGCAAACAGCCAACTGTTTTGACTTGCAGAAAGCAGTCAGTTTGTTGGAGGGGAGAGGGAGAATGGTATTTATGTCTGCAGCATGCAACACTGGCAACTGGCACACCCTCACCCAGAGGGGCTGACCTGATGATAGCTACCAGTCCTATGGAGACAAGGGGGTCACATTTTCAAAACATCCACAACACACTGCCTTAGGAAACAGCACATCTTCATCACACCAAGGATGCTGGAGCATCTTGCTCTTTGCAGAGTCTTTGTTGCACTGGGAGCAAAAGGCACAGAAAAACAGGAAAGCCTATGCAGATCCAAAGCATGTACCTTGCCTAGAAATAGTTCTCCCCAGGATAAGAATCTGCACACTTACACATCCACTGCAGCCACAGGTTTTGTGTCTAAAGAGATCCAGTTCCATAATTCCTGGACCAAGTAATCTAACATGCAGAAACATCGGTTTAAACAATCAAACTCCCTAGTACCTATGTCAAGCTTATCAGCAAAATGCCAACCACATCTCATCGCTCACACAGAAGCACGTGGCACATCAGCTGATGCCAGTGTCCTGCCTTCATCCAGGTAGCTAGTGGCTCCTGACCTGTGATCTCCAACTCACTGGGGGTCCATAGTCTGTAAAGCTATATTCAAAAGTAACATTCACTCCCTGGGTGGTGTGGGAATGACATCAATCACTGTACATTGGTCCAACAAGTCTGGGAACCAGCAGCCTCCGTTCATATTATATATTTGCTGGTGAGCATGCTTGTATCATCTGAGCTACTCTAGCCCCTCACCCCAGAGTGGGAAAAGACAAGAGCTTCTCAAATAGCTTTGTGACACCTTAACCATAAAAAATGTTCTTCCTGGAGGGCAAGACCATGCGTCCCTGTAGATACACTAACTAAACTCTGCTGTCTCCAAATAAACACCAAATACCACCTTGCTTGGGGTCACTGAAGTCAACAGGAGTCTCTACTAGACACTCAGTGGTATGGCCCATCAGGGAAGGACCATATGGTCCCACCTCAATCTTTTTAAGCAGTGGCCTTAACACATTGAGCCTATTAAAACATTTGCACTGTCTCTTATGAGACTTGTCATTAATACATATGCTGGTGTGACACTAAGCCCAAGAAGCTAACAGTGTCTCTACACTGGGCCAGCCCCAGCCTTGCCAATAGGCACCCCTTGAGATACATCCACTGGGGCTGAAGACCTTGTAGCAAGTTCACTGGAGGGAGGTGAATTTGCACTGTATCCTTGCCAAACTACACTGGAAAAGCTCAGGAAGGTCCTAGCCACATCCTTTGGTGTGACTGGCAATAACACTGCTTAGGAGCAGACTCCACCCTTAAGATGGTTGAGAACTGGAGCTGTGAATAAAATAATATTTGCACTCACACCACGTAGACCAACATTATTATTACCAGGAGGTAGGTCATGCAATAACTCCCTGCTACGGCATATAGTCTTACAGGCACATTGCAAGTGGAAATTGAGGGGTAGGGATGCGAAGGTGGCTTCTCAAGGTCACAAAATGAGCACGCACTAATGAAAGCAACAAAGCTAGTTCCTAGATCACTCTGCTGATTGCATGCAGAATGAAAATACATCTACCTAGGCATCTGGGGGTAGAAAATCTTTCCGTTCAAACATTTATTCTAATCAAAAACAAATCCTCAGTCTCTGCCACAAAGTAGGGAAAATTCTTTCCCATGGAAGACCCTGATTAAGTCGGCTGCCAGGTACACGTCCCACATTACAGGAGGCAAAATTCAGCAGTCATGTTGCCAGGGACACTGCTTCTCTGAGCAGTTGTGGTATTTGGAAGGCACCAATTAACACAGAAATTAAATAAACAAACAACGTGGCAGCAAACATAACTAGGTGTCTGTGCTTGTCAGAGACTGGAAGTCAGCAACTAGGGTTTCAGAGAGCAGTATTCAGAAACAAAATCCCCTGGTGCTTTGCAAAACAGAGCCCTGTTTGGAAGTGCTCTCCTGGAGTCCTCCAAGCAAAACCTCTGACTAGTTTTAAGCTGAATTTTCAGTAGGCAACAACAGGAAGAGAAGCAAGATGTTGAACAACAACCAGACCAAAACTGGATTGGCTCTAAGTTCGGAAGCTCATCGGCAGACCAAGACACCATCTCAAACCACGGACATCATTATTTGGTTCCAGACACATCTTTTTAGTATGTCTTACTTTTTTGTACCACTAAAGCAATCTTTGGCAGGGATTTCCTCTCTGCCTGCTCTGATCCCTGATAAAGCTACTGTTGATTTAAAAAGCTCATGAGCCCCATCTGCACCTCCCTGTGCTGACCTTCATCCCTTCCTCTGCCTCCTCAGCCTGCAGTGTTGGATCCAGCTGGGATATGTGACCTAGCCACTTCACCTAACAAAACAGCCTTTGGGTCAGGTCTGTGGCCAGGCCACCCAGTAGCACCTCCTCTATGCCAACTGATGGAGACACAGCTAACCCACTCCCTTGGTAGGCAGTGGGCACGGTGATCCATAGCCTGCACCAACATGAGCCAGTATCCCATCACTCAAGCTCCCAGGAACACCAAAGCTCACTCAGATCACTCTACCTCGGCTACATGACTAAAAGCACTCACACCTGCAATTACATGGCTCAGCTAATGCACAGGAACAGGGAAATGATTTTGTAATTACTTATCAGATAACCAGCCTCCTTCACACCCAGCTCCTCCATATGTGAGCACTTCAGCCATTGCCAGCTCAGACCACTTAATTCAAACTACTCTCAGGTGTGACTTGGCACCAGCAGTGCCAGCTGACACCAGAAGGACAATCTCCCTCAAAAATTATTCTTGGTTCCTCCACATGTGAGCAAACACTGCATTAAGGGTGTGAGAGCATGTCAGAGGACAGCGCTGCTGCCCTGTAGCTCAGGGTGGAGGGTGCTGAGCATCCCTCACTTTCCAGGGACACCTTCTCCTGGGTGGAGGAGGAAATGGCACTGTCAGATGTCAACAGCTTTGCCCACTGCAGAATAAAAAGGCTCTTTCAGGGATTAATGCTCTAGGCAATTACTTGCCCCTTAAAATTGCCTTCAGCCAAGGTGACAGCAGGACCCTAGGACTATGCAGGCTTTTGTTTCCCTTTCACAGTTAATATGGACTTTTCATTTCCCAAGGAAAAGGAAAAGAGGTGGATTTGAAACTAATGTTTTGTTACTTTTTGTTTTTAATAAGGAACACTGGGCCAGCAGCATAAAACATAAAACATACCCCAACTTTACTGCTAAATTAAAGAAAAAACAGTAACATGAATAGGCACAGGAATCTGAATTAGGAATGTGAGCTGATAATTACCCTGATTAATGGCATTTGAAGCCCTGGAGACACTGAGCAGCCAAACGGGATGGACTGCTAACAAAACCCACACCACCAAACAAACTGGTCTTTCTCTCCTTGTGCCACCACATGGAATGGCAGCTCCCCAAATGCTGTTTGCCTTTGTGTCCTGGTGTGCCGTGCTACACAGGGCTGGCCAGAGGTACAAAGTCCCACTATTGAACACCTCAGATAACCCCTCTGAGGTGGTTCAGCCTGCAGACTTCTGGTCTGCAAGAGGAAGGTCAAGAATGGACACACGCCATCCCTCCACTTCTAAATGGAGAATCACCATCCATGTGTTTAGTTGCTACAATGCAAGAAAGCAGCTTCACTGGTAGCTACAACATACTGATAATGGACACAAAATTTAGTCCACTTTGTTGCAGCTGTGTAAGAGTGTTGCGTTCCTCTGGGTCAAAACTCTCTGTAGTTCAGCTCCCTGTCTACAAGAGTGGCCAGTAAAAGGGAAGAAATTCAAGGAACCAGAACATGTAATGGGATCCTCCTGATATAAACTCTCCATTCCTGCACATCAGTGATTAGATTATTTCCTCAGTTAGAAAATAAATTTTGACAACCAGTGTTGGCTCCATCCTACAGAAATTGTTCTAGTACATTTTTGAACCGACAGATATTGTGGTCTCTATAGAGTCCTTTGGAAATTAATTTCATAGTTTAATCACACAGCATGTGATTACATACTTCCTCTTGTTCACTTCAGGTTTGCTTTCCAAATTTCAAAGGCTGCACCTGGTTTTTGCATTCTGAGAAATAAAAATAATCATATCCTCCTCATTCTCTGAATTTCTTTGTGATTTCACAAACTTCTACTGTCCCACCCATCACCCTGTTCTGAAGACTTTTAGTCTTATTCCCCTCCTACAGAAGCTCATTCACCTCTGAAATCACCTTTGCCATCTGTCTCAGCACCTTACTTTATTGTTCCCTATTTGAGAAGCAATGACCAGAACTCCAAGTGGTATTCATGATGTGGGGAAATCATGGATTTCCGCAGCTGAAGCTCTGGGTTTTGTTCCCCATTCTTTGCCTAATTCTTTCTAACACCACCTTTGGCTTTCTGACTGCTGCTGACTGTTGAGCTGCAGTTTTCACGGAAACAGCCTCAGAGCTACTGAAATATCCTTCCTGGATTGCAATGATCCTTTGTTTCTCCCCATAGCACTACTTTGTACTTGCCAACACTGAACAGCCTTTTTACCATTGGTATCATGAGACTTTCTTCCACCTTTTTGCAGTCAGCTCTGAATTTGGATAGCCTTCGTAATTTCACGATATCAGCTAAGTTAGTTATATCACTAACACCCTCTTTTGCAGGCCCTATGTTGAACAGCACAGATCTGAGAACAGATCCTTCAAGAATCCATGATAGTAAAACCATGTGTCCTTTTTGGATATAAAGCTTTTAAGAATTCAACACCAGAGGATGCATCGTTTCAAACTGTGGGCTCATTTTTACCTTATTGGTTTACAAACTTTCCTGTAACCTTTTTAATTTCAAATATCAGAAACCAGGTATTACTGCTAATGTCCACAAATGCCAAAACATTCATTCTTAAAGAAAGGCTCCAATCTGGCAGAAAATAAGCTTATAGCCTATGTCAATCATACATCAAATAACAAGAAAGGCTGTTAATATAATTATCTTCTTATTGCTATTTTGGGAGGCACAGTAGATTTAGATGGAGCTTGTAGTAATAGGATCTCTTATGCCATAATTTACGAGCACGTCTGTCTTGAACAATTTTCCACATGGGAAATTAATCACATTCTGCCTAATGGGAGGAAAAATATCCCCTTGCAGTTTGAATTGGATTTGCCATGGTCAATTGGACGTGAGATTCTCCGTTATCCTTACTCATAATCCAAGGTATAGTGTTGCCATCCAAAATCCACTGTGTTAGACTCCAAAGATGTAGGTATTTCACCAATGTGTGATATTTTTATGCAATGCCCACAAAAATAAAGTCAGATATATCAGCATGGCATAGCCACAACATTGGATTGTGGCATGTGTCAGGTATTATAGATAACTATTGCAGAACCCCCCTCACAGCAAATTTCAGTTCCAGCTTCTCTATAGTCCAAGTATATTTTGGTGTTAGTTCTGTGAAAAAGAAATACTCAGGCCAGAGTTAGGAGGCTGGCAACATCACATCTCTCCCTGGCAGTGCACCTCTGCAGGTCGCCTGCAGCCAGGCTTGGACGAAACAGCTGGTCTGGCTTTGCTTGGGATCACACCTGGTGAAACAGCTCATGCCACCATTTCATGGATCCATGTTCTGATTTGAAGGTGCAAACCAAGTCAGGGGTTACAGAAGTACCTAAAACTTTAATGCTCCTCCATTTGATATGTGCCTGTCCCTCAGTGGTATAACAGCAGTGAACTTAGCTAAGACAATGAGTTCATACCTGAAATAAGTGGCTCCACTTGGTACAGGAGTGCAAGATCTCTTAGCAGAACTGCTACCCATCCAAGAGTGCACTTGCTGGAATGATTTCCCCAGAGACATGACTGGATGCTGACAATCACTAAAGACTTGGGCCATACTGCAGTTCTGAATGACATAGGACAAGCTATCAACTGCTCAAGGACTCACACATCTCATTCAGGTATACAAAACAGATCTTTCTCACAGGTAAACTCCTGCAAAACACCATAAGGAATTTTGGGCCCCTCATTACAGGAAAGACATTGAGGCCCTGGAACGCGTTCAGAGGAGGGCTACTAAGCTGGTGAGGGGTCTGGAACACAGGCCTTACGAGGAGCGGCTGAGGGAGCTGGGATTGTTCAGCCTGGAGAAGAGGAGGCTCAGGGGAGACCTTATAGCTCTCTATAACTTCCTGAAGGGAGGTTGTAGTGAACTGGGGGCCAGCCTCTTCTCCCGTGTAGACAGTGACAGAACTAGAGGGAATGGTGTCAAGCTGCGCCAGGGGAGATTCAGGCTGGACATTAGGAAGCACTACTTCTCGGAAAGGGTAGTCAGGCACTGGAATGCACTGCCCAGGGAGGTGGTGGAGTCACCGACCCTGGGGGTGTTCAAGGAAAGACTAGATGTTGTATTGAGGGACATGGTTTAGTGGGAGCTAGTAGTAATAGGTGAATGGTTGGACTGGATGATCTTTTAGGTCTTTTCCAACCTTGATAATTCTGTGATTCTGTGATTCTGTGATAATATGGGGTCCCCTGTGTGTCAGGGTAATGACTCATTTGGAGCCTTGATGTTCTTTATATCTCCACAGCCATTCACAACTGAACTATCCAGAAATGGGGGCTGACCTTCCATAAGGTTTTTACTGAGATAAATTTGCAAAATTTCAGATCAAGTTCAGAATGTAATCCCTTCCTTGCTCCCCATCAAATACCCACTGTTTGCAGAGTGAGTGTCCTGGTGTCGATTCATCTCCACCATGTATCTCAGAGACACACTTCTGCTTGGAAAATCCCTGTTTGTTTTCAGTTCCACTGGAAAAGGGCAACAAAAAGAGACTCAGAAACGGTGAGGGAAAATAAACCAGAAAACTAACACTTTAGCTGGCACCAGAGATAAAGAAGGTGTTTCCAGGTAGCAGGAAAGGAAGTCAAAAAGATCTGTGTCTCTGGGATCCCTTGGCTGTGACTTTAAAAGGCAGAGCACAAAGTTCCTCAATGTTTCTTTAAGGCTGAAAGACTAAAGGAAAACAGGATGGCTTAAAGTAAAAAGGAGTAACCGTATGACTGGAAACTATGAGTGCCCCTTAGACAAGCACCCAAAGGAACTGAGTAATGTTCATTAGTCAGTGACTTTATTGGTACTTGGGACTTTCGACTGCTGACCGGGATTTAGACCGAAAAGATATTCTGGGGCATGCTACTCTATTTATGTTTGGACAGAATTCAGCCTCACCCCATACAACATTTTTCCATGCCGATTTGAGCAGAAGGAGCCCTCACATTTTCCCTGGGCAGGATAAGAGCGGATCCCTTCTCAGGACCAACACAGCGGGAATGTCAATTCCCAACCAGTGGCGCAAGGGCTGGGGGTAAATGCTTGGAGAAGAATGGTCCTTCTGCAAGGAACCTAAAGATATGTTCTAAAAGATGTACTGCCAGAGCAGAAACCCATCCACCATCGCAGAGACTGCACAAACACAAGACAGTCCCTGGGATTACATTGTTCACAACCAAAATGCTCAGCAGTGCTGTGGTTTTTGAACAAGTTACCAGATAGCAGAGAGGTGCTGAGCACCTGCATTAACACTGGACACCCATGCAAAACAAAATCCAGGCCATACCTCAGAACTACCAAACTGCAAGAAATATGCAGCGTTAAAGGCTGCCTGTCCAGCAGCTTGGTGATGCTGCGCTTGCCCCAGCAGTGTTGGGTAAGATCTGGCATTGGTAAGGTCCAGTGTGTGGAGGGATGGGGAGGGAAGGGAAGTGGGACCAGTGGAGCCCAGCAGAGAAATTCATCAGCCACTCAACAGCCCGCTCAAGCCAGCAGAGCCTTCCACTGCACTCGTCTGCAAGATGTAAAAGAGAGTATTACCTGCTGCATTGCACAAACCTATGTTGTGCAAATGGATTTAACTTGGCTTTTTCCTTATAGACAGTCAGAGAAAAGAAAGAAATAAAAAAGTATTTCTTGCAACTACTACAATGAATGCCCTGTGACACAAGACCTTCTGAATGCAACATTCATAGGTGTACACTTCAAAGAGCACATTTAACTGAGGGAATGGTAATGGTGCGGCGGTGACAAGAATCATACTGGTGCCACTTAAAAATCAGAGGGATGTTTTCCAGAAATTGTGAGGTTTGGATTAAAAACCTGGAGTAGTTTAGGAAAACATCAGATTCTGAGAAGCTTCTACTACTGGGTAGACTAAAATTCTTCTTTTTGAGGCTGAGGTCTTACAGCCACAAACTACTGACACTTCATGTCTGAGTGCTACACACTCTGAATTAATCTTCAATACAATCTTTTCACAGTGTGGCTCCAAATAGCAAATGACAGAAACACAGCATTTCAATGATCTCAAGAGACCAGCAAATCCATTACCCTGATTCACGGCACAGTCAACTCTACCTATGGCACTACTGAAGAAGTCCGTTTATCCTGTAGTTACAGATCTCCGGAGATGGAGACTCCTCACCTCCTCAGACAGTCCAAATCCAAAACCACCTCTCCAATACACTATAAGAAGTAAGGATGAATTCAGTATATTTAGGACACAAAGAAAAGTCTAAGTCTGGCCCAGTACTGTCATTCCCCCTTTCACCTGGTCTAAGCCCATGGTTTCAGTCAATCTACCTTAGGACACACTCACTTCCAATGACTTTGATCTCCAAGGTAAACCTCATACCTTGAACAATTTGACATGATGTGGAAGAGACACAGTGAGGAGAAGACCAACAGGCAGCAACAGACTATGTGCACTGAGCCTGATCACTTGTTAAAGACCTTATCCAGAGCATAGAGGAAGCGGAAGGACTTTCCATTCACTCAGGCTGTGTCAAGCCTTAGCTTACGCACACGTCTTAAGCGGTTTCTCAAGTATGCACTTTCCAGTCTTGTTATTTTCCTTTCTCTGAAAGGAGAGCCATCTGAATCCCAAGCAGATCCTTAAATCACTCTGACTCGATACACAAATCTTGCTTCAAGTACCTTCTTTTTTATGTTATTTACCCAGAAAAATTACCAGAGGAATCTTTTTCACAGGTGTTTCTTTTACAGTTCAGCAGTTGTTAGGGTTTTTTTTAATTTTTCTTTGGATGACACCATTTTCCACATTGTTTGTTTTAACTCACCTTCTGTTAATTTTGGTTCATGTGCTAAGAGGGCAAGACGGGTGCATTTCAGATACTGCACCAGAGTTTAATTAAATAACTATTACTTGAAAAAGAGAGCACTGAAATGACCTTTTTGAAAATCTTCACAAAACAAAGGATCTGATTTATTTCTGATATTTTTGAAGGCATATGGAGCATTTTGGTCTTAATGACAAGCAGATCAGTCCCCTGCAGTCAACTCTTCAGACAGCTCAGCTGCCTGGGAGTGATTTGGGAGGGTCATTTCTGAGTCAGCTCAACAAGTCAGGTTGCTTTAGATCATCTTATAACCCCCAGGAAACCTGCATTAGTAACAAACCACAGAATCAACCCAGAGCCCCCAAGGAATTCCAGGCATCACAAATACTGAAAAGAAGAATTCTTTCTTGGCTCTTTCTAGGCATTGCAATAGGGGAATGCTGCAGAAAAGGAAGAGCCCATTTCCGAATTAAAAAGCCATTAATGAGAGCAGAGAGCAGCCCCAGCACTAGCACAGATCAGAACCAAACCAAGGGACATCAGAGCCAATGTCTCATCACTACAGCTGAGAACTCAGCCTGGCTATGCCACCAGATTAGAAACATATGTGGCATCAGCGAGCCTCTGGGGAACAGCAAACTGTTTCAGGCTATAGATGTGAGAAGAAAAGAGAGGAGCAGTGGGGTAACAGTCCCTTCATCACATACCAGCATTGAGATGGACCCTTCAGAAAGGGACACAAACACCCGTGGTAGCTACTCTGCAGCACCACTAGGACCTGCGTGTGGCTCATGGGGCTGAGGAAGCCAAAAGAAGCTGCTTCCTTGTGCTGGATGCAAGTAACATGCAAGAGTCAGAAGCAAGGGCCAGCAGTTAATGAGACTGAAGAGGATCATCCCCTCTCTCCAGGGACTCGCGGGTAAATACACTGTGTTAAAATAGCTAACCCATTTGAAATAGAAGTCGAACTTCTAAACACACACACACAGACCGGGAACACACGGACACTTTAGAAAACAGGAGCTGGGGTCAGATGACACTTGGGATCTTCTGAAAATTTCCTGCTGGAGCCTGTCACCCTGTAGAACAGTCCTGAAATAATTTGAACTCTCCAGGGGGAAAAAACAGCTGCTTCCCTAAGTCAGCTTGAGACCTGCTCTTGAGATCTTTTGCTTCCTCACCCAAAATAATCACATTCTTGGACGGAAGCTTTCACTGCCTTCCCCAACAGCTTGTCGTCCCAATGTGAGGATCCTACACCTTGTCTGTACCAGCCTCTGCTTCCATGAGGCTGTGTTTTATGAGCCCAACAGCACTGCTTTGAAGGAGGACAAAAAGGGAGTGAGAGACTGTAAATCACCTGGGAAGAGCAGTGCTTTGCTCTCCCGTGCTGCTCACAGCCCTGTACCCACACGAGTGTGGTACCAATGCCAAGAGAAACCATGCCTTGGGCAGCCTAATCTAAAGCAGGCTCCTGAGAAAGACAGTCGGGTACTGCCAGGAGGGACCAGGCTCCCATCAGCTCCCCTCCTTCATGCTGTACTGCAAAAGCCACAGACCACCCTGCACCACTTACCCCGCCAACTGACTCAGACCTTTGATGCCCAAATTCATATTTGCTCCTTGCACACACCCTCCTGCCCTGAGGATGCGGCCATGAATCATTGTCTCTCAGTTACGCTACTGCACACAGCAGCAGCCGAGAACCAATTTTGCCTTTGCAAAGAAACCACTTCACCATAATGTAGCAAATTTACTCCCCAGTAATTAAAAAGCTTAGGATCCAACTCACACTTCCAAGCATTTGCTCAGAAGGGAGGTTAACTAACAAAAACACTCACAGCCATCACCAGAACCATCCCTGTGAAAGGCCTAATTCCCTATATTGCTTTAATTAAAAGCGGATGAATAGCAGTCTCCCAGTCTAGAATCTTTTAAGAGAAATAAAGTCAATCTATAGGCTTATGAAAATAAAACAGGAGGAGGGAAACAAACATAAAAATCCTGCCAGTTTTAGGGCTTACCAGAGGATTATAGAATCTGGACTCTTTTCAAGGGGAGATGAACCAGGCAGTGGATGGTATGGAGAGAACACAACCACCTCTCGGAGCGAGTGTCAAGCGCAGAGAGCTGGCGCTGGGAGAAGAGGAGCAGAAAGCTGCAGAGAGAGGCAATACCCTTCCCCGCACGTTTTTGTCTTCATAGCTGCCCAGAGGAACACTCCTGTCTGCTGACACCACAGAACAAAAGATCTGGTGTAATTGTGAAAAAAAAAAAAGGGGGAGGGGGGCGCAGGGGGAGAAAATCCTAAGGGATGATGAGTATAGCTGACCTCCAGTGAATCAGAGAACACTCTGTGAGGAATAATCTAATCCATAAGAGCATGGTATTTATCATCACTGTTACAGCAAGAGACCACCCTGCTCCAGAGGACATCTGCAAACAGATGTGAGCATGGAGGCCTTAAATACAGCAATAAAGGCACCAGTTGGGTATAGGTGATTACAGGAGGACTCTAGTGCTTTAGTATTTGAGTGCTACACAATTTTTTATGGATTTATTATTTTAAGGCCATGGGGAGATATGGCAGTTCTCTCATTGTTTCTTTTTTTTCCCCAATAAAAGAAGTGCAGACATAGATTGGAACCCCCTATATCCCACTTGAGTTCCCAGAACTTCTGTTTCCCATTTCTAAAGCACCTCTGGCCATGGGAGGTTAGGGACAAGTCTTGGTCAGAGTTATGACTGATGGTTCCTGAGACTGCACTCCTACAGTTGGAGAACAGAGAGAAACCAAAACCAGGCCCCCGAAGTGGGCTCCAGCCCCACCAGCCATCCTCATCTGCTTTCACATGCCCAGGGAAAGTGTATGCATGGTGGTGGGTAGGGGATGTCATCTCCAGGGCTTCACAGGAGCAGCATCGCCACATGCCCAGCGTGCATGCACAGAATGAACCAAACCCGATTGTTTTTCCATTTGGGTTAGAGAAAATTAAAACCTTGTGAAAGTCACTTTGTCTTAGAAATAAAGCAAATTTACTTTGCTTAGCTTTATTACATCTTACCCTTCTTATCAGTTTGATTTCACTCTTAAATTGCTTTAAACCCTAGTGTCATATAATCTGGCAGCTGCAGTGATGGGCTTTGTACAGAAAAACACAGGGAAAGGGTTTTCAAAGGCACTCAGACCCGCTGCGACCGCTGCTGCTGAAGTTGACAGTAAATCCAGTGATACCACTGGGAGCAGAGGTCAGGGCTGAGTGGGCTTGTTGCTAGAGAAACTTACGGGTGGGATTTTCTATTTCTTCAGAAACGATTGCTAATAACAAAGTATATTAAAAATAAAGAACTAAGCTGTGACCTTGAAAATATTTACATATGTGCCTAGCTCACAGCTTGTAAGTAATTATGGGGGGGCCTGATTTCTCTCCCTTTCTCTAATGTAAGCCAGGAATAATGGTCCAGATGCGTGTAGAAAACCTTGGCTCGCAGAGAGGGTCAACTACAGTGATTTCGGTGGAATTACTCATGCTCTGCAGAGCAGAGGCATGAACACAGCAAGATTCCTTAGGAACACCAGGATCTTCCGAAACCCACAGCCACATTGACATGCAAACACACCAAATGTGAGACAGGGCTTTTCCTGGCTGTGATGGTGCTGGCTATCTGCAGAAACAGCATTAAAATCCACTTGCTTCTATTCGACCATAGTAAAACTTGGACCAGAAAATGAGGGCTAGTTCAGAAAAACTGGGAAACCAAATAATGTGTGTTTTATTATTTGTGCGGATCTGACTCTGTGACATGAATTAATCTAACTTCAAAGGAGGAAACATCATCATTACAAAGCACTGCACCAAGTGTAACTGTTACCAGGCTATTATGCAACTCCAACTGAAATAATATTATGGGTACAGGATTATTCAAGTTCCCTATTAATCCCTAAAAGAAAGGGGGATGTGACTTACTTTCTCATCCTGACAAATCATCTCAAGACTTTGCTGAATCAGACATGCTGGCAGCTTAAGAGGAACTAGGTTAAAACGTTTAGCTTTTATTACTAAGTTTGAGGATTCATTAATGAGAATGTAAAACCAAACCTCATTTAAATCCCTTCATTGTTCACGATATAAATTCCTAGCTTGTGTAGTTACTCTGGAATGGAGAAAGAAAAGAGCTAGAGAAGGTCACCTCCCTGGCTATTGGCTTCCAGGCAGTCTGCCTTCCAGGTTCCTGCACAATACAGCAGTCTTCCCTGTAAGCGTTTCAGGGGAAATGCTTTACTTGCATAAAGGCTACAACTGTTCCCACTGCACTGAAGCCATAAAACTATTGCAATTGAACCAAAACTTGATAACAGCTTAATGGCATAAAGCAATATTTGGACTAAATTGAACCTGATCATATCACTCTAAAGTTCTTTTCCAAGTTAAAAGGCTTTTATTTATAGTCTTTACTTACACCCAAGAGACTTTGACATATTTTAACTAACCTGCCTTCCTTGTCTTCTTAACCTTGGTTCTTTTCCAAGAAAAAAGATGTCATCTGACCACAGATGGGGTTTGATTTCCAGCAGCAGTATTAACCCACAAGACAAATCCCTTGTGTTTATTCACTGAGTGATGGTGTGTATCCTGGGGAGTGAGCTTACCTAATATTTCCTTGACGAAAGGGGTGGAGGGGAAAAGGCTGGAGGTACCTCTGTTACCACATTAACCACTTGCATGAAACAAATCCCTGAATCCCACCTATTCCAACACTTCTGGTTTCACAGACACCACTGGGAAAGCAGAATACACCCAAGACCTACCAGTGGATCAGGGTCACTATTACTGGGACTTACTGAATCTCCTTACATACATGTCACCCTGTGCTGACGCAACCATCGCAGCCTGCTGTACTGCAGAAACATGGCTTAGACAGTGCAAACCCACCCACAAACACAGACTAATTGGAACTCAGACAAAGCACACCACAGCCTTCCCTCCACCCATTGCGTACACACAGGAGGGACTTTGCAGCTGCTATCGTGTCAAATACTCACAGCATCAGTATGGCACTGCACCAGCCATCCCAGTCAAGGAGGGCTAATGAAAGGACAACTGAGCAGCATTTATAGACCAGAGAGCATCAATTCATCCTGTCTTTGATAGGGCTGGAAAAAGTAATGTTTTTGCCTAGGGTGAGGGAAGAAATTGAAAACTGCAACTATATCAGGTTGAACAATGCCATGACCACAAGAAAATCTTCTCCCTGTCTCTGAGGGTTGACCTGTGTCACAGGATCTTTTTCAATCAGATCTAGCGAGTGCCTCCTCTGCACACGTCACGGCTCACATCTGCTCCAGACCTGGCTGGCAGTGGGCTTGTGACATGGTAGTAATACCACATGAGACGCTGCACTCCCCAGATCCTGGAAACCTCATCTATCTGAAGCAGCACTACCCTGAAAGCTTCATGCCTTCAATTCCCCAATCTTCTTCCAAAGGCTGCTCTGGGGAAGGAGCAGGGATATACCTCACAAGCAGTGGTACTGTAGCTTGACTGTGTTAGAGCAAGACCAAGGAGCGGGAAGAGAGTCCCAGGCAGGTGGTTCAAGCAAGCTCTTGGTCCAGTAGCAGATCCCTGGCTATGGGTTGCAGCAGGGAGCAGGGCAGTCATTCAGGGCAGTATTACACTGCAGCGGAGCAGCTTTTGCTTGGCAGACAGTGTGCTACTTCCAGCTGTGGGCAGCTCACTGGTGGCTCTCCTGTCCCTTGTCACCATGTACCGGAGCCAGTAGTAAGCAACCCCTTCTTCTCCCAGCCTCTGGGAGAAGGGGTGGCTGGGGCATTGTGAAAAAATAAATATTTACATAGCCGGGACCTTTTTTCCCCTGCCCTGTATTTTCTCCCTCTTCTTAAAATGTCACAGATCAGCTGTTTTCACAATTGTTCAGGAAATGAGCTCCCTGCTGGCTGGCAGCTTAACACTCCTGTGCTGGGTCTACTGCGGCTGCACCACCCATCTCTGCTGCTGGCTCCTGCATCCACCTGGGATCTTCAGAGGATGGAGACGGGACAGTCAGGGCCACAGGCACAGAGCTGCATGGCCAGGGTAGTCCTTCTCGTAGCTGCAGCTTAGAGGAACCCCTTTTCCCTGGTCCATGGGTCAGATCAGGGTCCCGGGAGACCCAACACTCTGTTTATGCCACTTCAGAGCAAACATCCATACCAGACTAACACAGCTTCCTGCCTGCACGCAGCAGCGAGCACACTCAGGAAATTCAGGCGTATTTCAAGCTCGTGACTTTTTCTTTGTTCTTCAGACAAAGCGTTGTTCACTGGAGATCTTGCTAAAAGGATTATTATCTATAGGAGACTTCTCTTCCCAAGAGGAAATCTGCTAAACACACGATTCTGCATTGGCTCTGTTTTGTAGGAGCCGGGATTGAGATACAAATATTTTCCCTTCTGCTCTCTGCATCTAATGATTTAAATAGCCCAGCCGTGACGACATGGCCTAGTGGGAACAGGCACAAATGAGTTTACCCTGCACTTCGGTCTGATGGCTTTACTCCTTGCCTGGGAAGGTACCAAGCCAGCCAATGTTTGGTGGGAAGAGGTGGAAAAAGAGTTGGAAAAAGAGTTGGAAGAATTTGGTAGGAATCACATCTAACGGCACGCTCAGTGAAAAAGTTAAGTCTGCCAGCCAGCTCGAGCACCTCCAATAAAACTCCATCAAGGGCCAAAGGAGACTGTAAATGTTTTGCTTACTCTGGGTCAGCGCTGTGCTGTTCAGAGCCCTGAATATGAGAAGGAACCTGCAAGCCTGAACTTGCCGATGCTTAGGATGTAAAAGCAGGAGGAATGTAATTTTCTGCTCTTTATTTAGAGGTGGCAAAACCCTGATAGAAAATGACATGGTGAAAGTGCTTAACTTCAGACCCAAGGAAATTTGAGAACAAACATTAATTACCTCCATCCTGAGTACAAGCCTGGGGCCTGTATTAGCACCTCTCTGAATGGGAGAAGCTCGAGGATTGAATTTCCCACTTCTAGGACTTACTTTCTTTTCCTCATCTACCTACCCTTGGTTTTCTCTTACTAATTCCCACGTTATTTCCTTCCCGTCACCTCAACTTTCCCATTAAACAGGACTACAATTCTAAAAGAAACAAGAAATAAAATCACAGGGGTGCAGACACTGCCATGGGTTATTTCATTATAATGCAAAGAGATACAGTTTGGCAAGCTCCTGCCCGCAGTATCCCCTCACTCTGCTCCTGAGTATAAAGATCCCCTTATGAGTAAGGACAAACATGTTCACAAGAGCCTGCAAACAGCTGCACTGTGGATCAGGGAGGTCTGCAAACACCCACTTAACATCAGCACCCAAAAAGCTTAATAGATAGAGAAAATAAAGCAGGAGAAATCACTTGCAGTCTAGCAGAAAATTCCCAGGTTCATTGTTTCCAATCCACAGGAAAAAAAATAATCACAACCTATTTTAAGTACGTGAGTATATAAATAAATCAGCTGGCCCAGCCAAAAGGCAAAGTAGGCTGAAAGCAAATTCAAACAGAGGTCTAGACTTTTATTTAGCTGTGAATCTCAGCTGGGCTCTGCTCTCCTCTCCTGCCCGGGCAGCTTAAATCTGAATACAGCAGAGACAAGATCAGGCAGAGGAGTAACATCCGGAGGGAATACCTAGAGCCTGTGGGGCTGCAATGCCATCTGAACCCCTGGCAAGCCTGACTCCCGTGTTAAAAAGCACTTTCATTATATGGGCCATTTGTTCATGGATTGTGGGGAAAAGTCAGATTTCAACCCAGAGATGAAGACAAGAAAACCCTTATATAAAGCCACCCTCTCCCCAGCTTGTGGGTTGAATGCTCTCAGACTTGCTACATACCACCCACTTTAGATTACAGACTTGCAGAGTTATTTTTAAAAAGTAATTATGGTAGTAGAGGACACACTCATCTGGAATGACTGCCCAAGGAAACGACAAGCCCAATGCAGCTCAAACTACTTTTCAAGTCTGTAATCGTGTTTATTTATTGCTTTTAAAAACAAGAATCAAAATCCAACTAATTTCTGAGTAAAAACGTCTGTAGATTTCCCCAAGGAGTCCAAGCACTGCAAACCTGCCCTGGCCTCTTCGGTCTAACATCCAGTGCTGAAAAAAGTAAGTAATTCCCATTATCTCTCGCTTCAAGCAAACCTAAAACAGACCCCTTCTTCTCTTCTTTGTTTTGCATTGAAACTGAGGCTTGATCATTACAAAACTCTCATCAGGAAACTCGAATCACCTAATGAGAGACACATCACATTCTGCATATGCTGATTTCTGCCCAGAGGTGGTTTCTGGTTGAGCAAAATACCGACTCCTAACCTGTGTGAGAGGAGCAGGTACAAGACCCAGAAAAATATCTGTAGGTTTTTACTATTCCAGCCCCTTGTTTCAGCTGCTGGCTGGTGAATTCTGGATCTGTACGCTGAGAAAGGACTCAGAAGAGACTGAGAGGAAGAAGTACCAGGTACTTGGGCAGATGCCAGNTTAATGAAAGCAGGCCTTTGGTCCAAGCCCTATTAATGCCCCCAGACTTCCAGAAGGTCTGAAAAAGCCTTGTGAAACAAGGCTCAGCATGCAAAGGGAAAAGCACCCCTTGCACTCCATTACATGTGGCTCATACAACCCCTTTCCTCCTTGGGCACCTCTGAAAGCTGGCAGTCTGCAGCCACTGCCTTTTCCAAAGCTGCTTCAATAGGAAGCAGCCTGAGGGCATCCTATGACCTCATGCTTGACTAGCCTGTCTTTCAACTAGAAAAGACTTAAACCCTAAAAATATCTCCACGGAGACTGAAGAAAATAATACGCCTGCCAGCCCCCCTCAAAATCATCAATCCTCCCGCCGTCCGGCTGAGGAACAGCAGCTTCCTCCCGGCAGCCCCTGCTTTCCCTTCAAGCCCAGAGCCGACAGGAAATCCATTATCCTCTTGTGAGAGACAGGAGATGAATTTTCCGCAATAGCTCTCCTAGCAAGGCAGAAAATAGAAAGAAACAATAGAAACTGCTTTCTCAAACAATAGGAGCTCCTGAAGAGCAGCTCACCACAAGCTCAGCATCACTCAAGCCCTAAATAAGCTGGAGTGGAAACAAGCCAAGGACCTGTAAACCATCTTGCTGACACGCTGGCTCAAATATAAGTTCATCTTAAACCTGGAGGCACTCTCTCCTTTTAGAGAACAGGCAGAAAAACTGAAAATACATATATTAAAAGGAAATTATATTGTATTATGGAGCAGCTCCCAAAAGGCCCTCCCATAGCTGCACAACCCCCCAGCATCCCATACCACAGTGCCATGTTGGCAGCTGCTCAGAGATGGGGACAGGGGACTGTGATGTTGATTTACTGGAGGTGAGTCAGAGAGGGTGGAGGGGTCAGAACCCCTCTTTCTCCATTCAAGAAAGTTTTCACTGGGCAGCGCAGCAGAGTATCTTGGTGGCTTGTGTTACACAGGAGAAAACAGATATATGAGACTCTTCTGTGTGTCTCTTGTGACTGCAGTGACTACTCCTGCATATTAAACAAACACCACTCAAGATGACTTAATTGATATTTTAAGCTAAAAAATAAGATATGACTAGGTCTAAGATAAAGAGAAATTTACCTGATCTTTAAGCTACTTTTTTGACTGGCTATGAACTGCTGCAACGCCTTTCCAAGCAGGTCAGGAAAGTAAAGGTTAAAGTAAAGTTAAAAATCACTTACTAACACCTTGTTGCCCAGGTTCAGAGCTCTGCTGGAGGAGATAATAAAAAATGGAAAACAAGCTCCAAATTAAAGAAATATATGTCTGCTTCATAAAATCCAGTTAAGTATTAGGACAAGGAACGTATTTCCTTTTGAATTCCCACCTAAAAACCACCTCTCTAAAGGAGAGAAGAGCCTGTAATAATATTTCCAAGATTTCTAAGGGTACTCCTCCAGCAGTGTGCTCCCCGCAGCCACCATGCCCTCTGCCTCCCAAGGTGGGCAAAAACCCAATGGAAAACACCTCCTACGCACTGACCACCGCTGAAATGTAAAGTTACATGTGGCCACATCCTAATTTAGCTGTTTCTGATCTCAATTTACACAGGTGGGGCATGAACCAAAGGTGACCACAGTGCCAGTTGTTAGGATGAGCCCATCATCTCTGCTTCAGCACAAGAACCACCACCCAAGGTCGCTGAAAAAATGCTGCTTCTCCTCCAGTCCAGGGAAAAACAAAAGGAGCAAAGCCGGAATATACACAGCCAAGAGGGGAGAAAGCTGCTCGCATTGCCACAGACGAAATCCTGCTGTTGCAAACCTGCTCAAGCCTTTCTCTGCAGTTTCCTCTTCCCCAAAGACAGCACTGGGGAGGCAGAAAAAAACCACCCCAATGAACCAAACCGAAACCAAAAAGCAGACATATCCACCTGGGATGCAGTTCATCGGCAGATCTCCTTCCCCACTGCAGCCCACAAATGGCAGACACAGAAGCGAGGAAGGTCCTGGCCAGCGTTGGAAAGAGAGGTTATTCCTCGTCCTCCTGCATTGTGCAAAACGGGGAGGCTCCCGCCCGCCACCAGCACTCCCCGCCTGCCGGCACCCCTCACCAGCCCCAGGTATCTGGGCGGTGCTGGGACAGCCTCCCGCGCCCGCTGAAACTGCACCTCTCCCTTCCCACGGCCCTCCTGACTCATGCACGGGGCTCATGCCCCCAGCTCCCACTTTGCCTGGGGAACAGCTCCCAGCAAACTTTGAGGAGGAAAGGCTGGGGTTCCTCCTCAGGGGAACCGTGAGCCTTGCCCAGAGATGAAGCAGTCAGGCAAAGCTCTCCTGACGCGGAGCAGTTCACCCCGCTCCCCATCTCCTGTCGCTGGCATGAGCCACACGCTGCAGCTCCCTTGCAAAAAACACAGGACCAAGCCTTCACTGCCTGCAGGGATCTGCCTGCCACCCCTGCCTTTCCTCAAAGTGCCTCAGCACGCACACTGCATATTCCTGCTGCCTCGGGGTGGAGGAAGAAAAAAGCCCTAGAGACCCCTGAGACATTTCTAGGATGTTTCTTGGGGAAAAAGCAGGTCATTGGGGCATGGCAGGGCCAGGCAACAGCTGACAACACCTTATCCAAAATACCAGCATCCCTCCCAATGCCCTGGGATGTAGCCACCAAGCTCTGCTGGCAGCACGATCCCCAAAACAGCTGTTTTTTTCTTTCCTCACCCTCGTCAAGGGAGGAGGAAAATCCAAGCAGGAAAGAAAGGAAGAGAGAAGGTGCCTCTCTGGCAGAGGCTCCCAAGTGCTAGAAGCAGACACTGGAGCTGGACCCTTATGTTCCTTCCTCAGCTCACTGACAGCTGGTAGGGCAGCCTGCACAGACCCCCCTGATCCCTTGGGACAGGACCTGGCTTCGGACCAGAAAGGAAGATCAGCACATACAGCAGTCTCCTGGAGTGGGATGTCTCCCTCTCCAGGCAGCAGGGAAGCTGCCGAGCAAGTGCTCCATGAGGATCTTCCCCTTCCAAGCACAGCCTATGCAAAAAACCACTGTTTTTTCAGCAGATCTCAAAACTGGTTTGTAGTCCAGGCAAGGGCCAAGCTGGAATTTGATCAGTTGCAAGGGGCTGCCAACAACAGTGTCCAGACCTCCGTGCCATGGAAAGCCGAAGCCGCTGTCCACAGCAGGGGTCTGCAGCCCAGTAGTCAGCATGATGGGACAATTTCATGCCATGAAGTACATTTCCCCCAAGGCCACACTTTGGAAGACACGGTGGAGTAAGAGGAGATGACATTCCTCCAACTTTAGCTTTGTCTCCAGACGGTTCCTCCACTTAGTGCCAAGAGAAACAAAAAATAATGTAAGCCCTGGAGTCTTGGGTCAACCACTGCAAAACTATTAATCCCAGAGTCACACTGCCCCGTCTCTGCCCTTTGTATTTGCCACCATCTTCTTGGAAAACTCAGCAGACCAGTCTTAACCTTCCAGCTCATGTTCCTTCATTAATTACCTCAACATCCCCAAAATAAGGGAGCCCAAATCCATAACCTCTTCTCTCTGATGGTGCAGATGTAAAAGTATCTGAGAGGGTGGGAGCAACGCTTTGCATCCACACTCCAAAGATATGCAGCAAGAGAGGTGATGGAGAAACCAGTGCGCAACAAATGGGCTCAACCAACAGCCATACAGCTAGAGCCAAACAGCACTTTTCATCTGTGTCATCTTACAGAGACAAACTGTCTTTGATCTAGAAAGGGATTTTTGCAGCAAATTTTATTCTAACTCTTCCACAGTCTCCCTTCATCCTTCCAAACAAAAATGTGATACCACCAACTACAAAAAATGCTCTCTGGCCACCTCACAAGCAGGATTTCTTATGTGGTTTTCTTCTGCCTCACCTCCCCTGATTCAGACTTTTCCAACAGCAAAAAAGTTTGAAGGCAGGGGAGTGACTTGCCACTGTATAACCACCCCAAAACAGCAGCAGGGGCTACCATCTGTGGCAAAGCAAAAACTCACAGCCAACACGTAAGAGGTCAGCAAAGCAGCAGCCATCTGCACCCAGGTTGGGATTAAACCTGCAGCAAATGCTTTCTAGTACTCAGGAAATTTGCAATCTGTGCAGACAGTGGGAGTGGGAGATGTACAGCTAGGAGCTGAAGAAAGCAGTGGGTCACTTTTTTCTTTCCTCATAAATCAGAATCGTCCATCACCATCCCTGCCTTGTGTGGGGTATAACGATGCCCAAGCATATGTTCACCCTCTTGCTCCAGATGCACAGCTGACTGGTGTTGCTGATGTAACTGGGGTGAGAGCTGAGCATGCACCAGGGAAGGAAACACCAGATCTTCATTCACCCAATTCACCCTCTGCGTGGCCTGTCTGCTATCCAAATGATCACGGATAGACCAAGAGGGTACCCCAAAGACCATTCATCTCTTGGTTAGACATCTTCTCTTCTCCCTTTCCATACCAGAAAGAGACCCAGAGTGCTGGATCCCCCAACCCCTGCTGCAACTGCTGAACAGTAAGGGTGTAGAAAGGGAGAGACTGTACTCCTCTTTTGGGACCCACAGCAGGCCGCCATCAGGGCTGGGTGGCCCTTTGGCTTGACTGGCTGTGGCCATCCCTCAGTTCCTCCTTTCCAGCCCTTGGCCGCCGTAGGAGATTCAGGTACCACCACTACCCACTTCTGCTGCTGGAGCACTGGCTGCATAGGCATCTGCTGCAGCTCCACCACACTACAGGTGACCTTCTGGTTGGTCCTGTATGCACCCTCTGCCCTGGCAAAGTGACCTGCAAAGGTGACTCCTCAATTCCCAGACTCAGATCGTGCCTTTACTTCAGAGAGCGCTGTGGCATTGCTGAAGCAGGAGTCACGGGCTGGCATGCATTGACTTCCTAAACCAGACATGATGGGGGGAAGTCGCCCATGCCTGCACGCAGCACTACCAAACCCTGGGCACTCAGAAGCCAGCATTCAGCTTGGCTGAATCAGGCCCATAATAAGGAAGCAAGATCACATCATCTTCATAAAAGCAGGATTTAAGTACAAACATCTGCCCAGCTGTTTTTTAATTAAGGCAGTTTATAGCTGAGTATTTGTTTCAGTAATCCAGGGCTCCAGCTGCAGAAATGCCATGCGCAGTCTAATTACGGCAGCTAGTTTATTTAACAGAGTTTGACATTGTTTGACGTTTAGCTGAGTCACCTTGTTCCTGGGTAAAGCAGCAAGGGCTTTTCAGCAGTTCAACAAGAAAGAGGCAGAGATTCGATATCAAAAGTAGAATGCATATCACTGAAATTTTAAATTAAATACAGCTGAAGTCTATTCTATCCGGGCAGCTTCTCTCTTTGGGACACTAAGTCAGCCCAAATGTTTTCCAGATATAACCGTTCCCCTCAAGGACGTGCAGCACTACCATCTCCCTCACGTTCTTGGAGGGTGGGAAGGGTAGGAAGTGTTGTAATGGGCATATGGGATGTATCTCATCCTCTGCAAATATCACCCACCCATGTATCGGGACATCCATCACCAAGAGCTGCACGCAGGCTGAGCATCAGCCACCCGCATTCAGCCAATATTTTTCTAGGACAAAGTAAAAGAAATGGGTCAGTGACAGACAATGCAGGAGGAACCACTGTGACCTGCAGACAGAGATTTCCCTACGGCACCTTGCAGTACTGCTGTACAGTGCTTTTCAAGGATCTCACAATACTTTCCAGCAAGAAAGGCAGGCCAGCAGTACCCATCCTCACAAGACAGAGGTTTCACAAAGTGACTTGTCTATCAGTTTGTTGGTGGCACAGCTGAAAACAGAGCCCACTCTTAGACTCCTCTCCTCATCCCTGGTTGGAAACCGAAGGCAACACCACCTCCCCCTGGCTGCAGAGGGCCTGGATGCAGCACAGAGCAAAGCCCAAGCCTGGAGTTGCCTTCCAGAAAGCTCACGCTGCTGTGCTGCCCTGCTTCAGCTCTGATGCTTGTGTCACATATTTGTGCTGCTGTTTTCCAAGACCTTGCTTCTCTGCTCTCCCTGGAGCTGTGCTTGCCACACATCTGGAGCAGCTGCTTTGCCCACAAACAGCATTGGGGTCGACAGCATGCTCCTAGAGAGGACTAAGCCCTACCACCCCAACTTCTCTTTACAGACATTTGGGGATGATCTGGGATCTCCTTTTTATAGTTAAAGACAGAATGGGCCTTTTAACAGGCTGAAAATACTCCATTTGTCCTGGCAGGCAGTGCAGCCAGCCAAACTTCAAACCAACAGCCAGAATCGTGCAGTCAGACAATAGAGAGCTGGCCTGAGTGTGCATTTCCAAGAGCACGCTGCAGCCTGGCTCATCTTCCCCTGCCATCCCTGCAGTCGCTGCTGGGAGAAGCTGTGTGGAAGTATGTGCCATTACCTTGAGGACAGGATATCCATCATGTCCAGCCTCTATCTGAAAGCTGTCAGAGAGACAGTGGCTGAGGCCAAAGAGATACTTCCTTATCTTTTTGGCTAGCACTGCAGAAATACTTGTTTGCATTTAACCTTGTTTCCGTTTCCTTTATATCTCAGTGGCAACTGTAATTATTAATTCCTTATTGTACTGCAACAGCATTTGCAGAGCCACAGCATGCACGAATGAAGAAAACAGTGTCTCTAGTCTCCAGTGGTCTCCCAGTTGGCAACCCAAGCTCAGACTGTCTGGTTGCACCCCACAGGCATAAGCCTCCAGAAGCCATCAAAACCCTTTTGTGCAGCAGGACATGAGCCAACCTGAACCACTGATGCAGGATGCCCTGGGAGCCCTAAACAGCATGCCAGTTATTTTAGGAGGAGGTGGAGGTTTGGTATCACAAGGCTGCGTGTATGAGCTCTCAGGGAAAAGGTATTTGTTAAGACAGGTCAGAAGAAGTACTAGAGAGGGTGGCTGGGGAAGTGTAGTCCCCAATTGCTCTCACCCATCTTTGTTTATGGCTTTGCCCACAGCATTACCTGGCAGAAAAGGGATGATTCTTTGCTTGGGGTCTTTCTGGCCTCCTTCAATAGGGAACTTGTCCAGAAGCTGCATCTGCAAAGGAAACAGAACAAATGTCTTAGGTGAAAAGCAGGGGCTAGCTGTGTAGGGACCAGGGGATCTCTTGGTCCGTGTGTGGTTTAGAAGAGGATTAGCAAAGCAAAACAACTGCAGGAATCCTTCTGCCTCGTTGCAGGGAGTCTGTGCATAAAAAGGTACGATACAGTTCACTCCAAGAAAGGGAGGGCAAGTTTCTGGCAGCACAGAGGAGCTGGGATGGGGCCCAGGCAGGATCCTGGCCTTGCCACCGTTCTAAAATTAGGCTCCCATCCTTCGTTACAAAACACACGCTTCGCCTCTAATCTCCAGCCTGCCTGGGTTGGTGGAGACACAGCTTTTACATATCCCTGTGACAGACCACCTACCTGGTGAAAAGTGCTCTTCAAGCAACCGGATTAAAGGTTATTTACTAAAACACCCGCTCTGCCTTCTCGCTGGCACAGCACAGCCCCTGCTCTGGAGAGATGGTTCAGGGGAAATATCTTCCTTCCACTGCAGTCCCTACGTGGAGGGCAGCAGCAGAGAAAGGGCAGCAGGGAGAGAGGCCTCAGACAACAGGGCATCCCGGAGACATCACCACCACGAATGGCCAGAAGGCACAGCTTATGGTGGGTGTGCTTTCAGGCTGTAACAAGCACTCTTTAGCACATGGTTATGGACCACCCGAACCAGAATTTCATCCACATCAGCTAAGATCTTGCCCCACTGACTCCTAAGCCATGCACACCACAATACCTGTTTCTGACACCCCTCTAAGGGCTGAGCTGGCTCAGGATCTGGCAGAGCCGCATACAGCCTTCAGCCTGAAGAGCTCAAAGGGGTACTGATGGCTATGGCCAGCTTGCATGGTGGAGCTGACCACCTGTGACTTTCTGTGAAAGCAAGGCTAAGAAAGCTGTACACTGACCTGATGTTCTTCAATGGGCCCTACAATTTCTCTTTTGGTGATGACCCTGAATGGGCCAGTGCCACTGAAGCGGAACACTGTCCAAGAGGCCATGCAAAACCTCAGCCAGAAAGGAAAGAAGCATTTCCTCCAGTAGTACCTTCATGGACCTGCCCAGGAGAGACTGGCCCCAGCACTGAAAACTTCCAGAGCCTCTCAGCCATCTCAGCCTCTCCCATTCACACTCTGTAACCTTTTGCTGGCATTCAGCCTGTGGTGCTAGCAAGATAAATACCCAAATCTTCACAATCTATTTAATTCTCTCCCACATTTCAGATGCACAATGTCCCCATTGATCCCACACAGAAACTCCAGCTCCCTTGTCCTGGAGGAACACCAAAGCTCCTGCTAGCCCAGTGACTTGCTTCCAAGAGATGTCCTTCAACTCACAACTCACAGGCCCTGGGGCCTCTGAGGAAGGTAAGGAAGAAAAGCAAGCAGTTCTGTTACTTGACCTTGCAGGACCCTTATCTCCTCACCTGAACTGGACCTACAGCTCAATACAAATACCTAAAGTGGCAGCAAAAGCTGTGGGGGTGGGAGGTTTCATCAATCAGCACTGAATCTCATCAATGCTATGTGCCCAACAATGAGGGTGTATGAGTTAACAGCTTTGCTAGTTCAACAGATTTCCTTTAATACTTTTTTTGCTAACATGGGGAAAAAAAACCTCATAATTTTTTTACTGTTTTTGTTTTAAGCACACAGAATCCTTCTTCTCTTCAACCACACACAACATCTCCAGCATTTTCACCATATGGTACAGCAAACCAAAGATCAAGAGGAAACCCAGGAGTAGAAGGAACATCTGTGCAGGAGAAAAAGTTAAAAGATCCCACATGTTTCCCCATCGGGGAGTCAGCCTGGTAAATAAATACACCATAGCTTTGCAGATTGTTAGCTAACTCACTTTTCTGCCTATAGAGACATGTTTTTTATTGAAAATGGAAAATGTTGTTTTCTTGTAGGTAGAGCTCTGGGTGTCTGAGGTCAGGTATGGGCAAGAGTTTTGTTCAAAGGGAAAAAAAAAGGGAAGAAAAAAAAGAGGGGGAGGGAATCCCCACCGATTGACTTCAAGTTTCCCTCTTGCTCCAGTTTAGCCAGGAAGGCGATTCTCACTTTACTATGCAGTGACTGAGTCAAGCTGGAACCGATACAGTCAAATTCCCATCGTTATTCTTGGAGTTAGATTAGCTTGGCTAACACAAGCCTTTTTAACCACATCAAGAGAGTCACAACGTGTATAATTTAGCGCTATTTATCTAAAGGGTGGATATCAGCAAAATAGATGCAATAAACTGCAGCTGGAAGAGTTTGGCTTAAATTTCCTAGACTACACTTTCTGCCACAGCTCTTGCCTCTGCTGGGAGGGTCTGGATGGCAGGGAGCAGCAGGGAGCTGCAGGGAGGCAGAGGTGTTCAGGAGGCCACTGATTTAATTCATGGGGACACAGCCTGTCCCAGTGCAAAGTCCTCAGGAAACATGGGAGGTTTCTAATCATCTCCAATATGTAAGGCAATATCCAAATGGCCAACATGAATGTATCTGCAAGAAACTGAAGGTAAGGAGCGTAGCTGCTGTTCCTCAAGAGGTCATACAAGATTGGGCACCCATGGAGGAGTGTGGCAGTCTCTCTTCGAGCCTTGACCCCAATGACACTTACTACTGGCTGGTGGATGGGTCCCTGGACCAACAGATTGGGTCTGGCATTTGTGCTGCAACAGCAATAGAGACAGGCTGGTGCTGGGCAGCTGTGCAGGAGGTTCAGGAGGAAGCTACTGGCTGAATCTCAAGATGACATGAGAAACCTGACACACCTAAAAAAAGATCTAAGCACGCATATAACTGCAGCCCAGCAAAACTTAGATCTAAAATCCTGGAAAAGCAGGATTCTGTATCCTCTCACCCACAGAGGAGGGGGTGAAGCAGAAGAGGAGAAAGAGATGGATGCAAGGGGAAAAAAAATCAGGAAAGGGCCTGAATGAAACATCCTGATTCTCCCAGAGGTGATGGGGTACCCTGAGCCAAAGCCTAGCAGCCTGGCTCAGCCTAGCAGAGGAGACAGTAACTGTGGAGATAAATGGAACAGTCGGGAATGGAGGGAGCTAAGGGCTGAACTACAGAAACTCCTCCTGAAGTCACAGTGCTTTCCCCATGCAGATGTTTAACAGCCAAAGACCAATAAACAGATTTTCAGTTCACTCAATCAGATGCATGCAGTGCATCTGAATGTTTAAAACTCTAGCCTGTGATAAATGTTCCTCCATGAAAGGAAATTATTATTGTTGTTGTTATTATTGCAAATATACATATGACGGAGCATAAAAATCCTTTGATCCGATTATTCTGCTCCAACATGGACATTCTCCACAAGTTGTTACTCACATTTTTGACAGATGGCATTTAATTTGGGGACAAGATTCACTGAATGACAAAGTCATAACTCGTCACTTGGAGTAAAACCATCACAATATGTGGGAAAAGAAGAGCAGACTGCATGAGAAGGAGTCCCAGAGGATGGAGTCTTTGGGCAGACAAGAAAACCAAGTGGGCAATGCATTTTGCAAACCTAGAGGAGCCCATACTCAGTTTATCTCCTTACAAGCATTAGTTTGTGAATCCCACCATGGGGGAGCTTCCAATTGTATGTCTAATGCCATGAGCAGAAAGAAATCTGTTACCATGTCACTGTGTCACAGGGTGGGAGATCTGTTTGGAAACAGCGAGGGTATATGGCAGCTGGGAAGTGAGCTTCCCACCCACTTGGGCAGCACGTCTGGAGTCAGGTTGAACAAACACGTACTCCTCCTGCTTCCTGCACAACAGATGTGTTCACAAATAACTCCATACCAAAACCACCTCCCCAGGCTTTGTCTCTCCAAACTGCTCTGGGTTTGCCAATAGCTTTCCTATGTAAGTCCTACATGGAGTTCTGCCTACAGTTCTGAGCAGCTTTCTTCTTGCTTCTGCCCTAAACTCATTTAGAAGATCTGCTATAAACCCTGTGGCCCAGATTATGACTTTCTTATAGCAGTCAACAAATAACCATGCAATTAATCACATTAAAAATCAAGGGAATTACTCATTAAAATGAGAGCAGGCTCAGAGCACTGGCCCACTCCTCTCCTTACTACCTGCACCTAACCACAAGATTATTTTACTTGCAAAAATGGACTAGGAAGATTTCAGTGGTATCAACTCTCATAACTGGCCTTTCTGTTAAGTCCCAGCTCCTGGAGGTGAGCAACTGTGTGAGAATTAACATTCACTGTACAAACCAACCGAACAGAAACATCTCTAGATTGTGGGGTGCAAAGCATCAATTTACAAATTCATCCTTAAATGCCCAGAAGCTGAAAGGCAAATAATACATTCTGCACATTTTTGATATAAAATAGGGAGCTCTGAAAGCTGCCTCATGCATGTAAATGGGAAAGAGGTGCAGCCAGTGCCCTCACTTAACGGCTAGGCTGTTACTGTGGTCACCTACGTCAGCTCTGCTGTAAAAATAAGATTCAGCCTCTGCCTGCCTTACAATGGTACCACCTTTACTGGTATTTAATGGTATCACATTTTTGGTTAGATTTTCATAAAACAACATTTCTTTCTGTTGTAGATATAAGGACTTAGAGCACATGAGACTAAGGAGTGACTTTTGCAGAAGAGGCTTTTAGTCTGCCATCTAATGCTAGGGACACGAACACAGAAACTGGCCTGATCCTGTGGCATTTGCCAGAGGGAACTCTATTCCTGGTTTGGTCTTGAGGTTTTGGAAGTTTGTGACCAAATCTAACTCCCTGAAATGAATCTACTGAGACAACTACCTGCCTTCCATATGTGCTTTACACCAGACTCTAGCTGGAGTTTCCTGCTGGGCTGTTAATTCCTCCCCTTCCTTCCTTCCTTGCAGCAGTTTTACCTCTTCCCCCAGTCAGAAGACTGACGTTCTCCACACCCCATAAAATGAACAAATTAGGAAACCCACACACTCTCTTATCAGCAGGTCTATCTTTCTGGTTCCTTTTCAAGTGGACATAGGTTTGCCATGTGCACAGATAAAATCAAAGCCTGGCAGGAGGTCAGCACTGTTATCACAGGAGATTTATTTTAACTCACACAGACCCTGAAGATGACTTTCATCCAAACCCCTTACTCTGGCAAACAAAACTACAGCCACAACTGCAAAGGGACGTAGGACTCCGACCTTCTGCAGGGAGGCCTTGCTCCCCCCTCCAGAGTGTCTAATTTACTTTTTTCCCAGAGATATGGCAAATGAAAATTAAACCATGACCAAGAGACCTAGAGCAGCAGTTTTTTGGCAAGGTGCCCCCAGAAACCCCAGTGAGTTTGCCACCTTACTCTTCATCACTCAAGCGGTGCCAAGGCTACAACTCTTCCTCCACTGGATGCCAAGAGGCATATTAGCTTCTCATTTTCCAAGTGCTCAGTAGAAAATGCACTTTTCTTTAAAAATAAGGCTAGCCAACAATAACTTCAATTTAGCCACTGCTGGACTTGAAAGGTAAAGTACAAGAGGACAGTTGGGCACCAGGTACATGATGATCCCAGCTCTCAGTGATTCCCTTCTCATAAGGCTGATCTGAGCCCAGAGTCCCAAGGCAGAAAGGGGCTAAGGCCAACTGAATCATGGAATTATAGAATCGATGTGGTTAGAAGATCATCAAGTCCAACCGTTAACCAACATTGCCAAATTCACCACTAAACTGTGTCCCTAAGCACCACAAATCTTTTAAATACCTGCAGGTATGGTGACTCCATGACTTCCCTGGGCAGCCTGTTCCAATGATTGAAAACCCTCTGGGTGAAGAAATTTTTCTTAATATCCAATCTAAACCTCCCTGGCACAACTTTAGGCCGTTTTCTCTTGCTCTATCACTTATTACTTGGGAGAAGAGAGAAATACCCAGCTGGCTACAAGGTCCTTTGAGGTAGTTGTAGGGAGCAATAAGGTCTCCCCCCTCAGCCTCCTTTCATCCAGACTAAAAATCAGTCCCCTCAGCTGCTTCTCATAAGACTTGTGCTCTAGAACCTTCACCAGCTCCATTCCTCTTCTTTGGACCTGTTCCAGCACCTCAATGTCTTTCTTGTAGTGACGAGCCCAAAATGGAACACAGTACTGGAGGTGTGGCCTCACCAGTGCAGAGAACAGAGGGACAGTCACTTCCCCAGTTCTGTTGGACACACTGTTTCTGATACAAGCCAGGATGCTGTTGGCCTTGGCCATCTAGGCACACTGCCAGCTCACATACAGCCAGCTGTGACCAATGGCGTCCTCTTCCACCTCCCAGCCGCTCTTCCCTAAGCCTGTACCATTGCAAGGGGTTGTCATGACCCAAGTGCAGTACCCAGCGCTGAGCCTCATACAGTTGGCCTCAGCACATCAGTCCAGACTGTCCAGATCCCTCTGTTGGGCCTTCCTACCCTCAAGCAGATCAACACTCTTGCCCAACTTGGCATCATGTGCAAACTGTCTGAGGGTGCATTCGATGCCTTTGTCCAGACCATTGATACAGATGTGAAAGAGAACTGGATCCAGTACAGTGCCCTGGGGAACACCACTTGTGACTGGACGCCAGATGGATTTAACACCATTCACCACAACTCTCTGGACCCAGCATCCAGACAGTTTTTTACCAAGCAGAGCGTACACCCATCCAAGCCCTGAGCTGCCAAAGTTTGGCATAGGAGAGGAAACATCTGTACGTGTATAGGGTTGTGTGCACACGTCTGGTAAGACACGGCTGCCAAATAAAGTGGAAGAAAAGCAAAGATGCTACCAGGGATCTGAAAATTCCATCAGGTGATGATGGAACTTGCACCCTCAGCTGGAGGGGTTCATGGCCTCTGCATATCAGAAAAGATTGAAAGTCCCTGAGATAACGAAGGCTTAGATGAGAAGGGGAGGTAAGATACCAGAATAGAAGAAGAGTTATTAATTAAAACCCTGAGGAGCAGCAGCAACTTCCTTTCATTTTGAAGTTGAAAACCAGCTGTGCTGCTCACTGACGTGACTGATGGTTACAGCACCATCAGCTACATTTTGAGTTATAAATGGTGTGGTCTGAAAGAAAGGGAAAGGCCATAATCAGATTGAATTCTGCTGTCTACCAGAGTTTTCCTGTGGATAAAACTCTCTGGCCCTGTCTCTGCTTTTTCATGAGATCTCAGGAAGGTGGCATGAGATTTAATAGAGTCATCAAATGCTGCAGGAGCCAGAGACTAAATTCAGAGGAACTGTACTCTTCTAAAATCAGCAGGACAGGAGCAAATGGAAAAGTATTATCAGCGTGTTTCAGATATGTTTATCCTCCCATTTGTGGGCTTGCTGACCTGTAGCATATTCCAAATCAGGCTTAACCAGAGCATCCAAAGGGGTCTTTTGCTTAAGGAAGATGTCTAGGCACCAGCAAACAGATCTCACGCTATTAGGTAACGTATCAGCATTTAAATGCCAACAGGTGAGAACAAGCAAGAGAGTAGAGAACCTGAGAGCCTCTCTTTATAGATTCACCTTTTACTTGGCTGTTCAGAGAAGATCGCTTCCTCAATGGTTTGATTTCAGGACAGGTTTTCTGTTACTGCAAATAAGCAGAGCATCTATGACGTAAATGGAAGGATCTGATTTTTTCCAGCCCAGGACTGTACCTGCTGAGACCAATGACAGAAGCTCAAACACAGTGGGGAACACCATCGCTGCCCTTAGAGCAGATCCCTCTGCAGGATACAGCTGCTGGAGGATTTCCCCTGGATGTGGGTTGCATTGAGCTTCTTTGTATTCCTCCTCTGCTTCACCCTCTCACAGGAACAACAATTCAGTTTGCTCTCACAGACACAAGACAGCAGGAGGTCTGCCTAACTCCCAACCATTCAAAATTAGGCAAAACAGAACTGTTCCCAACCATAGTATCGATTAGAAAAAGGTTGCAGAAGATGAGGAGATCTTTAGGTGAGGGCATGAGGCAGACTGGGCACAGCTCAGCCCATCTGTTAGCTGCTCCCATGTGTAACTGAGATCTAATGCAGCAGAAGGAGGTGAAACTCCATCTCTTCCTAAAGCAGTAACCAGTTTCACGCTGCAGCAGGAATAATTGTATGAGGCAGCCAGTGACACTGGCTCTCTTCTGGTGTTACATGATGCCACAGCATGCAAGAGAAGTACATTAATTCAATCCCTGAGAAGCAGCAGCAACTGGATTTCCTTTTATTTTGAAAGAAAAAAACCAAACCCCAAAACCTAAAGCAAAACCCATCCGGATAACAGGCTGACATGCCTGACAATTACAGCATTATAGGATATGTTCTGAATTAAATATAGTGCAATCTGTGAGAAAGTCAAACAAAGGCAGGAAAACGCATATAAAGTGAAGAGAACAGACATTTACAGCATGGTGTAATCCCCAAAGGGAAAATGCCTCTCTCAGGTCTGAAAATTTCCACAAGAAATCTTGGAAATCTTACAAACCTCTCAGTATCCAACTAAAACAGCCAAGGGAGGAGAAGGGGGAGGCGGAGCAGAGACTGGGGGTCTTTCCCCAACACGATCCATCAAAGGAGGGAATGCTGTTTCCCAGCCGAGACATTCGGTATTTTTCATGCAGAAATGCAGCTTTCTCTCCAGGCTCCACAAAACAAGCCCAGCGTTTGTGGCTAGCACAGACTGGCAAAACATTCGGAGGTGCTGGTTTGGGATGACAGAGGCACTTGGTGCATCTCTGAAGAGCTCCTCAGAAAGCCCACACTGTCCTTTCACAGAGCAGCTATTGATGTCTCCTGCCAGAAGCATTTTCTTTCCCCACTGCTAAATTAGACTGGCCTCATCTGACTTAACCACACTGGAAGATGCTTGGACAAAGGCTACTTCATACTTTTCCATCTCTCCATGATGATTATACATCTCTTGTTACTCCAGTATCTATGGTGGATTTGTCCCAACAGCATCCCTGGGAAGTAAGGCCATACAATAATGCCTGTTTTAGAGAGGCACGATGAGATGAATGCTGCAGTTATATGACACAGCAGGGTTGGGAAGAGATGTCAGAGCCACGCTAATGCCATGCCCCATCAGATCAATTAGCCAAGCTTCTGCAGAAGGCTCATAATATTGGGAAGGGGTGCAACCATTTTGCCTCTTTTCCCCAGAGGTAGCACATCCAGAGCTAGCTCAGGTGCTCAGACTTTAACCTGGGCACATCCTAAAAGGCTCACCGGAGATCACAGTGAAAATCCGGGCTGAGGAGAAAAGCTGATGTCAACTGTAGAGCATCCTCCATCACCTACTGCAACTTTTTATC
Organism: Zapornia atra; assembly: GCA_013400835.1. NCBI lineage: Eukaryota > Metazoa > Chordata > Aves > Gruiformes > Rallidae > Zapornia > Zapornia atra. Next base: position 67,106 of record VZTU01005821.1, on the reverse strand, counting down.
CTTACAAAAGTCACAGGCCTTGAAGTGTCACTTTAGACTGCACCTCAGTGGCAACACACCAACGTGCTCTGGTGACAAACACTGCAGCAATGGTGACAGTGGCCCCTGGACATTACAGGGAGCCAGGACCAAGCTCTCCTCTAACACCAGCCTCCAAACAGCAGCAAAACTGCATCTGACAGCACCATCAGAGCAAAAGTACCATTTTTAAATACGATAGCAACTTCACTGAAAGGGAGCAAAGCACCAAGGTGCTTCCTACATCACCTGGGAATTAAAATAAATATCGTCTTTCCATCCTTCTTTAAACTTTCAATCCTTTCAAGCCAATCGCTGAAATAAAACACAGCCCCACTGAGCTTTTGGGTTTTTTTGGTGCATTGACTTTACTGAGCCACTCCAAAGATCCCACAATGTAAAAACTGCAAGTGCCTCAATCTTACCCAGGATGGGGCTGTGCAGGCAGGAGCAGCTCTGCCCGGGGCAAAGGCCAGACAGGTCCGTGGGAGGCTGTAGAGCTACAAACCCTCTTGCTTTAGGTCCTGAGGAAACCCCTGGCAGCCCTGCTGAGTGTCACACTGCAGCTGCAAGCAAGGTTCTGGAGGGTGCATCCTCAAAGCAGCATGGTACCATTAGCAGAATGCTGCTGTTTATTACATAGTTGAGGTTAGCACAAATCACACACCAAATATTAAGATCAGCAAGATTTGCAGGCTGGTTTGGTTTTGCCAGCCTGACTCCAGCTGGTTCTCCAGAGCAATACGGGTGTCAAGGGCTGGAGAACCACATCTCTCATGCAATGTCCTCTTCTAACATTCACTGCTCCTCTTTTGTACAGGTGTAACTGCTGATTCCATCAGCGTTTTACGCAGGAGCTACCCAGCCTACCCACTCCATCTCTGCAAACTCATTTTGTTTGAATCAGTGCAAAGTCAGGAGCTGGAAGGCTCTGAAACCTGATTTATACATTGCATCGGATGGTTATTGATCTTGCACCCACAGAATCAATCCTCAGAGAGGGTTCTATTGCTCACACAGCGGTAACACCGGTTTTAACCAAACCTGCTTAAAAACACACCCTTAGTTAAACTGCTTTGTGAGCCGGCAAGACTAATCCCCTGCTTACATTACTATGAGAGAGATGAGACTTTAGGTCCAAATGTATGAAACTTAATCCCTGTTTTCATAATCTACATCTCTACAGCCTGTTAGCTCTGCTTAATATATCGTCCCCCGGAAACCACAAGTAACTTCAATATTGAAAACAGAAACAATAGCTCCAAACACAATGGCACATTTTACTTCAGAAAATCCATCTGAAATGGTATCTACTCATCTCCATAGGACACCACTCATAGCTCTGGGGAGACGGGGGAGAGCGACCGCCCAGCTTGGTACAATGAAGAAACTGTGCCAAGCTAAACATAACCACAGGTTTTAACTCCACGCTGGGAGGAGACTCCTTTGTCTTCTTTTCTCTCTCTCTCACTACCTCCAAACCCCGAGATGTTTTGCCTGAGTATCTGGTTCCAAACACGTGTGTCTCATGTCTTTGGGGGGATTTAGAAAGGAGCACAGACAACAAATCCCACCGCCTGAGCAGGCAAACAGAGCTGTGCATGTAACAGATACCTTGCTCCAGGCCTCGAGGGATGTAAGCAAGCAGGCAGCAGGACAGACAGTTTCCAACAGTTCAGAGCCAGCTGCCAGTTTTCATGCTCCCAGCCCCAGCGTGGGTCCTTCAGCTTGGGCACTGCCCAGGCCCAGGTGCTGGCATCTCCCTAGGATGCTCATCTGGCATGTAGGGACAGTGAAGGTGTCTGGTGCACAAGAAAGACAGACTCTGAGCCAGGGTTTCCTGACTGGGCTTGCAATGGTGGGAGGGCAGGATTTAGGGGCTGGACTAAAGAACAAACCTAGGCTTGCAACAGTCTGTCCTTCTTACTGGTGCCTGTTGCAGTGGCATCTCATGAACAGGCTTCTCTGCAGATTTACTTCTAGACAGATGAGACAAAGTCCACAGATATCAGAAAAGCTGTTTCAAAGAGTCTTCCCATTGCTACTACAACCCCACAACACGGGTACCTTAGCTGGACACTCAAACCCACACCAACTCCTTCCAATCACTGCCCCAACGCACAGCACAGATACTTGTTCTCTCTGGAATAAAAACATCAATTTGGGTAACATCTAACCCCTTAAAACTCATGCCTAGAAGAAGGATTCCAGAGGACCTGAGCAGCCATCCTGAAGGCCCTTGCAGATGGACCAGACTGTGACACAAGACTGCACTGGAAGGAGGGACTGCACAGCCCATGGAACAAATTCAACCCAGCCAGCTGAGAAGGAAGGCTGGGATTAAACCCTTTTTTTTTTTGTAAGTACAAGTCTGCCTGAGGAGCTTTGTTAATTTAATTAAGAATTAAAGCAAACTCTGGGAAAGTAGCTGGGTTTGGACGGTGGCCACAGCGGCTGCATGTGCGTGGCTTGGAGCAGGGGGGCACAGGGTTACGTTCTGCATGTTCATGTGTTACTCCAGGATCTCCATTCAGATAATAATCATCCATCCTTGGACAGGCCCCTTGCAGACCAGATGGTATTCTGTGCATTATACCGACCAATCACATGCAATATTTGGCAGGGTATTAAAAGTAGCAATGGAGGTCTTTGACAAGGGTGGGAATTTTTTGGGTCTTTTTTCATCTCAGCAGCTTTTAAGTGGTACAAGCATATTGTCAAGAAACACTGTCAGGGCTGTGACTTTTCCAAACTTGCAGATGATAAAAACTACTACAAGTTGTGACGGACGAACTACACACGGGGGCAGATGCCTGCATCCAAGAGGAGAGAGATTCCTTCCAGCTCCATCCTCTGATCAGGAGGTTTCAAGCCTGTATCCCTCCCGGGTGGCTTTTACAAGACTTGATGGTGGGACGGTAGTCAGCAGGACTAGGCGCAGCATTTACCTGGTGTGTGGCTATCTGTGACAGGCAGCATGGCCCTGCCTTGAAAGGCAGAGCTGTTGCCCATGCAGGAGATACTTCTCCCATCCTCATCAGGACATTGGCTTCCTGACCTTTAAGCCAAAGGTGGCCACAGAGGCACATGTGCTGCACACCAACACCCCTTGCTTTGCAGGCAGCTGGCCTACATGTCCACCTTGCCAGTAAGCATCCATGCTCACTCTCCTCTGGTGGATGCTCTTCCAGTGGCACAAGGAGAGGTGCATCACTAGGGACTGTTTGTACATTACTGGGCATATACTCTGAAAACTCAAGTTTCTGCCAGCCTGCCTGGCCACACACACAATCCCCTCTGGCCAGGTGATTGATACACCAATCGAGTAATGCAGGCACACCTGGGTGATGCAAGGAAAGGGTCCTGGAGAGAGCAGGCTGTAGGCACAAGTCTTCCAATCCAGCAGGTCTTTCCCAAACATTTCTGAAGGGCTTTCTGAATGGAAGGTGGTGACCTATGTGTTGCTTTGGTGGCCAGGCTGATATCCAACCAGGAGACCAGTAGGGATGCAGATCTGTATGCCTTTCCACATCATGTGACCCACTGGACGGGGCAGACAGGCAGGCCAGACAAGCATAGCAGCCACTGACCCTGTTGGTTACTGCAGGCATCCAGGGACATTTTTGATCCTCCCTATGGGTTTTCACTCATCTGCCCTGTCCTTCTCCCCACCACACAAATCCACAATAAAGAGACATCAGAAGAATGGCCAGACTGTGGAAATATCCCTGCTCATGTGTTGGAAAGTCCAAGTGTAACCAACAAGCTGCAGGTACCACACAGCTCTCTTCTGGTTTGAGCAGGGAATTAACATTTCACAGAATTTACTTGATGATGCTTTGTCACAGAAACACAGCAACTTGCATCAAAGAGATTCTGGCCATATCCAGACTCTGTAATTCCCTTACCATCATCAGCCAAGCTTAGGAGGGCGCTGTGGTATCTAGACCTGACTGCTGGATGTATGAGCCCCTGTGATCCTCGTGTGCTCCACAGGGCTATTTATTTGATCACCCTTTAGTGATCAGCATCATGGCTGTAAGGGATCAAGGAACAGCCTCTCTAGGGAATTGCATCTTCAGGCACCTGCAGAACCCAGCAGTAAAACTTCAGCTTTTTATAAAACAAGGAAGAAAAAAAAAACCAAAACAAAAAAGAAGTGCAGTGGGGAGGAGGTGAGAGGAAAAGTGACACATGAACTGCTTTCTACCAGGACACAAGCAGCTCTGAATATTACATTTCATGTATATATCCTGGTACCCTGTTGAGGATGAGATACGCTATTTGAGAGCACAGAACATCCTGTTTTCCATCAGAAAACAAGACTCCACCTCATCCATGCCCAGCTATTGCTAACCTCCTTTCATCATCAAACAGGGAGAGAATAGGGCATGGGAGGGCAGGAACTACACACCTGTGGCCAGCACACACGCAAGCGCAGTGACCTGCTCTTTGCCAGCAACCCAGATGCAAAGTTATCTTGCTTCATTAGGGCTTCCTTGGGGGGGGAAACCTTGGCTAAAGGAACTGAACACATAAATTACACTACCAGACACACACAAATAACCTATTTTGCTCTGCCAGGTGCAGACGATTGTTTCTAGTCCTTCATCTGGGGCTGGTGCACGTCTCTCCATGAGGTCAGATGCAGGAGCTGGCCAGGAATGGAGGAAAATCTGAGTGCAACTTAAGAAAAACAGAAACAAAACTCAGAAGAAATATTCCTCGCTCCAACAGGTGCAGAGATGTGACTGTATGTGCTTCGACACACAGGCTTTCAACACGGCCTGAGCGTCACACTGCAGATCTAACATGGTTAAGGGAGCTTTGAAATCTCACCCTTGCTTTGAACCTTTCAGATCTGTATCAGTGTGGAGAAGGATTTGAAGCTGGAGGAAGACGCTCGTATTTCGAAAGCAAGCGCCAGCAGGTGAAGGGGCAAGCAAAGGGGCTGTTCTCCGTTTCAGGCAGCAAGAGCAGCCTGGGCAGGCGAATCCCTGCCTGGCTGTGGGACTGAACAGCATGAAGCAGTGCAAGTACAACAGCAGCTTGAAAACAGAAACAAGCTTCCTTTCTTAGCCATATTGAGTCAGGCAACAAGGCAAACTGCCAGACAGCTTCTCTTGCCCTTCTGTTAAAACCGAGCAGCAGAGTGTGATTCAAACATCAATACTTCCAATGACAGATGGGCTGACGCTGTAATAGTATCTCATCTACTTAGAAGCACCTCTTAAATGTTCAAGAAGGTGGAAAAAGAACTCCAGACTTTATATCCTGAGTCTGAATGTGTCCCTTGAGGTATTGTTTCTAGATTTGATCCACGCAGAAAGAACCTATTTCTAATATCAGACAGTAATATGGAGAGAAGAGGAAAAACTAAGAGGAAGAAGAGATACTCCTGGCGGGTTACAGCATTGAATCTCAACATAATGCTGACTTGCAGGAGTCGCCAGGCCCAGGAGATGTGCCTTATGTGCCTGCAAGGAGATGAAAAAACCAATGAAACCACTCAGAAAAGCAAGGGGAAGAGCTGATTTCTGTAAAGTCAATGACTTCTAGGTTGAAGAAGATCCCTTTTCTATGTCACAGTGCTTCATGCAAAGGCAATTATTTTTTCCACGATGCCACTGGTTTTTCAGGTACCACCAAACTCCCTCCCCAGGAAAACCTCTCTTACATTTGCCCTCCCAACTGGGAAGTCTCCAGGAGCTATTATGACAGCAGTGAGCACAGAAGGATTGTCTTTGCAATGAATAAGACAATCCGTCTTGTATACTTTACTGAGACGGTGGACAAACACTGGACTAGGCTTCCTAGAGATGCATTTGATGCTCCAGGTCTGTCAGTGTTTAAAGAGGCATTTTGACAATGCTTTTAATAATGTGTTAGCTTTTGGTCAGCCCTGAAGTGGCCACGCAACTGGAGTAGACGATCACTGCCAGTCCCTTCTAACTGAAATATTCTACTCTATTCTAATTCTGAAGACCTATAATAAGATGGACATATAGCAAGGGTTTCTGTATGTCTCATGTTCAAGATGATAACAATCTCATAAAATGAGAATTTTCCCCGATCTTTTAATGCCATTGGACCAGAATGCAATACCCAGGCCTGAATTTAAAAACTCTGCAGGAGAACAAAATGATCAGTCTGAATTTTCATCACAACCCTAGTCACCACTGCATCTGGGCACTTGATTGCCATGAATGAATTTATCTTCTCAAAAAAACCATGGGGGATGAAAGCTTTTACAGAATGGAGATAGCAAACTCCAAATCTCTAAACCCCAACTTTTCTGCTCTAGTCAGAGCAGGGGGAAAAATAACTCCCTTGCAGCCCTTATGGTACTTCAATCATGCTAAGAAAATAAGACTGAGGGTCAATATGCTTTATGTGCATTTAGACTATGAATTCTGGTTAGCACCAAAAGGATGAGACATGTTCACTAAACTTGCCACCCCCATAGAGAAAAACAGCTCCTAGTGCTGGTGGGCACATGGAAACTGCAACTGTAAAGCTCCCTGCACAAAGCTCTGGGTGCTGATCTCTGGAGGGCAGCGTCACAGCCGGTGTCCAGAGCAAGTGGCTCGATCTTGAAGTCTCACCCCAGTTGTCCCCATCTCCTTTCACCGCATGGTAAAACGCTGTGAGCTGTGTAATGCTTTTATCTCAACAGAGAACTCCTGAGATTAACTAATCATGGTGAACACAAAGGGATTATTTCTTTCAGTGTATTCATCAGGGTTATGGCTTCTCATGCATTTTCCAGGCCCTAACACCAGAGAGACCTACCTCTGCTCGGAGCTGGTATGTGCTACTGAAATACAAATAAATTAACAGGTCACCACGAGGGAAGGAAAGAGTTATTTTTCCATTCTGAAGGCTGACTCCAGAGCCTGACGTATCTGAAATCAATTTTTTAAAAATATGTTTAAACGGGCTCTCTTTTATATAGAGGGACTTTGTTATGATGTGGAAAATTCACAGCTCCCAACATCAAGCCATGGGTGGAGGGAGCCTGGAGTATGAATTAAAAATAATGTGGTTGTTTGCAGAAATTAACGGCACCAATTTAAATCCACACCCCTCTCCCTCCTCAAATAATCACCCTGTGAACGGAGGTGGTTTATGGAGCCCTCTGGAAAATGTTCCTCATGGCCTCCATTCCGAACCCAAAATAAAATACATCACATCTCAGCAAATACTTCACTAGGGTGCTGCTCCCTGTTCCCCCCAACCCACGCCTCCCATTTGTTGCTAATTAAATGAAACAGCAGGTGCTTGGACCACAAGCACAGCAGGGCTGCAGTGAGCAGAGTGATTAAACCCCCCTGGAATGTCTTCTTGGAGAGCTGCATCTTTCCAGGGACCGGTCTCGAAGAGGAAAGACAAGATTAGAGGCAAGGGTTGGGTCAGTCTTTGGCTGCAAGCTCCACATTCAGAATGTGCTTTCAAAGAATGGGTCACTAGAAATGTCAGGTTTCGGGGAAGATGTGTGCTGCTCTCTGCTTTTCTAAGGCATTCGTGCTATGGAATGCATGCAACACAGCATGGTCTGCCTCTGGGCTGGAGACACCTTTTTCATGCAGGCAAGACACATCATCCCAATGCATAGCAGCCTTCCCACACCAAGGCATGCGTGGGCAACTCAAATATCTAGGCAACAATCAGCAACACAGTCCCTGAGAATCCCTCCCAGCCTGGAGGTTGGTGGCCCTGCCTGTTGCAGGGGAGTTGGAACTCTATGATCCTTGGGGTCCCTTCCAACCCAGACCATTCTATGATTCTATGAGGGTAGGTTTGGGTTAGATGTTAGGAAGAAATTCCTTACTATAAGGGTAGTGAGGCCCTGCCACAGGCTGCCCCCTCCCTGTCAGTGTTCAAGACCAGGCTGGATGGGGCTTTGGGCAATCTGTGCTAGTAAAGGTGTCCCTGCCCATGGCAGGGGGCTTGGAACTAGATGATCTTTGAGGTCCCTTCCAACCCAAACCATTCTATGATTTTGTGATTGCAATCATCCTTTGGGTGAACCAATTTCCAACTGAAATAATACTGTACAAGTGTGGAAATAGACTCCTCATCCCTTCTACAGATTCCACTGCTGGCAGCAAAAGTCCACGGGGCCAGGACATAATCCCAAGAAAGAAAAGCACTATTTATATTTCTCCTGAGCAGTTAACTTCTCTTTGGCCACTCTGCTGACATTTCACTTCTTCACCAAAACCTGTTAGAAATGGCTGGGGGTTTGGGGGAGGAGAGGGAACATGGTCATTAGGGTCTGGCTTAGTTACTGTAATGCAACTAACCTTTGGCTCTGTTAAAAAGACTCCCAGTCAAAGACTTCAAAGAATTTTGCAAACATTAATGAATAAACTTTCTCCAGGAGGGCCGATTATAGCCCCCATTTTATGGGTGGGTTTTTCCAGATAACCTTCCTTCCAGCAGTTCCCTACTCCTTGTTACATGCCGCAGACTCCTGGCTCCTAATTACACAAAAAACTAAGGTGATGAAATGTATTTTGACCTAAGAGTGGAACAGGATTTGACATGAGATTTCTTAACAGCAACAGGCAGGAACCTACAACCCTATTGCTCCTGCAGCCCACAGCACACCCCGACCTGCAATACAATCCAGTGCTGTCCCACACCCAGAACAAACCCAAAGCTTTTCGGGGCTTCTCTCCACCTTGGAAATGCTTTTTGACAACTATGCTTTGCTTAAGGATAGCCAGAGACCACCTTTGTGGAACAAACCCACCCTTTACTTGCTCCACCCGCTTTATTCCCAGATCCCAACAGCAACTGAATCACTGCCACCCCCTGAAACACCAAATGCCAAATCCTCCCCTTATGTGCCAGCGAGGTGTGTCAGAGATCGGAACCCTCTAACCCTCAGCATGGTAACACAACAGGCATCGCAAACAACTACACAGGTTTTTGCAAAGCTGAGGTAACAGCCACCAATGCACCAAAAACTGTAAGACAACCTGGACTTGGTACAGGAACGCACCACCATGTACCTTCCCAAGGCATATTTTCCTCATCAGGAAGACACACACACCAGTTTTGCTCAGGCAGCTGCAGCACATCACTGTAGTGACCAGGACAAGCCTGGATTTGGATTTCAAAGCTCCCCAGACCACAGAGAGGCCAAAATGTCCCAACACACTGGGCTGTCAAAAGCCAGAGATTAGCCAAATAAAAAGAAAAAAAGGGAAATATTTTTTTCTCCAGATGGGTAAGATACACTCCCTGCAAGACAGAGCTTCCATCATTAAACTCACCTTAGTCCTCCGAAGGAATTTTTTCCCTGTTATCATTTTACTTAGTTCTTTTTTGCTTCGCTTTCTACTTCCTTCCCATTTGGCATTTTCCCCTCTCTCCCACTCACAGTGTTTTCATGGTCTTCCTTCCCCTCTCTCAAAACGCCTGGCTGAGGGTAGTGGCTCAGCAAGTTACACTAGTTTTCTTAACACACCCTTAAAAAAACCAAATGTGTCAAGATCCAGGTGCACAACTCTGATGTTAACTCAGTTAGCAAAATTGATTAGGATCTGCCCCTGATTGCACCTGGTAAATCAGGGATATCTCTGCATTGGCACCGATGCTTCACAAACAGCTTTGGTACAGAGCCCTGCCTGCACTGAAGGTTTACAGAAATTATCTTAAAAATGGGGTGCTTTGCTGAGTCTCTGCTTAGTGCTTTTTTTGAACTTGTTCACATCTCCGATCAACAGTGTGCTAGGAACTCACTCCACTCCAAAGCACAGACCTCCTCCCCGAACCACAAACACCCTGCTCTGCTGGCTTCACACCTTGATGGAGTCCCAGCAGCTCTCAAATAAGTCCCATGTGCAAGGCCCCTCTTGCACTATTAGGGACAACTGCAGCTCACCCACCCTGCTGCAGCTGCAGGCTCAGACAATGCAACCCACGGCTATGTATCTGCAGATCCTACCTAGAATTAAGCTTTCAGGGTTTGGACCTGCGAATGCAGTGGGTCTGAAACACTCTCTGCATGCTCCCAGGACACCAAGGGACCTTCAACCCTGTGTGTTTCTTCTGGGCATGGGCAGGGATGAACAAATGCTAGCCCAACAGTTAAGTGAAGTAGCTCAGAAAGCAATAGGCAGTGACAAAGAATCTGGCATACTGTATGAGTTCAACTCCTCCCTTTCCTGCATGGATCCTATAGACCAGATCTCTACTTTTAAATGAAAAGAGAAAGGTGGAAAGCGAAGCCCCCAGCTTAGCTGGGTGTTGTTTAAACAAGGCACCCAGGAAAGACAGCCCACAAAGCTGCTGGCCCAGAGCAGGAGCACTCCTGCTTTCCACATGACTACATCAACTGCTCAGCAGCGTGGATTCTCTGTGGGTTTTGCTGTCAGGACAGCTCGCTCCCCTGGAGACTCATCGGTGCTTCCTCTGAAGGAGGGAAAGGGGAAATTGCAAAAGACAGTTCTGCAGTGGGAATACTTCTGTTCGCACGAGACATGGAACTGCTCTGGCTGCAGAAAAGGAGAAGCTTGCCACAGCTCCAGGCAAGCAGGGAGGGAATAAGGCAGAAAATGCACTCCCAACTTGATGCTCCATACACTGCTACTGCAGAAAAGGTCAGTTATTCACTCAGGTGCTAAGGGGAAGAAACAAATAGTTCCCAATGCTCAGAAATCAGGCTGGGGCAAGCCCCATCAGGAGCCCTTCCCTATGTCAGGCAGGACTATGCACAGTCCATAGTGGAAGAGACGCCAGTTGACTCTCTTGTTTGTCCGGTAAGCAAACCCTGGTGTTACAGGACTGAGCTACAGCCCCTTCCAGACAGCCTTCCCACATCTGAGCCTGTAAGAGCAGAGAGCCGGGAGGGGCGAGGTGGCAGGGAAAAGAGCCCTGACAGAGCCCTGCATAACCTTTCCATTCTGGCTGGGCAATTTTCTATTCGCACTTAAATGCAATAATGTAAATAAACTCCCCGTAACCCTTACAGGGCTATTTAGGACGTTTGCAAAAACAACCAGCTCCTCTCATCATGAGCCAAGGGATGCGAACACAACAGGCACTTCTCATCTCGGTCTCCACACACTTAATGAAAGTGAAGGATTGTATTCCCTGCACAAAAGCAGAATTGTGTTTCAGGGCCGGGGGTGTGAACTCGGCGCGATTTTCCGGCAGTATAAATAATTGAAAGTTGAGTACGATTAGGGGAGAGTGGCAAAGTGGTGGAGGGGGTGGAATTGTCATGCCTGAACTTTTTGGGCTTGGGTGCTTCAGGGAAAAAAGGCCACAGAAAAAGCCTGCCAAGGAATTTAATTTTCACACAGAGATTCCG